>QEPC01001423.1:7827398-7912462 GCA_003113815.1 Sphenodon punctatus | reverse complement strand
CCTATACCTACGATCGGTTTACCCTTATCCTTGCAACATGGACCTGCCTGCTGTCATTCTCATCGTAACCAAGCCAAGTACGTGCACTTGAGACCTCACATCTTCATGAATGTTAGACCCCTTGTCTCTCCCTCTGTTCCCCTTCCTATGTCTCCCCCCCCAGCTCCTGTCTCTCAGATTGTAAGCCCTAGGGGCAGGGACCGTGTCTATTTTATTACTTTGTAAAGTGTCAGGTACACTGCTGGCGCTATATAAATGTTTGTTATTAATAAATAATAATAACTTGGCTCACAGGCCAGTGATTTCCCATCCCTGGGCTAAAGTGCTAGAGTACGTGGACAGTGGAATCCCAGGTACTTACCTTTTCTTGCAAGTTTCCAATGTATCCAAGGTACAAACGCAAACCTTCAGCCAAGGTGAGGGTCAGGAAGGCAGCCACAAGCAGGAACTTATAGTACAAGAGCAGCAGGCTGTACTGTAAGAGGACATTGCAAACAAAAGCTAACCCCCCCGGATTTCATCTGCATATACCTGACCTCTGGTCATCCATCTCTGTCCAGTTGCCTTTCTTCCCATGGTCTCTCCCTCCTACCATGCTCCTTCACCCACTTCATACAGCTTTCCCTCTGCTCATCATCCTCTCATACAGTCAGAGCTTCAATTAAAAAATAGCACTATATAATATAAAAATATATTGTATACTATATTCCAATATAGAAAACCCCTGCAGTTTAAATATTTAGTTAAGACAGCTTAGCAAGGCAGGGAGAGGCCACGCTATTTAGTCCCTTGTGGAAGGCAGCCGCACTGGCTGGGATCTGCTCTGTGCTGCCTCCACCTGCTCTGCTAATCCTGGGCTCCAAAACGGCTTGACCTGCCCTCTTGGAATAAGACTCCAGCATCAAGTAACTGGGATTCCTGTCAACTCAGGGTTCACATCCAAGCATGAACTGATCTTCTCCAACCATAACATGGGTGTTCTTTGGGCTTGGGTGTCCCCTGTTGCGTCTAAGCAGATGTGGTGTGTGTTTATGCAAAAAATGCCCATTATTTCCTGTTTCCAGTCACAGAGACTAGCATTTTACCCCCTCCACAAAATGCTAGTTTTCTTATTCTGCCAGAAACATACATCAGTAAAGGAAAAATCTTTGCTCTTAAGCGGGGAGAGGGAGAGAAAGGATTTTTCTTTTGCTGATGTATGTTTCTGGCAGAATAAGAACACTGCCTCCTTTCTGTCGCATGTGCCTGCGAGAAGGAGGCAGCGGAGAGGGGAAGCGAGCAAAGGGATTTCTTGGAAAGGCACAAAAGAACACATTGACAGGGGCTAGGGAAATTATGGGTTGTGCACACACCCGATGCAGTTAAGCACGCACACAAAATGGGGGGTACAAAACATTACAGAATTTGAAATTTTCATGCCAGAGAAAAGGAAAAAAAGAGACATTTTGATTGGATGAAATGCGCTGAGTCAGGAATTTTCTTTCCTGTTAACACCTTAATGTAACGTGATATTGACAAGTAAATGCATGCTGGGATACCATATGGGAAACTGACTAGAAGGTGCACATGAGTCCTTCCGGGGGGGGCGGGGGGGGCAGTATTAAACACCAATTGCCAACACATGTAAGCAGTGAATGTCTTAAGACATAACGTCAATGGGTGTCTGCATGTGTATTTTAACCTTGATAGGAACACCAGTTTGTCCCTATCTTCACCATGTGGCGCTGCTTAAACACGCAGCCCATCTTTGGACAAATCGGTGTTTTGCTCGCCACCCGATCTCAGCACACAAGCGCTGCCGCCTCATTCCTGTGTTGTACCTGCTAACATGTCACACTATCATTAGACACAATGTTGGCCACGTGTTCATCCGGAACACACAAATTGTCCTTGTGATGCAATGGTGTTCACATTGTATGTTCAACAGGCAGCCAAATTGGTGTTGGGATTGTTATGGTGCTTACACACAATGGCCAAACACGTGCTTAGGGGGTTTGACACCCGATCTTTGTTATGTCTAAAGACGCTCAGTGCAACATCACAAACACTTGTTCAGAGGAGGGTTCAGAGAAGGGTGTTAACACCCATGAAACACACATTCAAACACCAAAATATGTTATGTCTAAAGCCGCCCCTAGATACAGTTGGCTGGGCACACCCCAGGGGAGATGCCCGAGTGCCAACGTCTTACCCCACACAAAGCAGAACGTGCATATGTGTCATAAGTTTCTTTCCCGTACAAAAGAATGACACTTTCTGCAACACGTAACTTTAATTAGAAAGTACATTTTTTTGTTAATATAAAGCACCTGTGTCAGACTGCCATTGAATTTTTGAAACCATTAAACCTCAAATACATGGTACAAGAAATGAGAAAATCCTGTCAAGAGTTTTTGGTCGCAAACCCGGAAACGTTTGCACCAAAGCCTCCCATAGAACAGCACAGGCGCTCATTAGTGAAACTTTGAAGCCACCTTAACAACCGAGCCATGGCCACAGCTCTATAATATTGCCTTATATACTATACATTATATATAACATATCGCTATTATAAATAATGTAATTAAATAATACTATATAATATAGCGCCATGGAATCAAAGGAATTGAGTGTGATGAAAACTCTGTCACCAGGGCCTGGAGACAAAGGGCGAACTATCAACTGAGCTCTCTTTCACCTTCAAAGCCTCTGTTTGACGATCCTCGATCACAGTACAGATCCTGGCTATATTTGAGGCCTGGTCTCCTGGAACCTTGCCCTGATGGTTATCTATGCTCAGAAACCACTCGCTGTCTGGAGATCTGGCCATTGCGCCTTAAGTTGGCAGGCAACTGGGCCTTTGCTGTGGTGAGCCCTCAGTTTGGAACTGCTCTCTCCAGATGTCCATCTCGCTTCCTCGTTCCTCACTTTTAAAAAGCACCTGAAAACATATTTATTTTCTAGGTGCCTTTAGGACCCACTGCTGGTTCCCTTTAATGTGTCTTTTCCTCCCCCATTACCTTCCCCTTTTAAATTGTTTTTTTACAGATGTATATTTTACCTGGAATTTATATTTTCTTTTTATGCTGTAAGTGCTCCAAGCACCATTTGGCAAAGGGGGGAGTGGGTGCTAATAATTTATTAGTATTATTGATAGCCTTATTATTCTATAAGACCGGCATGAGCAAGAGAACTGGCCAACTGTCAATGTTTGTTGTAGCCCATGATCTTTGGGCAGGGGGCAGGCCATGTCGGAAAGGAGCAGACAAAGGGGCTCCCCCCAGCGCATTTCCATCCTGGTCACGTCCCTTCCAAGAATCACAGTGTGTCTGTACTTGGAGAGGGATGGGGCCACACCAGAAAGAAGTTGTCTCCCTGGCACCATAAATCCTGTGCTGGGTAAGTCTGGCCTCCCCTGCTATAAAGTGCAGAAAGTCTCATTTCCTTAGAGATGATCAAAGGAATCTAAAGCCCTTTTTTCACTAACGCCAAATAATTCAGGTGATCTCTTTCACTGGACCAACTTCAGTTAGCAAGGCTGAGAAAAGGCCCTGTGTGGCCTGAAAGCTTGCATCTTCTTACCAAGAGTAGCTGGTCCAATACAAGAGATCATCTGAATTCCTTTGTCTCCATCTCAACACAGCAGCCACCCTGTCTAAGACCACATTTACATCAGCTCCAGGCTAGTCCACACGTATTTTGGCTCCGGGAGAGAATCCGGAAGCCAAAACATGCGCAGGGTTTGGCCAGTGTGAAAGCCCCCACCCCCCTCAACGTGGCTTTGCCAGCAAACACCCGGAAGCGTGCGGAGCAGGGAAACCCAGCTCTGTACTTTTCCAAGTAATTGCCGGCAAAACCTCACGGGAAAGCTCTCGCACCGGCCAAACTTTGCGCATGTTTCGACTTCCAGATTCTCTCCTGGAGCCAAAATATGTGCGGCCGCGGACTGGCCCGGAGCTGAAGGTGTGAATGTGATCACCAGATGTGCTGGTGTTTCCATTGTGCAGGAACCACTTCCCTTGACCCTTTTCAGGAAACAAAAAGTATCAACAGTGCTTTGGATATTTTTTTAAATTTGGGCAAACAGACATTTTTCAATGAAAAAAAAAATAGAAGAAGTTTTGTTCTGAATAATGCCTGGTTGCACTATATGAGGATGCCATTATCCCTTTAAGTGTCTACTTGTTTACTAGCTCAGTCTAGCCTTGCAGAGGTGCATGACTGGTTACATTTACCCTAGAGGGGCAGTCTGCGCCAAGGCACACCCATAACACAGAGGCCAGGTCTTAAGGCAAGGCAGAAAAGGCAGTTGCTATAGGAGTTGCCAGTTGCCTGTGTGGCTGCCTACTCCTTCCATCTCCACCCTCTCCCCACTGGCTATGGCTGCCTAGGTTCCTGCAGGCCAGATCTAATGGATAGGCTGACAGCCTTCTGTGTAGGATTCTCCGTTACCTTTAATTCCAGCATTAGCCCCTCCGAGAGACACCAGAAGGGGAAGTAGAAGACATTGAAATACAGCAACATCTGCAGGGGCAGGCTGGACAGCACCTCATGGCCTGAGCAGAGACAAGACACAAAGCAAGCCAGGGCCTGAGTGCATTGTTCCCATACTCCTGTCCCAGAAAATACCCACTGGAGCACAGAGCACCACTAAAAAGGACCCCAGTCCTTCTCAGGCGGTAGAGGCTGTCTAGGAAGTGGGATTGCTAGCATAGGCCAGAGGGGGACTCCTACTCACCCCGAGTGTCCGGCAGCCATCAGTACTGGGTTTGAGTGCGGGGACAATCTCCCCTTAGTGTTGGCACACATGTAATGGGGGGGCCTTTAGACAGAAGGTCAATGGCTGTCTAAATGTGTGTTTTGACCTTCATATGAACACAGGTTTGGCTGTGTGTTCATCATGTGGCGCTGCTTAGACACAGCCCATCTTGGGGAAAACTGGTGTTTTGCTCACCACCTGGTCTCAGCACGCAAGCGCTACCACCCCATTCCCTGTGTTGTACCTGCTAACACGCCAAGCGATAGCATTGGACATAAAGTTGGCCATGCATTCAGACGAAATACACAAATGGTCCTTGTGATGCAATGGTGTTCACATCGCGCGTTCAGTAGGTGGCCAAATTGGTGTTGGGATTGTTATGGCGCTTACACACAAGAGCCAAACACGTGCTTAGGGGTTTTGACACTCAATTTTTGTTATGTCTAAAGACGCCCCATAGCTCCCTTTACCTCAGTGAGTATAGCAGCAGCCCTGCTGATTCCCCTGCTGGCTTCAGAGCCACTGAAAGAATTTTTGCCTTTGAGTTCCTTCTTAGCCTCCCAGTTTCCACCACCTATTTGGCTTGCCAGGGATTACTGTGGCTTTAGGCTGCTTCTCCCTTGGGCTGCTTAGTCAGACACTTTTGTGTGTGTGTGTGTGTGTGTGTGTGTGTGTGTGTGTGTGTGTGTGTGTGTGTGTGTGTGTGTGTGTGTGTGTGTGTGTGTTCCAGCAGTCCAAGGTTTATGGGTACCCAGAGTACGAGACCGCAGATGGCACTGCATGTACCAACATGTCCCCCATCCCATAGACTGGTCTCGGTCTCTGCTGTGTGTCGCCTCAGTCACTGGGCAGCATTTTGTTGCATACTGTGCCCAGCAAATAATGCAGGCCCGTGTTGGTTCTTGTGCCTGACAGCTCAGCTTCACCTGTTTCAAGAGACTGCTGCATTTGTTAACAGAAAGCAAAGCACATTGCATTATAGGAGGGGTTGAGAACCCCTGTGGCTCATGGGCCAAATCCAGCCCATGGCAGTTTTTTGTTGTTGTTTTTGGCCCCTTTTCCTGGATCTGGCCCCTGGATCCAGTTCCTACCCTCAAGCACTGAAGAGTGAGCTCAGAGGAAGGAAGCAGAGCTGGGGGCTGCACTCAAGGATAGGAGATGGATCTATGGCCATGGAGAACTTTTTTCCTCCCAGGGGACCACTTTGAAAATTAATACAAGCTCCAAGGACCACACAGATGTTACTTGAGGGGTGCGCTTAGGAAAGTGGTTTTTACACAAGATGGGCGGGAGTCCGCGTGGGTGTCATGTGGAGGGATGTTTCAAACGAGCGGCTTTTCCTAGAGTGCCTCGTGCATGGACCGGGTGAGCGGTGCGCACACCCCCACGCACCAAATTCATGAGCACTCCCCCATGTGGACGGTGGGTGTCCATGTGTGGAGGCGTCTCGCGGAAAGACACCCAGAGGGTCCAGATCCTGGGGCTGTGCCAGGGCTCTCTCCTCTATCCTTGTCTCCACGCCCTCATCCCTTCTCCCTTACCCTGAGCTCAGTCTTTTCAGAGCTTGGGAGTAGGAACTGGATCCAGAAAGTGGGAAGGGGCCACATAAAAACTGGTAGCAGGGCCACATTGGGTCCCCAGGCCTGAGGTTCCCCAATGCTGGCATCCATCCATGCTCTGGGCCCTCCCCTTCCTGAGCACACCCCTTAAGCACCCCTACCCCCAAGTGCTATCCGACCCATGCAGCTTGTACTCCGTCCAAGTGGCCCCCAAAAAGGGAAAAGATCTCGAAGTCCCAGCCCTCCATTATATGTACAGCTGCCATGAAAATGTGTGCAACCCACTGAAGTTGTGCTATTCAACCCCAAATCAACAAAGCAAATAATAAACGCTGTTCCTGGTTTCTCAGATGCCCATTTCGGACATTTTGGTTTGGTTGTTTTGCAGCTGAAATGAAGTAACCAAACTAAAACTACCAAAATTAATCTGAACCAAAATTAACCAAAACAATGAAATAAACTAAGTACCCAAACCGGAATACCCAGGCAATGCGCAAAGATCTGTTTCCGTTACAGATATTGCTCAGATATTTGGAGGGCTATTCGGAAAAGGTGAATAATCTCTAATTGCAAAATCTAATTATATTCAGACACCAGAATCTCACTTTCCCACAAGCCCCCCATAACTGGATGCACAACTGCAGCCAAATCTAGGAGGCAGGACCTACAGAACCGCCTTTCCTACAGGCTGGGAGACCCCAAGTCCCATACCTGGGTGATAGGTCTGTGCAGCTGCACAGTCGCCGGTCTTGTTGTTGATGAAGAGAGACCCGCTGAAATTCGTCAAGCCCTTTCGGACATTGGGAGGCAGAGGAGTGTGCAGAGCCATCAAGCATGCATTTCGCCCTGTCCTCCCAACTAACCCAGATCAGACAGTATTAGACAGCAGCTCTCCTACTAATTACACAACAGGGTTGGCCTTCTAAGCTGCCACTCAGCCATCTGGTTGGGGACCGAGTCTGTTGTGCTGGGAAACTAATCCAAAAAGGAACGCTGGACCTTTTGAGAAGGAAATCACTAGGCTCCCGAAAGAACATTTGGGTGCACTTGTTGGCCAGGAACAGGGGTTCAGCTAGAGGGAGGAGCCTAGAGTATCTCAGCCCCTCTATCCTCCAGCCCCCAAGAGCCCATATTCCTTTCCTTCCCATTCCTTCCAGGCTCTGCTTGCTTCCTGTATGGGGTGATGGAGTGCACTGTAGGGAAAAGGACAGGTAGGAAGTGAGAGGCACAAGCAGGAAACCCCATACTGACCTCTGCAGGCAACACTCCAAAGTCTCCCCGGGGTCCTTCCTACAATACCCCTCAGAAATCTAGCACGCTCCCTCCATCTTGAAACTAATCCCCAAAGCCTCCTATTAGGAGGCTATTCCAGAACTTCCTTCCTCTGACAGTTACAAGCCTTCTTCCAATTTACAACATGCTGTAGGAGAAACTTTCATTCATGCAATATATATATTGGACAAAAATGACCGAGAATCCCATAAAGGTTACTGAGGTGTGGCAGATGCAGCAAATGTAATTCTATGGAGAGTTTAAAGAGTATGGCAACTCCATTGTAGAGATCGCTCAGGGTGATAAATTCACCAGCTACTGATCTCATTCACCCCAGTGTCTCCTACTCCCTAAACTATCTCTGCCCCTTCTCCCATGCCACTCCCCTCCTCCTTCTACCCCCCTCTCCTGATGTCTGGAACTCCCTCCCTGACCACACATGCTCTGCTCCCACCCTTCAAATCCCCACTAAAAACTTACCTCTTTGTCAGGCTTTCCTTAGCTTTTTACCCCCTCATTGGTGCTCATATACTGCCTTGTCCTTAAGGATTCCCCTCACCCTGGTAACTAGGTTAAGCACATGCACCTGCAACTTCTTGAATATAACCCCGTCTCTCCCTATGGGCCCTCCCCCTTGTCTCCCTTGTCCATCCTAGATTGCAAGCCCCTCCCTGGTCCTTTTCACACAGCCACGCTAACACTGATAAAACGGGTGTACATTTTATTACACAGGTTGCAGGGCACCCATAGAGCACATCTGCAGCCCTGCAACCTGTATAATAAAATGTAACACCCATTTTATCAGTGTTAGCGTGTCTGTGTGAAAAGGGCCCCTGTCTCTAATCAGAACCGTTCAGCATTGGGCATGTTTTAAGCACTATCTAAATGATTACAATAATAATAAATTTCTGGCCCCGGATGGTCAATTTTTTAAAGGGTGCTAATTTTAAAATAATTTTTTAACTCATAAAATTTCTTAATTAAATTTTTACTTGCCACATCTTGGATTATTCATTTTGTACTGAGAGCAGGTTTGCAAGGTGCATTTTTCATAGGGACCATACTGGTTGTAACTGAGGTTGAAGAGCAAACCTCCCCTAGAGATCAAGCTCAGATAGCAACACCCCAGTGAGTCTTGCTTTAGCAGCAGGGCAAAAACCAATGAAACAAAATGTTTCAAAGCTGCAGCAGGACCAGGGAACAGAAGGGGCAAAGCAGCCCATGGCCTGGATAGAGGAGTCATGCTGCTCCAATCAATGTTAATGATTTAAAGACTAACTAAAGTGAGATACAAATGAACTGGCCTATGAGGGAGCTTCTGCCTAGGCCCTTGACAAGGCGGCGTTATGGAAACGAAGTCATCACGAGGTGAGCAGCAACATCATCATGGCCCAATTGGAGACCAGCAAGGAAATCAAAAAGAGCAAAAGTAAAGACAGGTCTGTTTTTCATCGTAGCAAAAGGTTCTTAGTAGATGCCATCAGGCTTCAGATGCCAGACCCAGTCCAGTTTAATAGGTTTTTATTAACAATCTGGAGAAGGGCATCAGAGAGTGGAGAAGACTGAGGGAAACCCCAGATGGACCCTGGCTAGCTGTGTCGGCAGCTACAGATAAAGCTTTATGGTGGGAATGTGGGGGTGCTTGGGGGAGTGAGAGCTCAGACAGGCAAACATGGGCAGGGTGTGTGGGTGAGGGTGGAAGCATGCAGGGTAGGAGTGTGGACAGGCATGGGGTTAGGGTGGCCATACCTCCCCTTTAAAAGAGGATGCTTATGAAAAATCCATGGTGCAGGGCTTTGTTGGTTCCCAGTGCAGCCCTGCAACATGCATTTTTCATAAGTGTTCTCTTTTAAAGGGGAGGTATGCCCCCCCCCCCCCCATGGGGTAGAGTGGGCACAACTACAGAGAGGCATGGGGTAGGCAGATGCATGGCTGAAGTTGTGGTTTGGGATGGGGGGGGGGGGGTTGTTGTTGAGTAGTGTCCTTAGTCTGCCTTTTAGTTTGGCAGTAGTTGCCTTCCCCAGTCCAAAGAAAGTGCAGATCCGTCATGCCATCCTCTCCCTTGCCCTCGCCAACTCTTCTGAACTCTCAGGGGTCCTCCAATGGCCATTCCAAACAGCATGCACTGGTTACAGCTGCGGGAGCCTAGTCTGTCTCCGAGACCCCTTTCTCTTTGTATGTCCTTGGGGTTCTCTGAGCCACCCAAAGGTCAAGCGCAGGCTGCTGCAGGCCCATTCCGAGCATCGACTGTCTTTGTGTACAGAGGAGATTGTTGGGAACCTTCACTGGGATATGCTGGTTTGTTCGAGGTCACAGCAAGGGCACGGCACAGCTAATTTGATCTGCGTTTAGCAGTGGAAGCCCTGGATCATCCCAGTCTTTTCTCTGGCAAAGAGCAGAGTCAGAAATCCATGATTCCCAGCATTACGAGCCTTTCCCCGTCAACCAGGACATGTCTCCAGTTCTAAGGAAAAGATAAAAGCAGCTCAGTTGTAGAAACTCTTCCCCACACCTCCCCACAAATAATTAACCCCAAGGGTGTAGCTATAATAGGGACAGGCAGTGTAGCTACACACACTGGGGCCCAAGCACCACTAGCCAGTCCATGCATCCCGGCGCAGCTACATCCCAACACTGGGAAGACTGGCGGTGGGGGACCTTCTTTCTTCTGCCCCAGGGCCCATTCCAACCTAGCTACATCCCTGCCCAATCCTTTCCCAGAGCAGCAAGGAGCTTCTGGAATAGAGGGAACAGAGGGAATAATGCCCAAACTGTTCAATTTGTCCCTCGGGCTTCTTCCATTTCATTACACCAGGGGAGGTGGGGAACCTTTTCCCTTCTCAGGGGTCACCTTGACAATTAGTACAAGCTTTGAGGGCAACACAGAAGTTGGGGGCAGGGGGACTTAAGGGATACACCCAGGAAGAGGGGAGACCAGATCATGGGTGTGTGCCACCGATCTGTCTCCTTTCTCCTCCCTTCCCCCGAGCTCAGTGTTTCAGTGCTTTGGGGCAGGAACTGGATTCAGGGGCCAGATCCAGGAGCTGCAAAGGAGCCACATAAAAACTAGCCATGAGCTTCCTTTGGCCCCGGACCTGAGGTTCCCCACCCCTGCTCTAAATACAACTAAAGTCATGCAAGTAACTCTTCTCCCAGAATTAAGGGCACCTCCCAAAGCAGAGCTTCCGGTACTGGCACTAAGCCAAAAATGACCACTTTACTTTAGCCCTTCATCAATGAAACCAGGACACAGAAGGAAACCTACTTGCCACGACGAACAAACAGCCTGAAAGATGTGAACGCAGCATTAAAGAGAGGGAGAGAGACAGAATGAGCCTTCAGCACTGTTGCTGCACCACACACTGCCCATTTAAGCAGGAGGCCGACGGGCATCTGGCCCCTCTTCCCCTCACCCCTCCTCTTACAGGCCTAGACTAGGAAGGACGCTTCCACATGTAGAGTTCAATCCTAACCCCATGGAAGTCAATGAGAAAGTCCTATTAACTGCAATAGGGTTAGGATGGCACCTGTACAATGTTTTTCAAGTAGCCACACAGCAGATGGTAACATACCCTGGCTGCAACCAGGCGTTATGACAACCCATGCAAATCTCTCACAAACTGAAATTAATGACAAGGATTTACAGACATTTAGGCCATTGAATGTTTTCTCAGTTACCCCCAAAGTGTCCACAGTCTGCTCCCACCAGCTGTTGACAACAAGCTGTCACTCCAAGCATCCTGCCACCTTCTGTTGGGAGTGAGTCATTGGGAGCACATTACACCAATGCTCCAGAGTCTGCACTGACTACCAAGAGCTTTCCAGGCATGATTCAAGATGCTAGCTTTGGCCTCTAAAGCACTAAACGACCTGGGCCCCACATATCTGAAAGACTGCCACTTCCACTATGGCCCTTTTCACACAGACACGCTAACACTGATCAAATGGGTGTTACATTTTATTATACATGTTGCAGGACTGCAGGTGTGCTCTGAGTGCCCTGCAACATGTATAATAAAACATTACCTCCATTTTATCAGTGTTAGAGTGTCTGTGTGAAAAGGGCCTATGTACCATCATGGCCTCAGAGATGAGTCAGGGGCTACCTGCTGCATTTACCATTGGTGTGAAAAATCCATATGGCAAGGGCATGCAGAAAGGCATTTTCAGTGGCTGCTCCGCAGTTATGGAAATCCCTTCCCCTGGAGGTTCATCTGAGCCTGCTTATCTTTGGAAAGCAATGTAAGACTTTTATTTAGCTAGGTATCTGGCTGACAGGGGTAGGGGTGGTTTGGGATGAGAGATTTTAATCGGTTGATTTTTAACTGAGTATTTTATATATATATCAGATAGCTATAGATCTATTCAGTCCAGTCCAACCTTGCCTCGTCTACCCCTGCCCGCTTGGTCCATGTGCCATCCCCCACCATGGTCCTTGGACCCAGCACCCCGATCCTGCACTCACTTAACCCAGCACCAACCCTGCCACAACTTCCCATGCCCCAGCTCGTGGTCTGTGATCCCCAAGATACCACAGGGATCCCTTGTATACATTTATTTATTTGAATTTTTTCATGCCCTGTCTCAAGGGCTCAGAGCAGGTTGCAATATGACCAGCTATATATGACCATGGGCTGGGGCATGGAAAGTTGTGGCAGGATAAGTGCTGGGTTAAGTGAGTGCAGGATTGGGGTGCTGGGTCCAAGGGTCATGGCGGGGATCAGCACATGGACCAAGGGGGCAGGCAGAGATTAGGCAGGACTGGACTGGATGGAACAGACAAGACGGGGCAGGACTGGACCAGGAAGGACTGAACTGGATGAGACAAGGCAGACAAGACAGGACGGGTGTGGAGGAGATGAAGCAGAGCTGGTGCCGGGCAAAGCGGGAGCCCTGGGCAGTCACATACGGGGCTCACTGGGCAGTCGCATTATTATTATTAACAAACATTTATATAGCGCCAGCAGTGTACCTGGCACTTTACAAAGTAATAAAATAGACACGGTCCCTGCCCCTAGGGCTTACAATCTGAGAGACAGGAGCTGGGGGAGAGACTTAGGAAGGGGAACAGAGGGAGAGACAAGGGGTCTAACATTCATGAAGATGCGAGGTCTCAAGTGCACGTACTTGGCTTGGTTACGATGAGAATGACAGCAGGCAGGTCCATGTTGCAAGGATAAGGGTAAACCGATCGTAGGTATAGGAATAGTGGCTCAGCAGGATAAAGAGTCAGACAGAGCAGAGCGAAAGAGGTGAGTTTTAAGGAGAGATTTGAAGGTATGAAGGGAGGGGGCAAGGCGGATGTGGACAGGGAGGGAGTTCCAGGCATGGGGGGCAGCAAGTGAGAAGGGACGAAGGCGCTTAGGGGAGCAGGGAAGGCGTGGAAGGGTGAGAGAAGGGACAGAGGAGGAGCGAAGTGCACGGGCTGGAGTATGGAGGGCGATAAGTGCAGAGAGGTAGGGGGGAGCAAGGTTGTGAAGAGCTTTATAGGTGAAGACTAGGAGCTTGTGCAGGATTCGTTCAGGAAGGGGAAGCCAGTGAAGCGAAGAGAGGAGGGGCTGCACATGGTCGAAGCGACTGGCGAGGTAGATGACCCTGGCAGCAGAGTTTTGGACAGAGATGAGGGGAGAAAGGTGAGACCGGGGAAGGCCAGTGAGAAGGAGGTTACAGTAATCGAGGCGAGAGATGACCAGAGCATGAACAAGAGTTTTGGCAGACGAGACAGAGAGAAAAGGGCGAATCTTAGCAATGTTATGGAGGGAGAAGCGACAGGATTTAGCAACAGAGTCAATGTAGGGTTTAAAAGAAAGGGCTGAGTCAAAGATGAAGCCTAGGCTACGGGCTTGGGGGACAGGCAGGATGGTGACTCCATCAATAGTTATTGACAGTGAGGAAGGAGAGGAAGGATGAGGGGGGAAGATAAGGAGTTCAGTTTTAGCCATGTTGAGTTTGAGTTGACGTTGAGACATCCAGGTAGAGATGTCAGAGAGACAGTTGATGAGACGAGCTTGAACAGAGGGAGAGAGAGAGGGAGTAGAGAGATAGAGTTGAGTGTCATCAGCATAGAGGTGGTATTGGAAGCCATGGGAGGCAATGAGTTTGCCTAAGGATGAGGTATAGATCGAGAAGAGGAGAGGGCCAAGAACAGAGCCTTGAGGAACACCAACTGAGAGGGGGAAGGAGGAGGAGGCGGAGTTGGAGAGAGACACATTAAAGGAGCGGTCAGAGAGGTAGGAGGAGAACCAGTTATGGACAGAGCCACAAAAGCCAAGGGAGTGAAGGGAATCCAGCAAGAGTGAGTGGTCAACAGTATCGAAGGCAGCAGAGAGATCAAGGAGGACAAGAATGGAATAGAGACGTTTAGATTTAGCCACCAGAAGATCGTTGGTGATCTTAGCGAGAGCAGTCGCATAGGGAGCACATCCCACAGATGCCAGGTCCTCACTGAAGCAGACGCCAAGCTCCCATCAAAGCAGACACCAAGCCCCAGTATCCTGGCAGCCAGACTCGCCAGCAGGATCAGAAGACCAGGTTCTCAGAGGGAAGATCAGAAGGGTCAGCCTCCAGCTGGCCCAAAGGATACGCTAGATTCAGGGAGTGCAGAGCCGGTCCAAGATGTGTGGAGACATGAAGAGGAGACATAGACGGTGAAAACAAGACAGGAACCAGGAAGTGACTGATCATCCGCTCAGCTTCCTGTGGCTACTGGCTGGCCTTATATACAGGCCAGCAACCAACCAGGAAGCCAGGGGCATGGAGTGAGGCTGAGGAGGGATGTGGCTTGATCGGTGCTGGGGGGAGGTCTTATGGCCAATACTGAAGCCTGCCCAGCAGGAACCGGTGAAGCTGCAGAATAAGCCGCTGCACCCAGGTTTCCCCGGGTGCCAGTTTGAACTCAGATCCTTACAGGGCTCAGCAGACTTATCTACACGGAACAGCAGCCATGTGCAAATGGCAGCTATGTGCAGTGGAGTAGGTGGAGGGGGAAGCGGGAGGGAGGGGCCACTGCCATTCTGCGCAGTTGGGGGGGCAAGCATGAACTAATTATGGGGCTGGGGGGCACAATGGTTATGGGGTGGGGGCAGCTGATTATTGGGGGCACAAATGAACTGGTTATGGGTGGGGGCAGAGGGAATTCATGGGGGCACAAATGAACTGGTTATATGGGTGAAGTGAGAGAGCAACAGCCCCTGCAGGTGGAGAGGACTCACTACAGGCTCCACAAGCAGGCAACTAAGGGTGTTTTCAGACGTGACGGGGTGGCTTTGCCCCGTCCCGAAAACAACTCAGAGATTCCCCGCCGGGATCACCCAGGCACGGCAAACAGACGTGCCGGGGATCCCGGCATGGAATCAGGGAGGGGGCGGGGCTGCACGGTGCAACGTGTGGCCGCACGGCCCTGCCCCCTCCACTCTACCTCGCCGCCCGCCCTCTGGGGAGACGGGCGGGCGGCGAGGCCAATGCCGCCGCAGCGTCTGGCCGAGTTCATCACGGCCCGGAATCCCGCCGGGGATTCCGGGCCGTGATAGCCGACCAGACGTTACTTTTTATTGATGCCCGCCTGGAATCACTTTCACCACGCTTCTGCGGATTTTCCCGCCGGGAGCCCGGGAAGCGTTGTTGAAATTGACCCCATGTGGGTATTCAGTGTGGCGAACATCTGGCGGCCGCCGAACAGACGTGCAGGGCACAGTGACCACAGGTGGGTATTCACTGTGGTTCACTGTGATCTCGTCACGTCTGAAAATACCCTAAGACTGCTTTCACACCACCTCCCCCATGCATATTTTGGTTCCGCAAGAGACTGCGGGAGCCAAAATCTGTGTGGGGTTCAGCTGGTCTGAAAGCCTCCCCCACGTGGCTTTGCCAGCAAACACATGCAGAGATACAGGGCTGGATTTCCTGCTCTGTATCTCTACGTGTGTTTGCTGGCAAAGCCGTGCGGGGGGGCTTTCAGACCAGCCAAACCCCATGCAGATTCTGGCTTGCGCATTCCCTCCCGCAGCCAAAATATGCACGGGGGGAAGGTGTGAAAGTGGGCCCAGTTGAGAGTCAGAGAGCAGCCTGGCTCCAAACTGGGTATGTGTTACAGTTTGGGGGGCCCAGTTTGAGACTCAGATACCACATTTTCAGGACATTTTGGGTCCACTTCAAACCCGAATACACAGTCCTAGTATTTGTGTTCCGAATATGGAACTGAAAAAAGTATTTTTTTTCCCTTTGCATTTTATCAAAACCTGAATGCACAACCCTACTGATCACACACACACACACACCGTAGCAAGCAATTAAATATCAGGACTTTCCATGTTCAATTCATCAGGCCATGAATGAGTAGAAAGCAGCTATTCTGAATCCTCCTCCACACCTGCTCCCCCACCCCCACATGGGAGCACTGGTCAAGACAAGATGGCAGTGTAGAACATCTCTGCTGGAGTCCTTTCCTCCCATGACGTCACAACATCTTTATGATCACTGAAGAACCAGAAGTTAGTTGCATTTACACATTCCCTTGGCTACATGTTAGCAAATCATACTGCCCGTAGCCTGAGTTTAAACTGGGCTGGTAAACACATGTTGGGCATTTGCCCAACCCATAGTACACGTTTTACATAGACAGCGAACAGCAGGTGCTTGGGCTGACAGCTACTTTAAAAAGTAAAATGGAAAAGGGGCCTAAAATAGTTTCACACACACACTGTATAGACAGAGAAGGCAAAATGTTGGACTTTCCCAGTTTGTAGAAAGGTCAATGGCCAAGATGCAGTCACAAGAGCATACCTCCCAACGTTTCGAGTAGCCAGAGGGACAAGCCCCACCCCCTTGGCCAATAAGCTCTGCTCTCAGTGAAAAAGTACCACCCCCTTATGCACTTACACACACACACCCCACAACATTCCAAGCACATAAAGAGGAGCAGAACCTCTCCTGCTGATCATTCCCCATTTCCCCATTGTCCTCTCAAGTGCTTTTCCTGAGATGCAACAAGGAAAGTGGTACCCAAGACTTGAATACCCATCTTTTTGTCTCTCCTGAAAGAGGGACTTTAACCTGAAAGAAGACCAGTGAGAATCAGCACCCAGAGGGGGAGGCTGGGAGGTATGCTGCATGCATGATGACCTTCTGTTCAGGAGCAACCAGATCCTCTCCAAGACCTGCAGAGAACTGGTTGACTTGGCCAAGGACAGACTAATCCCCACCCCCTCACACTGCAAGCCATCATGTGGGGGCTTGCAATGCAGGGGTGGGGTGGCGGTACTGAGGGGAAGGTATCAGACTGACGCCTGTCCTAGTCCCCAGTCCCCCCGGCAGGAGTGTATTGATCAATCTGCCTGCTTCAACCTATTTGTCTGTCCTCTGGGAGCTGAGGTGTGCTTCTTTCACACACATCCTTCATGCCTTCCCAGCATGCCCCTAGCCGCTTCTGGCATCTTCAACTTACTCCACGTCCCGTTTCCTGATTGATCGCCCAGCTGCCAGGACCTCAGCCACCTTGGAGACGATGGGGTCGTAATTCATACTCGCCACAGCCACCACCTCGTCGTTCCTGCAACAGAGAGCACAGGTATGGGAGGGTGCTGCCAGCCATAACCAAGAGACTGTTTGTTTTCAGATGAAACATTCTCACCATGAAAAAGTGGGAGAGCTCTGAGAGAGCCAGAAAGGCTTATGAAACTAAATCACTTCCCAAATAAGGAGTCCCTTGTTCCCATGCACTTAGCAGGAGGTAGGGAACAACAGGAGAGCAGGCAAGATGGGTACAAGTCTGCCTGATTTAGCCCCCGAGAGGAAGGTGTAAGAGAACAACATGCCAGAGTGAGGGTTAAATCCAGATCTACTGTGTCTCAGACAGGAACGCCTCACCAGGAATCTTGTGCATTCCTTCACTCATTGGCTGCATACATTGCAAGTCACCACCCATTGGCCACTGCCAGTGAAGGCCGTCCCTCTCTAGGTATATAAAGCTCAAGGAGACTTTAGAGAGTATTTGCTCAATACAATGGCTGGCTTAGTCTCAGAGATCCATGTTATGCTCTCGACCCTGCAGTCTGTTTTCTGCCCTGGTTTGCTTCCTAGTTCCTGTCTCCTGATCTGGATTCTGACTTCAGACTCCCAACCCAGTTCCTGGACTCTGATCATGCCGCTGGCATCCCCTCCTCTGCAGGAACTGAGCGCTGGATCCCAATCCTGATACAAGGGCTGCTCTCTGCTGCATATAGTCTCTTACTCAGAGGTGGCACTCAGGTTATAAGCTGGGACTCAAGTTATGATGCTCGTATGTATGGCTCTGGATACAGTAAAATCTACAGCAGAAAAATAAATGTTCTTAAAGGTGGAAAAAATGCCTACTTGTCTCAAGGGGAAGCAGGGAGGATATCAGTTTTCAGATGGACACAATGCCAGCGAAAGGAAATTCCACAGGATCTTAGATTTCAAGGACAGAAAGGACTATTCTGACAGTCTCGCCTGATTCTCTGCATGACACAGGCCAGAGAATTATATGCACTTTCTTCATTTGGAAGGCCCCGAAAGCTTGCACACTCTCACCAACAGAAGTTCGTCCAATACAAGATCTCATCTGAACCACTTTGTCTTCATCTTTTATGTTTGGGACCCACAGAGCAACCACCCTCTGAAACATCTTCCTATTGCATCCCAGCAGACAGAGCGAGCGCAGAGCTGTGTCCCCCAAAGGGACTACTGAAGATGCTTTTTAACAAAGCCAACCTGGACACCATTTTTGAAGCCAGGTAATGAAAAAGCTATGGATCAAGGCCCACAAGGAGGGAATGAAACATTCCTGCATCTCTACCAGCCTGGCAGCATTTCTCCTCTCTTTCTCAGCATCCCACAGAAGCCCTCCAGGAGGGCTGGACAAACTCTATTTAAGGAGGCCGTTATCTGGAGCAGGAAGGCATGGGACTGAAGAAACAGGACTGATATCATCGGAGGAGAGGATTCAATGTAATATACTGTGGATTCTTTGGTCTTTGGGACTGATCAGTTTCAGAGACCAAAGCCTCAGTTGATTTTGAGTACAGAGAGTAAAACCAGACTCCAAGAAGAATAACCCAGAGGATTATTATTAACTACAAGGGGCTTTCATGCACCTTTTCCTGAGAAAGTCTGAACCTGAAAAATCTGGAACAAAGTTCCTCAGTGACTATAGCTCTCAGATCACTCCTCTAGGGAGGCTGCAGCGAGGACCCAGGACTCAAACTGGCACCCTTGGAACTGGAGGGCAGCACTGAGCCAGCAGCACCCCTGCCGTGCTCCGGCCGGAGTCCAGGTTTCTGCCTCTTAGGCTTTGCCATGCCCTCTTATCTCTGGATTGGCTGCCTGCCTCCATATAGAAAGCCCTGGTGCTACGGGAGGGCTGGGTGATGTGTTATTTATAGTTCTCATGAACAACACCAGCAGCTAGAGTTTCTGTAGGAAAGCAGTTTACTCACAACATACTTGAACTATGTACATGAGTCTCGGGCTGATCTATTAGTCTCAGGCTGAGTGCTTCCTTCTGGCAGCTCTGCATACCAGGTTCTCTCAGTACATACTCTGTGTGAACTCACATGTAACTCTTCTTAAACGCTGATGTCCGCGGGGCCCTGGAAGCTGTATAATCAGCCCCGGATAATCCCCAGATCACTGTTATGTGTGAGTTCACCCGCGCTCAGTTCCATCCCCGCTTTAAACTCCAGTCTGGCGTTTAGATCAGAGTTAAACGTCAGACCAGAGTTTAAAGCTGGGATGGAACTGAGAGCAGGTGACTCACACTTAACAGTGATCCGGGGATCATCCGGAACGGATTATACAGCTTCCGGGGCCTCGCAGACATCGGTGTTTAGAAGTGTTACATGTGAGTTCACCCTCAGACTCCCTGCAGGAGCCCAAGGATACACTGGGTAGCAGCCTCTTAAAGTGATAGTATCCCACGGGTGGAACACCACATCTCATTTTCTGTGCTCGACCCTGTTGCTTACAGCGTCTTGCCCTTGACGCTTGTTCCTCCCTATGATGAGCAGCCCATGGCTCTTTAAGGCCAGCCTGTCCATCACTGTAGCCCTGCCCCTTTGGAGGAATATAAAGAGGGAAGAAGGGACAAGCCAGGCAGTCTTGCAAGCTGCCAGAGGTCAGAAGCCTGGGCAAGAGGGACATGCTGGGAGCTGGCCTAGGTTTTGAAGCCAAGGGCCCTAGCTGCAGTGTGAGGCAGCAAAAACTTGCAAGCTCATAGGAGCCAGAGAGGTTAAAGGCCCCAAAGGTACAAAGGGAAAGAAGAGGGGAAAGGTTGCCAATGATTCCGGTTAAGAATGCTGCAAACTGTGGGCACAGGGTGAAAATAAACCTTGTTGTGTTGCCTGCTGTATTATTTCTCAGGTATGAAAGCAGCACATTGTCCTGGGAAGGATAGAGAGATGGGAACAGCCTTGATACTGCGTGGAAGTAGCAGGGGTGAGAGAGTCATTTGTCACATTCCCTTTGCTTCCCCATCCCTGACCTGAGTTCCATTTCCGCTCCTGACCCAGATCCCGTTTCTGTATCTCCACCTGATTTGGACTCTGCTTCTGCATCTGGTCTGTATCTGATCCTGTTCCCATTCCCAGACCTACTCCCAGCCAGCCAGCCATGCTTCAGACACTGGGTCCCAACAGTTGCCTTGCATGCCTTGTAAGCTTGGGATGTGAGGAGCAATCACTTTGGTCGTTGTTGGATTTACTAACTGTATCACTTCTTCAATCGGGAAGGAAACCATCATAACTTTAATCATAAGAGAGGGATCAGGGCCAAGAATGCACACCATCACCATTTCATTACAATGAAGGAGACATGGGAAATCTCAAAACAGAAGTCACCTTTCCACACTGGCCCCTCCAGCTTAGATTAGATAGAAGAAGACAGAGGAGAATCAATTTAGGATAGTACCCTCACTCCCATCATCAGCACCAGGCCAGTAGCTTTGTCATCTTAGACTGCGTTCTCATCTGCGGTGGCGGTGGCAGCAGAGGGAGGGGCCAGGGAAGACACGGCAGTGCGGAGGAGCCGGCTGACAGGAAAACAGCCGGTGCGAATGGGGATCTGCCGCGGCTTCTCTCGCACATGTCAGAGTGCAAAATCCTCCCCTGACATGCGCGAGAGAAGCCGCAGCAGATCCCCATTCACACCGGCTCTTTTCCTGTCAGCCGACTCCTCCGCGCTGCCGTGTCTTCCCTGGCCCCGCCCTCTGCCGCCACCGATGCCGCAGATGGGAACGCGGCCATATTGAAGAGAGGTGTCTCTGGGTGTTTTTAAAACGAGCAAGGCTTGTGGGGGGGGCGGGGTGCATGGGCGTTGAGTGGCACGGCTGCGGAGCAGCCACTCAGGTGGAGCGCGTGGAGATGGATTCTAATGGGCGGCTCCCAGAGTGGCTACCGTGGCAGCCACCTCATGCTCCAACTGCCACGGACCGTGGGAGAAGCGTGCTTGGCTGGCCTTTGAAATTGACATGCCCCAGGAGTGAGCACTGAGCTCTCCAGCGCTCATGGCCAGTTCCTGTGACTTGCAAAGGCCGTGCCCCCCCACCCACAAAGCCTAGAAGCGGCAAACCAGTCTGCTGCTGTGGGTGACCACCCCAATTCATACAGGCAGGGATGTGTGGGTGCCTGTTGCATTGGCTCCAATGCAGCCCTGCAACCTGCGTTTCTCATAAGTATTCTCTAAAATTTGCATATCTGGCCAACCTAGTTGCCACCAACTTTTTTGGCTTGCCCCGCACGGCGCACTCGGGATTTATCATCCGTGCACCGTGAGCGGCCATGAGTAGCTGCTGCATGGCTCACGGGAGTGCGCATCCCCCCCGCCCCCCCCATACCACCTTCAGACGGGGGTCGGATGAGTGGTTCCTGGGATGCCGTGCATGGTAGCATTTCATTTAAAAACACCCAAAGTGCCCAGAGATGACGCCTTAACTCCAGCTGCTGAGGAATAAGGCATGAATAAAGGAGGTGGCCCTTGTGTCTCAGGTGTGAAAGAACCATCCCCTGATTGACCCCCATTAGCTGGCGTTCAGTTACCTCCAGGACTCTACGCAGGGTGTCATCCTATCATATAAAACCCCTCTCCTGGGAGCCCTCCTAGATGGCGGAACAACACACACTTTTAGCATCATGCTTTCCAGCTGCATTTCACAAGCTCATTTACAGGATGTAACATTGGCATCAGCATGGGCCGGCAGCAGCTTCTATGTCAACAGCAGCCCCTTCCCAGGACAACGACGTGCTGCTCTGTAGACTCTGCTGAGCGAGGGATTCAATCAGCATAGCAAGATGCAGTGACTGCTCCCATTATGCACAGCCACCCATTTGTGAATGCTTAATTAATGAGAGCTATCATTCCCCTGCTAGCAGGAAGCAGGCAAATATCCATGACTTACTATGGTACCAAGGGGGATGATGCTCCTGGAAATGTTGGGCGCTACTGTGAACCTGTCCCTGATTCTTAGCTCTTACTCTAGCACCTTATCCTCTTGCCTATGCTGGGCAGTGACCGTTGCAGCCATGCTGACACAGCAGAACAAGCTCCTCGGAGGATGGAGGGGTGAGGATTTCTCATCTGGTAAAGAAAGACTCACTTGGTGTAAAACGCCACAAACTTCAGTTCATCTAAGTCTCCTTGAATCACGACATCATCAAACCCTTCTCCATAACCTGTAAAAGAGGGCAGTTGTCAAGGAAATAGGCAGAATTCAGCCTCATCTCCCCGTGTCCAGCATTACAAAAGTACGCTCACAAGAAACGCTGTCACCACCATGCCTCTCCCTGATGTATTCGGGGCTTGCACTCATTCTCCGGCTTGTAGCGAGGGCATGAAGTGACGCACATCTATAGCAGGGGGTCACGTGTGCACCAAGATGTATGGCAGTTCCTCCTAATTTGCCTACAATGGTCCCCGTTTTCTCCTTTGGGATGCTACCGTTTTTACTGCTCGGTGGTTAAGATTTAGGCCACAACTGGTATGCCAGGGCCTAGTGTCCCTTGTTAGCCATCCAGAAGAGGAGGAATGAGATGAAGGGCAACAAATCACTGGGAAAGCATCTTCCATGACAGCAGCTGGCAGGTGGCAGTGTCCAGAGCTTGCTTGTTATGGGGTAGTTCTGCCTGGCAGCTGAGTTGGCAGGGGGCCTGGCTTGTTGGGCTTGCCCAGTCAACGGGTGAGATGGTTCTCTAGTTAACACCTTTCTGGTCACTTCTGCCCTGGGAGCTGGGGTGATGAAATGCCACTGCCCAGCATTTCCAGGCTAGGTGGAAGCAGTCTTGCCACCTGGATGTTTGTGATTTAGGGGTGGAGCGGCAGGTGGCCAGATAACCCACAATTAAGCCAGAGGTGAGTGGGGCCATGATAGCAGAGCTAGGGCAAAGGGGCTGTCATAACCCTTTCTGATGATCCCACCCCTTACAAAGCATTGTGAGGTTATGATGCATGGCAGGGGGTGGAGCCATGTCAGAAAAGGGGAGGGACAAAGGGGCTGTCATGCCCCCTTTTTGAAACAACCCCATCTCTTGCAGAGCACCAGGACATCATGATGCTTCCACTTTGGACAGGAGGTGGGAAAGTCCTTATGGCCAATTGCCTTTCTGGCATGGCTGTCCTTAGAAGCCCTGATTTCGCTAAAGTTACTGAGGGTAAGCCTGGCTGAACCCAGAGAAGTCAGGACTTTCCCCGGAGACTCCAAATTAAAACCTGGAGCTTCTGGGTGTAAGTCAGAGAGATGCAACCCTACCCACAATAAGGTGAGCTTGGGGTTAGAGAGAAGACCCTCAAAGTCCCATCTGCTCTGCGTGGGTCCCACACGACCCTTGTTTAGCTGAGGGACTGACTGTCATAAGGGATGCCCCCATTGTTGTAAATTAGCAACCTCCTCTTTACGTTGCATCCCCTTCTTAACTACAATCTCATCTCTGTGTCTTATTGCTGCCTGCCCGCCTCAGTGCTCCTGTTTGCCCTGCAGGCTGGCCCCATCAGTTTCTTACCCGTGTAGCGTATGCTCTTGCCAAACATGGCTGTCCACAGGTACGGGACCGTGCTGATCTCTGTGCCATGGGCCAGCATGTTCAGAGCTGCTATGCGGCCTGGGACATGGACAAGAAAGAGTTTAAGAAAGGAAATGGCAGGAAAGCCAGGGTGTGTGGGAAGATCGGTTAAGTCTTGGGTTTGTGCCAAGGCTGGTGGTTCTTTCCCTACCAATTCCTCTCATTATAGCTTAAACCAGGGCTGAGGGACCTCCAGCCCATGGGCCAAATCCAGCCGGTGGCTGTTTTTTCTTTGGTTCATTTGGCCCCTACCCTCAAGTACTTAAGAGTGAGCTCAGGAGAAGGGATCAGGAATGAGGACATACACTAAAAGATTGGAGATAAATTCATGGTATAGATCCATGATCTTGACCCTCCCCTCCCTCCACCATCCTGAGCCCACCCCTTAATCATCCCTGCTCCATACTCCTCTCTAGCTTGTGGAGCATGTACTAATTTAAAAGCGGACCACAGGAGGGAAAGGGATCTTTGCCCCTGGCTTAAACAGACACGGAGGCCTTCACCTTGCACATAAAACCCACAGCCAACAACCCACCGCTAAAAAAAGAAGAAAAGGGTGGGTGTGTGTGTGTAAAAACACGGTAATTTCACGATTCACAGGAGTGCTACTGCTCCTATAGGGGGTGAGTTTACCACCTGCTGAGCAGACCTAACTTTAGTTAGGGGTGAACTTGAAGTTTTGTCAGTTCTGATTTTTGATCGGAATGGGTCAGCTCACCCGTTTCGAGCGAAAACCGGAATCAGCAATATTTCATCCAATTCCAATCAGAATTGGATGAAATATTTTTTAAAAGTCATTTTGCACAAGCACAATGGCTTTTAAATTTTCTTTTTAAAAAAATCAGATGTTCTGATCAAAATTCTGATCAAAAAGGGGAGAGCTGTTCCATTTTCATGGAAAAGTTGCACTAAAACAGAACAACTATTCCAAACCACTCCTAGTTTTAGTGCCAGGTCATCCAGGGGGCAACCTATGGCAGTTTGTTACCCTCTTAGGGCGTTTATAGACGAGACAAAAAAGGCGGCTGATCCTTTGATCAGCCGCCTTTCTTGCCGCTCGTCTACATGCCTGGGCTGCTTTTTAATCCGCGTTGGAGGGGGCAGGCGATCCTGCCCCCTCCGACGCGGATTCCCGGAGTGCCGGCTTTACGCCACACTTCCTGGTCCCGTGCGCATGCGCAGAAGGGCGCGCATGCGCACTCGCACTCTGCGCCGTGTCTGAACATCAGACACGGCACGCAGAGACGCCGCGGCGGGAAAACCCGGCGTTTAGCGATCCCGCTTGTAAGCGGGATCGTCTATAAACGCCCTTAAATTCCCTACCCCTCATCAACTAGAAACCAAGAGCCAGAGCTTAATTTGCAAAACGAACAAACAATAAGGTGCCATGGCCTAAGCCTGCCCCAGAAGTCCTGCCCCTTGACCCCTGACTCAAGAGGGGGGCAGGGGCTAATATTCAAAGGGGCTGAGGGAGCTGTCCTGCCAGGTCTCATGACTCCACCAGCCCCTGCCCCTACTTTGCCAGCTCTTGCTCAGGACCAGATTGTTTGATGGGGCTACTGCCACCGCTGATCAGCTGTTTGGTGGCAAAAGGCTCTCCCTGCCAAACAGCTGATGGGTGGCAGTAGCAGCCCCCTCCCTCCCCATCTCTGCGCTAAGTAACACAGCAGCAGCTTGGAAGCCAAGGCATAAAAATGCACCCACCATGGATATGTGCCATCTGCCAATGAGGGATGTTCGCCTTTTTGTTATTCCGCAAAGCCAGCGGGAATGCGACAGCATCGCCAGCTGCGAACACTCCTGGGATGTTGGTCTGCATCATCTGAATGAAGGGAAGGAAGCAGTGGGTACCATCAGGAGGACATGCACCAATAGACACCAGAAATGCAGCATCACTGGATGGTTCTACATGTTATGTTAGTTGGCCATTTCAGGATCACAAAGGAAAGCGAGATAAACCCTGGATGATTGATTTGGCTTTAATTAATGACTTCCCTGCTCCACTCCCTGCACTGGCCACCATATAGATTAAATCATGAGAATTCCTGTTTTATATATTCAGCTGTAGAGAAGCAATTAGTCCAGTGGTTGGGCTGCTATCCTCAGCCCACTGTGCAGCAGCAGTCAAAAAAGCAAATAGAATGTTAGGAATTATTCGGAAGGGAATAGAGAATAAAACTGAGAATGTCATAATGCCTCTATACAAATCAATGGTGTGATCGCACCTTGAATATGGTGTGCAGTTCTGGTCACCCCATCTCAAAAAAGACATAGCAGAACTAGAAAAGGTACAGAGAAGGGCAACAAAAATGATCCAGGGTATGGAACAGCACCCGTATGAGGAGAGGCTTGATAGGTTGGGGCTCTTCCGCTTGGAAAAGAGACGGCTGAGAGAAGATATGATAGAGGTTTATAAAATCATGGGTGGTGTGGAACTTGTAAACAGGGAATGGTTATTTACCCTCTCAACTAGTACTAAAACTAGGGGACACGCCATGAAACTCACAGGTGGCAGAGTAAAAACAGACAAAAGAAAGTATTTTTTCACTCAGCGTACAATTAGGTTGTGGAATTTACTGCCAGAGAAAGTGAGTTTTAAAGAGGTTTGAACAAGTTTCTGGAAGATAGTTCCATTAGCAGCTATTAGCCAGATAGGACTGGGGAACAAGACCCTTTACTGTCAGGAGCCTGGGGATGACCCACAGGGAATGGATAGCATGGTGACCTGTTGGGTGCTTCTCCCAGGCCCCTGTGACTGGCCACTGTCGGAAGCAGGATGCTGGGCTCTATGGACCATTGGTCTGACCCAGTATGGCACTTCTTATGTTCTTATGCTAGCTGGAGATTAGAATTCAATTCCCTGCTCTGGGGGGAAGAGGTGGGGCTTCTGGGGGAGGGGCTTCTGGGCCAGACCTGGGCCCCAGCAATTTATATTTCACAAAGTAAGCCCTGCACATATTCTGGAGTGACAGCATTGAATCCCATAAGGATACTCAAGTGTAAGTGGCTTGAGCCCCTTACACCAGCTGATACTCTGTGTGTCAGCCTTTTAGAATCCTGCCCAGTTCCCTCTGGCTCAGTCTTTTCCCTCTCCAGCCCTTCCCACCTGTCTTGGGCTGACCTTCTGGCTTGGCCTCTTTGGCTTGTCTCTGACTATGCTCTGAATTGTTCCCATTCTGTTTTGACACCTGCTGAGCCCTGATCCTGCGGAGACTCATGCCTGATCCTGTCACCACTTTGCCTAGGCTCTGACCTGGCTCCTGACATGGAGCGGGGAATATTCCCCGTTCCATGTCAGGGAAGACCAATAAGGAGGAGGTTGCAGTTGTCATCAAGGCGAGAGATGACTAGTGCACTCTGGTTGGCTTGGCAGGGTTTACCTTGTTGACCACAATGAAACCTTTGGAGTCTATGTTGATGCCGCTCTGCTTCAGAAATCCTGTAGCTGGAGTTGCACCTGCCAAGAAGGGAAAGGAGATCCTGTAAGTGGGTTAGAATTAAACAAAATAAACAGTCTCTCATTAAAGCAGAAGTCAGAAGGCAAAGTCCTCCCAGATTAAGAAGACAGGACCCCCACCAAGCACCAGTGCCAGGATGGCAGTAGCTAAGTGCCGCTTCGTTAACCTCACTTCCTGAATGCATCTCTCCTGGGCTCTACAGGAGTGCAATGAACAAATAATTCAAGTCTGGGTTAGTCAACTCTGGTGGCTGGGAGTTCCTGGCAGAATGACTAGGGTGTTAACACTCAGGGTATTAACAAACAGCACAGTAACCACTCTGTGACTGCCAAACCCAACAAAGAAACAGGGTTAGAGGGGGGACAATATGCCCTAAGGTGCAGCAGGGAGATAGGGAAGCCAGATGCTTTCACTTTCCTCCCCTCCTCCTCAGACACCTCAGCAACTAAGGCTGTTTTTAAACAGACCAGGGTGGGGGGAGTGGGGCGGGTCCATGTGCAGTGGTGGAGCACTGCTGCTTGGGCCATGCATGGGGGGAGGGTGCAGATGGACACACAACCATCTACACCCACCTCCACGCACAGAGCAACCCACCTGGTTGGTCCATGGGTGTAGGTGGGCGTAGATGGATGGAGGTTCATGGGAGCTCGTGCCCACACACCTCCACATTCAAACGAGACGCTCCCACACGTGGACACTGGGTATCCATGCGTGGGAGCGTCTCATTTAAAAACGGCCAAAGGAATTTCAGCTCCCTCTCTTGTGAGCCCTGTGCAATCATTTCAAGAGAGGAGATGGAGAGGCAGCTGGGAGGGAGGAAAGGCTGCAGAGAAAGAGAGATCTCCCAAGCACAAATCCAATCTGAGCTGATTTGCTGATCCATTCATACCCAAGCCAGCCCCACCCTGCTCTCCAGCCACCCACTTCCTAGCACAGCAACAGTAGCTACAACCTGTTGCTTATGCTTCCCCAAACACACACCAACTCCTCCACAGCCTAATAGCACACCAACACGTGGGTACGCGTTAGTCAGCATTAACCCACATGGAGGGCTCCACATTGGGTGAAAATAAATGACGCCATAGCCCACATAAGCTAGCATTAATCCACATTAGACCACACTGTTTATTAAGTGTTCGCCAGATGTTCGCCCCCGCACCGGACATGGGACTTCCACCCAGCCTCCACTCATGTCAGTGTCTCGAAAAACGTGGAGTCCACCATGTGGGAGAATGCTGGCTAATGTGCGCCAATGGATCCGCTCCTGTCTATTGGGGCGCGCGCAGCCTCTGCCCACATATAGGTCTGCCAGGACCATAGAGTCCTGGGAGCAAGAACTCCCTCTGCTCTTGCTCTCATTGGCGCTTTGACCATTTACAGTCTTTTGCTTTTGGAGCACTCCAGGAAAGTGCTCCAAAAAGGGGGTGAGGGGGGAGAGTGGTGGCACCACAAAAACACCTATTTGTGTGTGTGTGTGGTGGGGGGCGGTTATCATACCCCTCAAGTGTCCTGGATTTTCCAGGACATCCCTGCTTTAAAATCCCTGATTTGTCCCATTGATGGCTTGCAAATTGCTGTCTTTCACCCCCTCCCTTCCTAGAGTCTCTGCAGCAGTTTTCCATGACTGCCAGACAGAACCCAAAAGAGGTGTTAACTCAGGGATGTCCTGGAAAATCCAGGTCACTTGAGAGGTATGGGGGTTAACATGTTTTTTGTTAACACCCTAAGTTGCCACCAGGGAAATGTCCACTGCACCACAGTAGCAGTATCCAACTCCTGCAAGTACACCACGTCCCAGGGGCCTGATTGGTTAGCACAGCCTGCTTCCCCATTGGCTGCCAAGGGCTACATAAAGGTACACAGGAAGCAGAAAGTGTCAAAGTAATGTGATAGCTACCTGGATGTAAGTATATGTTCCTGCCTAGACCCAGCCCTGCTCCAGTCTCCTATCTTGGACTCTCCCGTCCTGAGTTCTAGGCTGCACTCCAGTCCTTGCCCTACCTGGGCTGATTCCACAGCTCTGACCCTTCCTCCAGCTCTGGATGATGATTTGGCTCACTCTCTGGTTCTACCTCTTAGCTCTGACTATGCCTCAGTACCCGCCCAGCTCCAACTGTAGTCCAACCCAGGTACCTGAGAGAGAGGGGAGTAGAGGCACGCAGATAGAATATGCAATTGTGGGTGCTTCCAGACTTTGTGTTATCCATGTAGCAAGCCATACATGGCATCTGCAGTCATGTAGGCCTGTTTACATACGCACACCTGCTCCCATGTTTTTTGCATGATGTGGAGCAGCTACACGCTAGCCCCACGAATGCTTGCCTCTCCAGATGCTGCTTCAGGAGGCATGTTGCGGGATCCTGGCTGAAGTGCATTGTGGGATATCTGTTTCAGGGGCCTAATGGTCATGGTGTGCACTCCTCATCCTGTGACATTTGAGTGCACCCTCCCTCCTCTTCATCTCTCCCCCAACCTTTCCTCCTCTCTCACACTATTGCTTCTTCTTTCCCTGCTTATGTGTGCCTTTTAGCTCATTCCTCACATCCATTTTCTAGAAACATTCAGTTGTTCAATAGCAGAACAATCTCTCCCAGTGGAACCAACAGCTTACAAGCCCCTCTGGCCCCAGTGACCCTGTGCTGCCTTTCCTTCGCCCTTTGCATGGGCGCTCATCACTCATTAGCAGAGTCTTTTGTCTGTTAGCTCTGCAGGGAAAGTTCTGCCTCCTGTCAGGCATTGTTCGCTGTCCAATACGATAAGGCCCTGACCTTGGCTGGATGCTCCTGGCATAAAATTAATAATAGTAACAAAACCAAGGGTGTGGGTAAAGAAGAGCAGCAGGCAGCCCTGAGGCGCAGTCATAAACACAAAAGCAAAGAGCTAGCATTTGTTTTTAAGAGAGCAAAGCTCTGCATGTGGCTCTTATGTTATCCACAGAACTGGGGATCGGCAGAACCAGAGAGCACACACAATGGCCTCAATTTACAACAACCAGGTGGTCAGGCCTAGAGTTGCTAACTCTCTGCATTTTGAGCCAGAGTATCCAGACTTGGAGGGGGGAATCTTGATTTCTCCAGGTGAGCCAGGGACACCACCTGGTAACCCAGAGAAACTGTGGCTTCCAGGTGGCATATTATTAATAAAGCAAGGAGCAGCCACAGGAACTTCTGTGCCCCTTTTCTGATGCAGCCCCACATCTATGAGCGTTAATAAACAACACAATAGCCCCCCAGGAGCGGGTGTTTTCATGGTTGTCTGTCAGAGTGTTCTTAGACAAGCACCCCCACCCATCATGCATGTTGCAGGGCTGCATAGGGTACCAATGTGGCCCTGCAATATGCATGATGTGTGGGTAATGGGTGAGGAGGGGCTTGTCTAAAAACACTCTTAAGCCCTTTTTACACGAGACGCACCCACGCAGGGATCTGCATGGGCATTCATGGGTGAGTTGTGTGTGTACAGCGATGGCAGCAGTGGGCGTGCGTGTGTGGGCACTCCCGTGTAACACACATGCCCACCCACCTCCACTCATCACCCACGCACGGAGCAACTGGCGACAACACTGGTTACTCTGTGCGTGGGGGATGGGTATACGCCCATGTACGCCATTTGCAGCGCCCGCCTGAAATGACCAAGGCCCAGAATCCCGGTGTGATTGCCGTCCAGACGTGACGGGCCCCTTCATCCCTGCCGGGAATCTCATTCACCACGCGATCGGCGCTGGCCCCGCGGGTTCAGCCGATCGCGTGGTGAATGTGATTCCTGGCGGGGATTGAGCGTTGCGTAACATCTGGGGGGGAACTTCCGGTTCCACAACAGAGGTTACCAGGGCATTCCCCACCACAGGGAATTGACTGTGGTTGAGCGTGATCTCGTTACATCTGAAAATACCCTAAGATAGGAAGTGGGTGGGTAGAGAGCAGGGTGGGGCTGGTTTGGGTGCGAATTGATCAGCAAATCAGCTTAGATTGGATTCGTGCTTGGGAGATCTCTGTCTCTTTCTCTCTCTGTGCAGCATTCCCCTCTGCCTGCCTCTCTGCCTTAAAATGGCTGCACAGGGCTCACAAGAGGGAGCTGAGCTTCCTTAGTTGCTAAAGCGTCTGAGGAGGAGGAGAGGAAAGTGGAAGTGCCTGGCTTCCCCACCTCCCCATTGCACTATAGGACATATCACTCCTTCCTGCCCCCGCCCCTCCAACCCTGTTTGTTTATAGGTTCAGCACTCACAGCATGTGCGGGAGTGGAGCACTCACACAACACCCACTCGTAGGGGGCTATAATGTTGTTTATTAACACCCTATGGAGGATCATGACAGTCGGTAAGGAGTGGGGTTATATCACAAAGAGATACAACTGCCCCTGCTGGTGTGGCTGCACGCCCTCCACGTGAAAGCCTAGAGGGAAGTGGTAACCACAGGTATGCCCAACATCAGTCATTCCATTTTACAGACTAGGGGGTAGGAGAACCTCAGCCTGTGGATCACATCTGTCCCCCCTTCAGCTGGCCCATGGAACACTCCATGGGGACTGGGGGACCCCAGAGCAGGGGTGGAGCATGACAAAATGAGGGGGCAGGCAGTCTTTAAGGAGTTCAGTCTGTTTAATTTATCAACAAGAAGATTGAGGCAATTTGATTAAACAGGGCCTTCATGGGGGTAAGACTATTGCATGCGTACTAAAAGGCTGTTCCATCTACTGCAGGAACAAATAAGAACGACCAAGAGGCAGAAGATAAAAGATGGAGAAATTGAAATGAAAGATAAGCAACAGGGAGGGCGAAAACCATTGGAGCAGGCTGCCAAGAGAAGGGCTGGATCCTCCATGACTCATTCTACAAACAGGATTAGATACCCCTTGTCCTGAGGAGATACTGGGATACATGTAGACCATATGTGTAACAAATCTGTAAAGGAAAATGCTAAGACAACATGTATATAATGTAAGTTGAGAACCGAAAACTCGCTTCATGTAGGCAATGTAAACTGAGAACTTTAAAGTCATTGCATGAATGAAATTACGCAACCAGGGACTACCTAACACCTTCTAAAGACACTAGGAATCAGCCATCGACTTGCTAATGGACTAGATATTGCCTATGTGCAAAGCTCACATAAGTGGGAAAAGGAACAAAGGACCCGGCCTGGACGAGTACTTAAGGGGTAATCACAAACCATCTTGAGAGGCATCACATCTTATCAGCAACTGAAAAGGAGCCAGTTAGGACAGAGGGCTGGACCAGACAAACCATGGGGGAAGGACTTTGATTCTTTAGAGACTCTAAAGACTTGTGCCCAGCTAAGCTCGGTCATCACAGTTGAGAAATGGACTTAAATATCCTTTGGACTTTGATTAGGGTAAGCCCAAGTTAGAATAATACAAGAACAGGTAGAAATGTGTTATTGGTTACGTTATTTTGATTTACTGCACTCTGAGTATAATCTAGCACTGCATGTTTTATTCATGATTTATTCATTAAACTTCTTTTAACTGAACCTAGTGTGGTTAAGTGAAATTCCCTAACATTGGTCTGACACCGTTTGGGATAATTCTGTGTTTTCAAACGCAGGCGGACCTAGAGAGAAAAGAGTCTGTGCTTGGGAATCTCTGAAGCTTAAAGGTGACAAAAGGGTTAACCCGTTGCAGGCTGAACTAAGTTCTTGAGAGGACTGGTCCAGTAAGAACTGCAAGCGAGGGAAACTGAGTCACAAACAGCTTAGAGTAGGGACAGAGAGGCCCCAATCCCATGACATCCCTCTAAAAGATTTGTTACCCCAAGTGGTTACTGGGCTTGACACACTAATGACTGGACGGAGTCCAATTTGAATGTGCTTTCCTAGAGGTCAGATTAGTCCACTCTTGACCCTCTGACCCTTCTGGCTACCATCCTGTTTCACTCCTTCCCTTTGCTTCCAAGCTTCTTGAACATGTTGTCTACTCCCACCGCCTCAACTTCCTCTCTGCCAACTCCTCCCTTGACCCCCTCCAATCTGGCTTTCGTCTCCTTCACTCTACTAAAACTGCTCTTGCTAAGATCACCAATGATCTTCTTGTGGCTAAATCTAATCACCTCTACTCCATTCTTGTCCTCCCTGACCTCTCTGCTGCCTTCGATACTATCGACCACTCACTCTTGCTGGACTCACTTCACTCCCTTGGCTTCCGTGGCTCCATTCTCGACTGGTTCTCCTTCTACCTCTCTGACTGCTCCTTCAAGGTGTCTCTTGCCAACTCCACCTCCTCCTCCCTTCACCTCTTAGTTAGTGTTCCCCAAGGCTCTATCCTTGGCCCCCTCCTCTTCTCTATCTACACCCTGTCCCTAGGCAAACTCATTGCCTCCCATGGCTTCCAATATCACCTCTACACTGATGACAATCAGCTCTATCTCTCTACCCCCTCTCTCTCTCTCCATTTGTTCAAGCTCACCTCACCAGCTGTCTCTCTGACATCTCTACCTGGATGTCTCAATGTCAACTCTAACTCAACATGGCTAAAACTGAACTCAACTTCCCCCCAATCCTTTCTCTCCCTCCTCCCTGTCGATCCTTATCAATGGGGTCACCATCCTTCCCATCCCCCAAGCCCATAGCTTAGGCATCATCTTTGACTCACCCCTTTCTTTTAAACCCTACATCGACTCTGTTGCCAAATCCTGTCGCTTCTCCCTCCATAACATTGCTAAGATTAGCCCTTTTCTCTCTATCTCATCTGCCAAAACCCTTGTTCAAGCCCTGGTCATCTCTCACCTCGATTACTGTAACCTCCTTCTCACTGGCCTCCCCCGCTCTCACCTTTCTCCCCTTATCTCTGTCCAAAACTCTGCATACTCCAAGTCTGGATACTCTGGCTCAAAATGCAGAGAGTTAGCAACTCTAGGCCTGACCACCTGGTTGTTGTAAATTGAGGCCATTGTGTGTGCTCTCTGGTTCTGCCGATCCCCAGTTCTGTGGATAACATAAGAGCGACATGCAGAGCTTTGCTCTCTCAAAAACAAATGCTAGCTCTTTGCTTTTGTGTTTATGACTGCGCCTCAGGGCTGCCTGCTGCTCTTCTTTACCACATAGACCACCACATAGACCAGCCAGACATCATTCTCGATGTAACCAAGCCAAGCACGTGCACCTGAGACCTCGTATCCTCGTGAATGTTACACCCCTTGTCTCTCCCTCTGTTCCCCTTCCTTCGTCTCCCTCCCACCCACCCCCTCTGTCCATCAGATTGTAAGCCCTAGGGCAGGGACCGTGTCTAGGCAGCTCCACATTGCCACCAAGCTGCTCTGGAGAAACAGGGAAACTGCAGCCCTGTAGCTCTTACAGCGTCAGGCCCTGCCCTGCCCACTTTCTGACATGGCCCCGCCCCCTCTGGGTTTCCTCCCACAGGGAGGTGGCACCCCTAACTGTCCCTGACCATAAATCTTGCAGGCACCCAAGCACAGCACCCAAACACAGATGCTTCTCAGATCACTCAACATTCAGATCACCCTCCAATTGGCTGATAATGAGCCACACCATGATTGGGCAGTTGGTCCAATTTAAGTTCCTGGATCACAGCAACCACTGTCCTGAACAACAGGTAGTGATTTGTCTGGCAATGCTTTATTTATTCATTCAAACGTATACCCTGCCCTTCCCCTAAGGCTCAGAGCAGCTTACAAAATATGAACCATACAAAAAGCCCATACAAATATAAAAATCTCCTAAAAACCTCACTCAGACCCCTAGGAACTTCTCACCCAACCCCTACCCTTGCCTGCCAAATACTCGGCCAAAAAGAAAGATCTTGCCTCCAGAAAATGTTGTAGGCTGCCTTGCCTCACATCCTCCTTTGCCCTATCTGTTCCTGTTCCTCATGCACTGCCCATTAGAGTTGCCAGCCCTTCGGATACTCCTGGCTCCAGGGAAGCCCTGGTTTCTGTAGGCCAGCCAGGAGCACCCATGGCTAACCCAAAGAACTGAGGCTTCCAGGAGCAGCAGGGGTGGCTATGTCAGAAAAGGGATGGACCATCAGGACGTTCCTGCCCCCTTTCAGATATGGCTCCCACCCCTATGAAGTGCTGTGATGTCACAATGCACCGCAAGGGGAGGGCTATGCCAAAAAGAAGGCATGATAGCCCCTTTGCCCCACCCCCTTTCTGACATGGCCCCGCCCCCTCTGGGTTTCCTTCCACAGGGAGGTGGCAACCCTAACTGTCCCTGACCATAAATCTTGTAGGCACCGATGCTTTTCAGATCACTCAACATTCAACCTTTGTCTAGTCCCTGCCATGAACCAGATGCCTCCATGGATGGAGGCCCTGGACTCTAATTTTGGGCTGTAGTGAGACTCTCTTGCCTGGCTGTGCACACACACACACACACACGCACACACCAGCTGGGATCTTAAAACAAGCCAGAAACAAATCCCTCAGCAAACCTCTTAACTCTTCTTCCTGAATGCTGAAGCTTTGAGTGCCACAGACGCCGAGGCTCGTCTTACCTATCCCGATGACACACACATCTGCCCGGAGAACCTTGCCACTCTTCAGTACCACTTCCTTAAGCTGTAGGGGACGTATGAAAACCAGGGTTAGTTTAAAGGACAGAAACCAAGCTAGAAGCACCATAATGAGCTGGATGCTTCCTGCAGGTTTTCCACTCAGGATGCACTGTTCATGTAAGTGGTACTGCTGTCCAGTAAAGGACAGGATTCCCAGCCAGTTTCTGTTTCAGTGAGTGGCTGCTGGGGATTAAAATAAATTGGTCGGGCTGTGGGAGTAAGAAGTGATGTGGGACATAATATATCCTCTCAGCCCCCTAACACACACATTTGCCTTTCCCACAATCCTCCCAACCCCCGAACCCTTACCTGCTTCCTCTGTCTGGGGGCTACTGTTGCTACTGAATGAACTCCAATAGCCAGGGCTGGAGCCAAACTAGCCCCAGGCTGCTTAGAATAGCTGCAATTGCAAGAAAGTTTTGTTCTGTTCCTACTCACAGCTCCCACAAGCACAGGAGTCCAGAGGAGGTTGATCAATGTTTAGCTCTTCTCTAGGCTCTACCCATAGCCCTGTGTTTGGGGAAGCTGTGAGCAGGCCCAAAACAGAACTTGCTCGCAGCTGCCCTAGTTGAAGCTAGCTTGGCTCCAGCCCCAGCTGTTGGAGTTCAGACATCAACAACTTCTTCTCAGGGGCAGGATTTTCTAGTGGAACTGAGCCCCACTAGCCCTAATGGACAAGTTCCTCTCATTTCAGTTCAGTTGGCCCCATCAGGAGACACTTTCCCGAGTCTCAGCTCTAGCAGCACATTTCTACTCAAACTCTTTGCTCCTTATAGAAACCTACATATTTAACCCCATCTCTAGGTAGAATGCATCTCTAGCTGCTAGCAGAAGATGTGAGCCATTGAGGGTTCTCTCTCTGAGCTCCTAGTCTCTATGGAGTAGTAACCCAGTAGATGTACCCTTGGTTCTGTGGGCATAGCCTAGCTCCTGTTGTTCTGAATATTCTCTTAGATATTTTCCTCTGGAAGACCATTATTTTAGTGCAGAGGTTGAGAACCTTTTCCCTTCCATGGGCCATTTTGAAAATTAGTACAAGTTCCACAGGTTAGGTAGGAGTTTGGTGAAGGGTGGGAGATGTGGTGATGATGGGGGAAGGAAGAGGAGTACCCAGATCATGGATCTGTGCCAAGGATCCATCCCCTAACCTCAAGTGCATGCCCTCATCTCTGCTCCCTACCTCCTGAGTTCACTCTCTCTGTGCTTGTGCATAAGGGCTGGAGCTAGGGGCCAGATCCAGGAATTGGAAAGAGACCAAATAAAAATCAGTCATGGGGTTTACCCTCATAACAAACCTATCAGGTAGGTCATTATTCCAATTTTACAGGTGAGAGTTAATGGCCCCGATCCCATACACAGCCACATGGGACTCACATGCATGTCCATTGGCAGCACACTGTGCCAGATGGACACCGCTCACATGCATGAGAATCCTCAGACTATAGAATTGCACCCAATAACTTCCCCAAGGCCACTCAGTAAGTTAATGGCTATAATGGGATTTGAACCCTAGTCCTTAAGCCCCTGGTCTAAGCTTAAGCCCTTATCCACTAGGTCACACAGGGCAAAACTGCAGGAGCAGATGAAAACTTCTTCATTTTCTAAGCAGTGTACAGGCTTGTATTGAGGGGTGCTATGCATCTCAAGGGCACAGGGAGGGAGCAGCCACTTCTCACCCATGAGCCCAGAAATTATGATAACTGGCCTTTGCACCAGGAGGAAAGTTCCCTGTCCCTCTCCCTCCCCGGGGCAAGCAGCACAAGCCGTTCCACCCCTGACAGGCCCCAGGCCCAGACACTCTACCTTGCCCTCCTGTTCCCGCAGCTCAGACACCTCTGTCTGCATGTAGAACTTCACCCGGTTGTTTTCAAACATCTGTTGAAGAGAAATAAGAGGGGGCAGCCCATTACACACAAGCTTTCAACTTACCACTCCCTTTCTAGAGCAACGTGGGCTTGCATGTCCCTTGGAAACCGCCACTTCCCCCCAAGTAGGGTGGCCAAATATGTAAATTTTAGAGGACACTTATGAGAAATGCAGGTTGCAGGGCTGCAGTGGCACCAATGCAGCCCTGCAACCTGTATTACTCATAAGTGTCCTCTAAAATTTGCATATCTGGTCACTGTACCCCCAAGGCATGGGCCATGAGCCACAATCCACTTATGCTACAGTAGCCCATAGTACACTGCACCCTCATTATAACAGTGTGATTCACAGGGGGTACAACCATGGCTCCTTCCAACAGTTTTAATCAGTGTTGTCCTCCAGGGCAGGAAGATGGACGTCTCCAGCTGCCCTGGGGCGCAGCACTGATTACAAATGCCAAGGACTCTAAATGCGAGCAGGGAGCGAAAAGCAAAACCCAAGAAGCGGCAGCAAGAGGTACATGCCTTGGGCTTTGCTTTAAGCTCCTCCCAGCTTGCACTTAGTACTCTCTCCACCCTCTCTGGAGCAGTAGGGAGAAGGACTATCACTGACTTACAGAGCCCTGCTTCTCACTCCCGGGCTGGGAGTTTGGCTCCTACCGCTCTACCCCCCACTCCATCCTCAAGCGCTGGGTTCCAGAATAACAGCACAGGAGCAAAGCAGGGGCTCTTAAATGCAAGTTGAGTGTAAAAAAATCAAAGGGCATCGAATTCCCTGTGCTGCCACCGCTTGTGCCCACACTTTGCTTTTTGCTCACCTTTAGTTCTGGTCTTTCCACTCACTCAGGGGCAGTGAGGAGAGGGACTGTCACCTAGGGTGTTTTCAGATGAGATGCTACCTCTCATGGCCACTCAGAAGCCACAGATCCGACCACTCATCTGAAGGTGGAACAGCCAGATGCACACTCCCCTGAGCCACGGAGCACCCACTCATGGCCACGCACGGAACACTGCTGGGAAATCCAGAGTGCCCCGTGCAGGGCAAGCCAAATGGATGCGTGGCGACAGGCAACCACGTATCCCCTGCCCGAATGAGAAGCAACAGCCAGCCACACCAGCAGGCAGGTCTGCCGGTACCATGGAGGCTTGTGGCGCCCAAAGCTAGAGTGGCCCCGCGGCCGTTGAGTGCCACACACTCAGCAGCCACATACACCACCAACACCCCATCACCTTGCTCATTTGAAAACACCGGTCCCCGGCCAGATTGCCTGTTTGGACTTTGCTGCAGATTCCTTCCTCCGTTCCCTTTCCCTGCTCATTATCAGTGCGCACTTTTCTCCCTGCTGTCCACATTCTGCGAGTGGTGTGTTGGGATTCCTGTGTGTCCCGCCCGGTATGAGCCTCTGTTGTTGCCTGGGAATGGCAGGGGATGCACCAGCTCATGGGCAATACGGGGTTAATGGCTGCTACAGCTTCATGTTTCCATGGTTTCCGCAGCTGTGTATCATGGCAGGTGGCAGGCTACTGGGCAGGGACATGGGCTGCAGCGGGGTGGTACAGGGTGGGGCAAGGCGGAACGGCTGCCCGTGTGATGCATTTCTAGGGCTGGTCCATGACGGGGGGGAGTGTGTGGTGATTGCCTGCATGGCCTCAGTAGCCACCCTGGGAGCTGCCCGTTTGAATCGCTCCCCACGCACTTCTCCTGTATGGGTGTGCCACAACAGCATCACTCAGCAGCCATGGAAACACACACATCGCCTTGCTCATTTAAAAACACCCCAAACTGACATGAAATTGATTTTGGAATGAAAGCAGACCCCTGCTATGGGGCTTGCTCCCAAATACCACATTATAACCTGGGTGCAGTGTAAGCAGTTTGTGGATCACAGCCTTGGTGCTGATGGCAGATTTAGGAGGTGTCTGGTCGACAGCGAGAGGATCTCGTCAATGTCTCTGTTTGCTGACGCTCGCTGTGTAGCATGCCATCTAAATAACGAGTAGATCATAAATTAAGCAAGAGTCCTGCTTTTCTAAAGAGGACTCCATGAGGACACTGCTAGCGATCAGGGACAGCTGGAAGATAAGGGCACGATCCAGTGAACACAGTGTTAAACCAAAGTAACTACTTCAAATAAATCAAAGTACTCAACCTAGTACCATTCTCACTGCAGCTGCAACAGATGTAGTAATTTCATGATCCCTCCCCCTAACGATCTTGACAATGGGTGATTTCAGACGTTACGGGGCCCGTTGGCCCCGTACCGAAATCACCCAATTCATTCCCCGCTGGGATCACCCCGTCACGCCGTATCAGACGTGCCGGGGGGATCCCGGCGGGGAATCTGGGAGGGGGTGGGGTCGCGTGGCGCAATGTACGGCTGCACGGCCCCACCCCCTCCACGCACCCCGCAGCCCGCCCTCCGGAGAGACGGGCGGACGGCGGGGCCAATGAGGCCACGGCGTCGGGCCGGATTCGCCACGGCCCGGGATCCCACCGGGGATCCCGGGCCGTGGTGCCCAGCCAGACGTTACTTTTTTTTGGTCCCCGCTGAGGATCACTTTGACCACGCTTCCTGGGACATTCCCCCGGCTAGCCCGGGAAGCGTGGTTCAAATTGACCCCATGCGGGTACTGACCGTGGCGAACATCTGGCGTCCGCCAAACAGACGTTCGAGGCATAGTGACCACAGGTGGGTATTCACCGTGGTTCACTGTGATCTCGTAACGTCTGAAAATACCCAATGTTACACATCTCTTTTTATCAGATGAAAGGATTCACACTACTGTTACTCCAAAGTAGGAAGAGGCATGAGTTTGATTCCTGCTGTGTCTCTTAGGCCCTGTTCTGATAAACTGATAGGTTGAAGTAGCTGGGCCTTACTTCACTTCAGTTTCTGATCCATTCACATGTCCAGAGGCCCAAACTGAAGTTATTCAGGAGTAGGAAGAGAAGTATGTACTCCTGAAAAATGAGAAGTACATTGTCGAAGCACACACCCCCCCCCAATCAAGACTCAGACAACAAAGTTGGGTTAAACTTGGCCGCACTCTTTATTGACAACCAATAACGAAATAACCACGGACGGTGGGGGCAATTGCACCTAGCAATTTGGGTCCAGTATGCTAACTAATCTTATAACTTATTAAATCCGGTACTGGCCTGGATGTGCCTTCCAGTGTCAGTACCCTTGATCAAACAGTCCCTTCCCTCGACAGGTCATTGCAAATGGCCGAAAGGAGGGACAAGCCCAGCTGCGGGCATGAGTAAGGAGTCTCGTGCCTGCATGGTGTGAGGACAGTGCTTGTCCCTACACACCCTGCTAATCCACTGCTCCCAGGGCCGTGACCCCAGTGCATGCTGTGCCCCGCATTACACCCGAGGTCACCTCCCCATCTCTTAAGGAGATGACTCAACATTTAAACTTATGCCTATTTACCTATAATAGCATACTGGACCCCTGCAGAGTGCGACAATCTTGCCATCTTGGCTGCACAATTGTCTGCATGCCTCATTCAAATTATTCATCGATTCAATATTTCCGGATTACCCTATTTACTTAAGGAATTCAGAACGAATCAAAAGTCAATTGAATTAAGCAAACGAATAACGAACTTGGAATTGTAACTAGCCTATTAAAACCTATTCTGCACTGCTGAGGAGGCGAAATAAACGATCCTATAACTGGTTGCTCGCCAAAAATTCCTCCTCGGCTCCTATAAAGGCAACCATCAATGACAACAGTGCTAGAGGGGAGGTGGGTGGGGCTGCCTCTCTGCCTCCACGTTCTGTACTGCCGCTCTCAGCGGCGTGCAGGAGGCTCGCCCCGCCTACAAGGGGCGTGTCTCCAAAGAATTTCCCCGTGGAGCGCGTCTGCGCACGCGCACTGGGGACCAACGGCTGCAACAGCCTTTCAGCTTTCTGCAGCGGCGCCCTCTAACAGGCGCCGCTGCGCGGCCCTAGCAAACGGAGTCTTTTGGCGTCAGAGGGGGGGGGGGCCGACAATTAGCCCGTCGCCGCCATCTTGGCGGCGAAGGGGGCCTACTCCTCTCATCACTCCTCTCCTCTTTGTCTCCAAACAGTCTCCACAAACAAAAACAAGAAGAAAATGAGTAATTACCTTCATGATGGCTCGTCCAACCCTTTCTCCAAAAAATTTCTTGAATGGCACTTCCTCCAGCTCCACCACAGACACTGAATGGGCCTTTTCTGTGAGATAGGCCGCCACCTCCATCCCTGGGAAGCACAAAACCACCAGAGACAACGTGATGCTTCCTGTATTAAGCAGGCTGTCCATGGCCCAAGGGGAGTGTTATCAAGATACAGGCCCCAAATCCCACACTGCTCAAGATGACGTCCCTTAAGTGCTGGTTTATTTGCTCTCTGCTCAAAAGGTCCACTGTCCCAAATAAGACAAGTGCAAACCTAACACCCATCCAATCTTCATTGCTGTGGCAAGCCCCTTGCAATGCTGTGAGCCAAATCCCTTGTAGTGTCGAGGTGAGCTTCTTCCCAGACTCCCAGCCCTCACGCTGTGGGCCAGCTTCTTGAAGGTTTCCAGCGCACGTATTGGGATAGGGTAGGGTTACCACCTCCCTCAAGGCTTTCACAGCCAGTTGGCAGGGGCAAAAGAGCAGTCACATCCTTTTCTTACATAACCCCTTATGGAGCATCTTGATGTCATGATGATCCATAGGGGTGGGGCCACATTGGTCTCTATGTTCCCTTTCTGACGTGGCTGCCCCCAACACCCTCATAGGCTGTGATTTTTCTGGATTTCCGGAGATGCCCTGGCAGAGTCTCTCCAAACAAAATCCAGAGAGGTGGCAATCCTAATCAGGGGCAAACTTCTCATAGACTTTCAGCCAGTCCCTAGCAGGACCCAGCAGAACTCTCCACCTGAGCCTGCCCTTCTGACAGCTTCAAGAGCCAGCCACAGAATGATCTGGGTCTCCAACTCTGATGCTCTTAGCCCCCAAAGAGGCAGGCAATTGGTGACACAGGCTACGCTTAAAGGGCCCTTGCCTGATCCCTCCCATTCCCCCTTACAGTACAGATGGGCTCCCCCTGGTGGTATCATGTCATCTCAAACATAAACGTAATAAACATAATCATGTGATTCATTTACCCAGCACAGCAGGACCCCTACCCAGTAGTTACGCTACTACGAGGGCCACACCCTACGGCAACTTGCAATCCCACTCCGTCACACAGCCTTTCCCTGAGGAATCCAGGGCTGCATTAAAGATTTGTCCAAAGGCTGGAGACAAGTGTGGGAAGTTGCACTTAGCCTGCTGGAGCTGGAGTCCGCTGCCATGTGAGAAGTAACGCTACTTCTTGCATGGTAGAAGATTCCAGCTCGACCAGCAGACCAAGATGAGCTCTTGAACAAACTTTAAATGACTATATGAGTGTGAGGAGCAATCAATGGTGTAAAATACAGAACCGTGGAGTCTCAAATGAAGGAGCACCAGTCTATGCAGGGCCTGTGGCAAATTAGGAGGGGGGACCCAATACATGTGCCCCATAAATATACTAGAAAAACAACAACATATGCATAACATATGGGCCTGCAGAGCCTGTAAGGGGATGTTATGTTTTACTGAACACCAAAAATTAACTATAGTAACATTTTTTCTGATGAGTGGGTCAGTGTGTGTCCATCAAACATTGCAATGTTTCCTTGCAATAGTAGCTTTTAGGTAGAAAATTCAAGGCCCTTCCTCTGAAAGAACTTTGTAGCTTGTAGCTGTTGGGCAAGATCCACTGACCACTTACTCCAGAGTAGCCCCATTGAAGCCCATGGGGTTTCACTAGGACTACTCCAGAGTATAAGTAGTTGGTGGATCACATCCTGTGTGTTTTGTGCCAAGCTCGTGTGCAAGCCCATGATTTATCTGTAAAAATTCCTAAGAAGCAGAAACCAATAAAAGGTCTTCAAGACATGACCAACTAGCACAAGGTAATATATTTAGCAAGGATAATATGAAGTCACAACTTTCCACTAAGCAGAATGGGAAGTAACATGCTTTCCCGAGGCCGGGATCGCAGTAAACATTAGAATAGAGTTCATGGAATTATTCATTGCAAATAACATTCATTGTGAATTTAGTTCTCATTTCTGCTTGTGAAGTCAACCTGATTTCTCTGAATATGTTTGTCATGTAAAGGGTTTGATTAGGCCTAGTCATTTTAAGTGTTTAGATTGCTTGTCAACACTCTGCATCAACCGTGGCTGGTTATTTACTAGGGGTGTACAATTCGTTTTCATTTTATTGAATTACTAAAACGAATGATGGCCCGTTTGTTTTAGTAATTAAAATACAAAAACTACAAGCCATGATAATAAAAACAAAGGGAAAAAGCATCAATTTTCATTACCACAATAAAAAATAAAAAACACTGCCCCTGTGCAAAATGAACACGAGGGCCATTCTGCACACGTGTGCCCTTTCCCAAAATGGCACTGGCAGTGTCAACGTCATCTTGAAAAAGGGCAGTCGGTCTGCTCCTGCGTGGTAGCCATTTGCGCAAGCACAGACTGGCTGCCCTTTCCCAAAATGGTGCCGACACCGCCAGAATCATTTTTGAAGAAGGCTGCAAGTGCGCAGAATGGTCTGGCGGCCATTTGCGCATGCGCCATGGTTTGTTTGATTTTTAAAAAAAATATTGTTAACAAAATTAATTAAAAATTAAAAAATGAAAACGAACATTTTCCTTTATGAAAACCCCCCAAAAGGGGGTTTTGTCAGCAAAAATTTAAATGGCAGAAATGGTCCCTTCCAAGTATAACATACCAAACAGAAGGGCAAGGGGGAACTTGACTATAGGGCTGTAGAAAATACCCATGGGAAATATTGTATGCAACGATTTCGCTCACTGCAATCAAGTCCAATGAACCAGATATAAACAGCTCTTCATTTCTGGCTACAGCTACCTAAATAACTATCCATTCGGGATATTAGATTCGGTATTTCAGTCCTTATGGTCATTTCAGTAGTGCTGATTATTTGATTTTGGCATTTCAGTAGTGTTATTTAGCACTATTGAAATTATTGAAATAGCTGAAATGGATATCTGTTTTGGTGGCAGATATAATTTACATATTCAGAAGAGTATCCAAAAATGCAAATTACATATGTGAATATCAGATTACCTATTCATTTCAGCTTTACTTTACTACAGTTTATGAGTTCCTTCACAGGGAGAAAGTATTGGGTCCTAATGGGATCCTTAACAGAGAGAGGCAGAACCACCACCACCACCGTGCATAATCACCACCAAACCTGCGCAGCTTTATTTTCCCACATGACAAAAGCTCTTCATCATTTGCCTCTCGGAGGCAAATCACGCACATTATGTCTTGTCGGAATGAAAGCACCCTCAGTGGTTTATGATATCACCAGTAAAAATTCAGTGATGTTAAAGAAGGATTGTAAAATGCATGAGTGAAAAGACTACAAGGGAAAATCCTGTCCAAAGGTCCCTGCACTGAGCCTTTGACTCAATGCCAGATCCAACAAAGTTGGAGCCATGTGTGCAATAATGGCATGAGTCTCCTTCTGCTACAGGAATGTTAGACAGACACACACTGGCTCACCCTTCAGAAAAAGGAAAATATGACCATCATTAATTTTTATGTTCACTTAAACAAAGCATCCCAATCAGGGGTTGGGGCTCCCTGCATCATCATCATCAATAAGCATTTTTATAGCACTTTCAACATTCAAAGTGCTTTACAATCCTTCCCTAGTTCACCCTCAAAACCCTGGGGGGTAGGTAGTTATTATGGCCATTTTACAGGGCAGCCAGTGAATTCATGGCTAAGACAGGCTTGAACCCAGGTCTCCAATATGAACGCCCAGCACCTTTTCCACTAGACTGCATGTTCATGACTTTCCTCTGTTGGGGCCCCTCTCTGGAATTGCCATATTCAAGACTCACTCTCATATGCCAGGACTCCCCATATTTGAGGCTCTGCAGGCCTCTACTTTACACCAGTGTTTCTCACACTCATTTTATCATTTCAAGTTTATTTATGGACCTTGAACCCAGGGGTCAGCACTTGCCTTTATCCAGGCCTGTTTTGACAAGATCTCTCCTCAGACTTGTGCTCACCTAGAAAAGAGGCCCCCACTATTACTGCATTCTTGCTGGTGGCCAGCTTGACTACCCGGTTGGCATCTTCAGGAGTTCGGATGTTAAAAACATTCTCAACTTCTTTGCCTTTACAGCTTAGGGTTTTGGGCCTGAAAAACACAAATGGAAGAGAAGATCTTTAGTGTGAGTTTCTTCTTTTCTTATACATGACCTGTCTATGCCTGACACAGACCGACCCCTTCCTTTCAGCGAGCTGGCAGACTGACCGGCATAGCTGCATGGATTCCTCCAGAGCTCTTGCCATGGCCCATTGCTTTGCTGGCTGCAATCCTCAAGTCACTTACTCCAGAGGAGTCTGGTTAACATCAGTAGCACTTCTTTGGGGTATAAGCAATTTGAGAATTGCAGCCACTGGATAGTGTAAAACGGGTGTGAAGAATCTCCAGCCCATGAGCCAAATCTGGCTCACAGCTACTTTTATTTGCCTCCTTTCCAGTTCCTGCATTGGGCTCCCGGCTCCAGCCCCTACCCTTCAAAAAGTGAGTCAGGTTAAGGGAGCGGTGGTGAGGGCATGCATAATCCACAGCACAGGCCCATGATCTAGACCCTTCCCCCATCCTGAGCACACCCCTTAAGCATCCCTCAGTTCCTAACTGGCCTACGGAGCTTGTGCAGATTTTCAGAGGTAAAACCACCACAAAACGTGTCCTGAAGAGGAGAGCTCTGAACCTGTTAGAACAGTTTATTCGGTTATAGACATGGCCCCACCCCATCAGGCATCATGATGCCACAATGCTCCATAAGAGGTAGAGTTATGTAGAAAGGGGCATGGCAGTCCTTTTGCTCCCCCGCCCCAACATGGCCACGCCCCCTCTGGAGGAAACCCAAAGCAACGTGCTAACCCTAATCAGCCACAGTTGGAAAAGATTAGAAGGTTAAATAAAAGCAAGTTGAGTTGCCATGGTAACCTGGATTTGGAGTGCTCTTGCACTTCCAAGCTTTGCCCTCTCCGAACAGGTTTGCCAAAGTGGGTTTGAGCCACCTCAGACAGAAGGCCTGAGGGTCAGCAATGGGCCTAAATCCAAGATCTTGCCAAAATATCTCTACCGCTAAAACCCGCTGATGCCAGTGGCAAAACTGTCGTTGACTTTAATCAGGTACCTGAGTCCACTATATTTTCCCAGTTAGCGGCAATGGGAAAAAAGCAGTGAACACGGGTCCTTGACTTTAATGGATGAAGACTGCAATCTATGACAGGCCGAGTTAATTGTCAGGCCATGAAGGGTTGAAAGTCCAACATGGCAGAGCCCACCTGGGCTGCACTAAGCTGCTTCCCTTCCTGGTCATCTGACTAGGTGACCAGATGACCAGGAAGGGGTTCCCTACAGGCTCTCCAAACAGAAGGCTCAGCTGAGAGTCAGGGGGTGTTCTTAAATGAGATGCTACCACGCATGGCCACCCAGGAGCCACTCATCCGAGCACCCATCTGAAGGTGGTGTGGGGGAGATGTGCACTCCCTTGAGCCACTCAGCACCCACTCATGGCCACTCACAGGGCACTGCCAAGAAATCCAGAGTGCGCCGTGCAGGGCAAGCCAAAAAGGTGCATGGCAAAGGGAACCAACGCATCCCATGCCAGTATGAACTGGGGCAGCCACCCATGCCAGCAGACCGGTCCTCTGCTCATAGGCACTGTGGATGGGACGACCTTTGCAAGTAACAGGAACTGATCGTGAGCGCGGGGGAGCCTGGTTCCCCAGCATTCACGCCCAAGACTGTCAATTGCAAAGGCCAGCCCAGCGCGCTTTCCCCTCCCCTATGATCTGTGGCAGGAGGAGTGCGAGGCAGTGGCTGCGGTAGCCATGCTGGGAGCTGCCCGTTAGAATCCCATCCCGCACTCCTCCTGAGTGACTGCTCCAGAGCTGTGCCACTCAGTGGCCATGGACACCCCCTCACAATCGAGGTATTTAATTCGCGGTCAGCAAATAATGCGTGACTGCCTTTCATGCGCCTGATTGCAGCCATCGGCTCATCTAAATCCCACCTTGCAGGATTTTGAAAAATCACATGAGCAGGTCGTGCAACGGTGGTGACCCGCTCGTCTTGCAGGAGCATGGCTTTAGCACATTCCATACTGTGCCAGGTCCCACCATATAAACTGAACAAGGTGGAGCTCCTTACTTGACAATGACTTGTATTCTCCCCTGCTCATCCCCAACATTTGCTGCCAGGTCTTTTCCCCCCAGGCTTGGAAGCTGTTTGCTACATAACTAGACTGCTTTCTCACGTGTGTTAATATGCACCTGTTGGCGCCGCAGGGAAATCTGGGACTCAAAAGACGCACAGCTTCTGTCTCGTGAGAAAGGTGGAAATGCAGATCTTTGCCTGCAAGCATGTGTGTTCAGTAAAAGATGGAAGCTACGCATCTTTTGAGTCCTGGATTTCCCCGCGGCGCCAACAGGTGTGTATTAACAGTACACACATAAGAAAGCAGTCTCCTTCCCTCTTCTTGTTGCCACTCCTCCTGACAACCTCCCCCCAACTCTGTGCCACTCCACTTCTGGAAGGACAAGGGTTAGTGGAGGTTCATCAGTCACAACACTAAATTTTGAGAGGAGTCTCCCACCCTGGAAAATCCAAGGTGAAGGGAGATCTCCCGTCTACCCCCACATGCTATCAGTTGGCTGCTCAACCATTCTGTGAAATCCCATTATTGCCTATAGTTCTTTAAAAATCATTCTCAGAGCTAGCACCATTTCCTATTTCCATATACAGGCAACCCCCAGCCAAACTGTTATTTCCATCCCAATGCCCAGTCCCTCACCCCTCCTTACAATCTAACTTACAGATCGTTGATCTTGGTGTGTAAAATTTTGTTGCTTACATGTTTCCAGGTGCTATCAGCAGTTTGTTATATTCCATCTTAAAGCCGTCCTGGAACACAGCTATCTTGTTTTTGATATCCACAGCGGCAACCTGAAATCATTCCTAAGTATCGTTAAGGGCAAAATCTTAGACACTCATCAAGACTACAGAGGACTCGACTAGAAATCACATATCCCCAAAAGGTTTTAGCCAGAGGTGTCGCTATAGGAGTCTCAGTTGATGTTGGGGGTGGGGACGTGTCATCACTGCAAGAAGAGCACCTCTCACTCTCTGCCTTACTTTTTCTTGCCAAGATTATCACACAATCCCATTCACTCCAGGAGCTGGAGTAGAAAACACTAAATATCACAAGAGTTAGAAATCCTCAGATCTCTAAGGTGCCAGGGGGCAAGGGAGAGGAAAAAAAACCCGAGGGAATAAGTACCTGTCAGCAGTGCACGTGGCGCACGGGGTGACCGAGGACGGGAGCCCCTGAAACAAACCCCGCAGGCCCCGGCCTCACCTTGTAAACCGCAGGGGCGAAGAACTCTTTTGGGCTCCCCTCCGGCCACTCTGGAGGGAACCCAGCCGTTAGGAGATTCCCCGGCGCCGCTAGAGGCTGCCTCACGCCCGCCGCACGTAGTGACGGTGGGGCCGGGAGCTGCAGCCACGCCCCCAAGGACAGAGAACCAGGAGGGGCAGGTCCCGGAGCTGCAGGGAACGCCCCTACAACCGCCCCTAGCAACAGTAAGGGAACGCCGGGTGGAGGCCCCGCCCCCACTAGGGACGCAACATGTAGCAGTTCCCCCGCCCCCGCAGCGCCGCTCAGAGCGGCTGCGGGTGCGTACAAGGGCGGGGCTTGGGCCATAAGAACCAGCGCCGCCTGGGGAACGGCGCTGGTGATTAATTGAAACTGGCCCCTCTGTGTGGAATCCGAACGGAAATTGACTGTGTGCCTGAGCGTTGCCCGTGTGTGTGAACCCTCGTTGAGAACCTGCAATCCTTTGAACGTGTGACGGTGAGAGTGGATTTACGTGAGAGAGTGAGTGCCCTGCCTTTCCCTGTATTGGTGTCCTGAGCTTCGGAGGTGAGTGCCCCGCTCCCCTTTCCCTTTTCCCCCCTTCCTGGGGCCCTGCACCCCAAGGGTGAATTCCCCACGCTCCCAGCCCCGTGGGTGTGCTGAGTGTGCGAGCGCGTGTGGGGCAGCCGTGGGTCCGTGGTCAGCAGCGCCCTATGATGATAGGGGCTCGTTCTCTTTAATTAGAGGTGAGAGCCCAAACACTATCCTGACGGGCATTCGTCTCCGGTCGCTCCTTGCTCTGACCTCGCTCCCTAGTGGCAGGGTGAACGTGTGTGCGTCTGATTCCCCTACCCCGGTAACAGTACCTCATGCCAAGACTTTAGCTAGCTTATTCCCTTATAAATATTTCATTTCTTAGATGACATCTCTCCATTAGTCAGCAAGAGAGCCCTACTGGGATGCCAGACTGGTCATTATAAATAAATAACTAAGCAGGGGGCTTTCAGGAGAGGGGAGTCTCTTCCCTGTGAAGTCCTTGACATTCTAAAGGTTTAGTGAGCCTGGTCTTACTGGCTCCTGGTTGAGAACTGAAACGCAAATGTCCCCGGCTTGAAACTCTGTAGTCAGCTGGGATCCGAACCTCTACCCAGTAGTTTCCCACCAGGGATGTCCTGGAATAAGGGGTAAGAGGAGCAGGAAAATATGTGGGGGTTTTTTGTGGGGGGGGGACAACAAAAATATCATGTTATGAAAAATGAGGAACCACATCCACCTCCTTCTTAACTACATTCATTAATACTAGGGATGAGACTATCAGTATCAGATTAATCCGATAATTGGCGATATCAGGTTTATTCGGTAATATCGGTATCGGTATATTGGTTTTTTAACATTGCCGATTTTTCAGATCTTTAACGTTGCGGCCATTTAAAAAATGGCCGCAATGTTAAAGATCCGAAAAATCTGCAATGTTAAAAAAACGATATACTGATACCGATAAATGCAATATCGGATTAATCCGATACCAATAAAACTGGTAACCGATAATTCACCAATAGTCCCATCCCTAATTCATACCATCTCCTTCCAGGGGGTGAGAGGGTGTTGTGGGGTAGAGAAGAGGCCTATCAGAAGTAGCTGTATTCGAAGGCCTCTTCCTGGAGAAGGAGAACTAGGAATTCAGAGTCAGGGGAGAAACTAAGATTACCACCTCCTTCTGGGAGAAATCTGGAGGGAGCAGGATAAAGTCGGAAGGGGAGGAGCAAAGGGACTGGCACGCCCCTTTTTGATATAACCCCACCCCTTATGGAGTGTGGAGACCCAAGGGATGGGGCCACATTGGAAAGGGGGCAGGAAAGTCCCGATGGCCCACCTGCTTTCTGAAATGGCCGCCCGTGAAGTCCTGATTTCACCAGGTCCTGTCTGACCCAGAGAAATTGGGGCTTCTCCCAGAGCAGCAGCAACCCTAGTCCCTACATCCAGGGATGAAAGAAAGCACTCACAATCCAGTGCCAGGGGTTAGATATAGTACTTCCAGGCTGTCACCTTTCAAATGGGTTGTATTTGAGGATAAATCCATACACATTTTTGGATGGATGGATAGATGGACAGATGGATAATAAGCACCCAGCTCCTGCCTGCATGCTTTATCTGCCACTGTGATTAGGGGGTCTCTGCTTCTGTTCTCTTTGTAATCTAGAGAGAGAGAGTGCAGTTGTTGTGTTGGTACAAAATGTAAAAGATGGAGGCAAAGTAGTTCAGATGATATCATTTGTTGGACCAACTTCTGCTGGTGAGAGCAGGCAAGTTTCCGGGCCACGCAGAGCCCTTCCTCAGGCATGTAAGATGGTCTGACTGGGCTGAAAGCTTGCCTGCTCTCACCAACAGAAGTTGGTCCAATGAAAGACCTCTCTGAACTAACTTTCTTTGGCTATAGTGGTCTGGGCACACAACAGGTTGAAAGTCTATTATTTATAGAGCACTTCCAAAGTTTGAAGCGTTTTACAATCCTCATCTAGTTCACCCTCAAAACAACAGCCCTGTGAGGTAAATGATTATTATTCCCATTTTACAGATAAGGAACTGACGATGAGAGAAAACAACTTGCTGAAGGCCACCCAGCAAGTTCATGGCTAAGACAGGATTAGAACCCTGGTCTCCCAGGTTAGGGATTCCATACCTTCCCTTTAAAAGAGAACACTTATGAAAAATACATGGTGCCGGGCTGCATTGGTTTCAGGACAGCCCTGCACCATGTATTTTTCATAAGCATCCTCTTTTAAAGGGGAGGGATAATAACCCTACCGTAGGTCCACGTCCAACACCTTAGCCACTAGGCTACACTGACTTTTGCTACTACATTCTCACACCTAAGATGTCCATCTCATTTTGTTATACAAGGGTCATGCCCATTCTGTTCTGTCACCCAATTTATACTCAGGGAAGTAGTGACCATGGAGCAAGGGGCATCTAGTGAACAGGGGAGGAAGTGGGGCCAAGACTCTTGCCCCCTCCCTCTGAAACTTTTCTAGCCGTGCTCGCACCACATGCAAAGGGCCCTGCCTGGGCAGGGCTGGAGCCCCAGTCCTGCTGACTCTTCAAATTTCTTTCCTTGTAGACTATTCGGGGAGAGGGTGGGGGGAGTCTTACTGGGAACCAGAGCAGCATCCCAACACAACCTTTGCAGAGGGAAGCCAAGACTGGCCAGGAACCTTTGGAGGGCCGCAGCTTAGGAAGATCCCACCACCCTACCCTTAGGGGAGCCTATAATTGGGACAAGAGTCTGGGCCCGCCACAGCCTTGCTATGTCACTGTTCACACTATTAATACAATTTAAGGAAGTGATTGTTATTTAGATAAAATGACACGCCTCTGCTAACCCCCCTCCATCATTTTCCTTTGCTGGAACAGCTGCAGGAGTCCTTTCTACAAGGTGTGGTTTTAGTTCTTTTGTAGGCTCTTTCCCTCAATTTGGGTTCCTTCCAAGTTTGGATTTTTAAGTTTGTCCGTAAATGGGTGGCCTCTGGTCAAGAAACCATCACTTGATATTGATTCCCTGGCCAGCTATTGGCTGGTCTCTAACCTTCCCTTTTTAGGGAAGGTTACTGAATGGGTGGTGGCTCAGCAGATTCAGGGGTAACTAGACCATGTCAGTTTTTTTGATCCCTTGCAGTCTGGCTTTTGTCCGGGTTTTGGCACTGAGATTGCTCTTGTGGTCTTGGTCGACAACCTCTACTGTGAGTTGGACCAGGGTCAGTTAATCCTGTTAGATCTCTCGGCTGCATTTTATACCATTGACTACGAGATGCTGGTGACCCGCTTATGGGACCAAGCCGGGGTGGGCGGGACTGTTTTTGAATGGTTCTGCTCCTTCCTGGCCGGGAAAACTCAACGTGTGGTGCTGAGTGATTGCTCGTCATCTCCCCAAGACCTCACGTGTGGAGTCCCACAAGGTTCTATTCTGTCCCCTCTCCTGTTCAACTTGTACATGCAGCCTTTGGGTGAGGTTGTCAAAGGGTTTTGTGTGCGGTGTCATCAATATGCTGATGACACCCATCTGTACCTTTCCTTTTCAGCTGACCCAGGCCCGGCAGGCTCAGTGCTTAGCTGCTGTGGGGGGGCTGGATGAGGGCACGCCATCTGAGGCTGAATCCCGACAAGATGGAGGTGATGATGGTGGGAGGGACTGAGGGAGTGGTGGCACCTGTCATTGATGGGGTCTGCCCTCCGTTGGTCCCTCAGGTTCATAGCTGGGGGTGTTCCTCAATTCATGGCTCCACCTGGTTGTTCAGGTTGAGACTGTGGCGAGGGGTGCATTTTGCTAATTACATCTAGTGCATCGACTTTGGCCATACATCTTGGACTCCAACCTAACCACCATCATCAATGCTTTCATCACCTCAAGACTGGACTACTGCAATGCGCTCTACATAAGGCTATCCTTGGTGACAGTCCGGCGACTACAGCTGGTGCAGAATGCAGTGGCCTGTCTCCTTACAGGGACTGGTCGCCGCGAGCACATTACACCAGTGCTCCATTCTCTGAACTGGCTGCCTATAGTCTTCCAAGCCTGATTCAAGGTGTTGGTTTTGACCTACAAAGACCTATACGGCCTGGGCCCCGCCTATCTGTGGGATTGCCTCACCCCTGGGTCCTGGATCGGTCCCTAAGGTCAGCTGTGAGCACCCTCCTCGGGGTCTCCCGAGTTTCTCGGGTGGTGACAGTGAGGATGGCGTTCTCAGTGGCCACACCAAGGCTGTGGACTTAGGCCACCAGCCAGCCTGGAGTCTGCACTAGGATGAGCATGCTTACTAAGGAAGGAAAGGCATGATGCTATAATGGCTGGGTTAAGGACAGTGGAGTTCCATTGAGCATGCTCACTGGGAAAGATAATAGATACACTTAGCAGCAATATTGTTAGAGAAGGGGATTATAAAGTATTTGCTAGCAGGGCTTGGTGTTTGAACAGCCTCCTCCAGCCTGCACTCGTAAACAGATTTTCATCATCCATGTGATGATAATACGTTAAAAACAATATAAACAGTATTGTGAGGCACCCTGAGTATTCAGGGATAGGGTGGGATATAATTCGATAATAATAAGTAGCAAGATGTAACTGTAGTGGCGTTGCCCACTTGGTGTCTGCACCCTCTGGCCCCATATGGCAGGAGTGGGAATCTTCCCCCTGCCCAGATCCAACTGGCTCAAATCTCCACAGGCCAGCTCATTCCCTGGGGGTAAGACCACCCTGGCGGTGCCCTGCCCCCTGCAGAACACTCTGGGAATGCTCTGTGGGGTCAGAGCCCTACGCCAGAGCACTCCCCATCCCCAGCACCACTCCCTTCCCTGCATTCTGCCTGTGAGCCTTTGGGAAATGACCATCAGAGAAGAGGCAATGTAAGTTTGGGAGAGTTTCTGGGGACGAGGTGGAGGGACTCCAAGGGCTGGAGGTTGCTCACTCCTGCCATATGGCTTAGCTGCCCCAACTCACAGCAGCTTGCCCTCTCTCCCCCTTGTCACCACTACTGAATCTCCCAATAACCAGCACCCCATGGTCTGATCAATCTCGCTCTTTCCGCCCGGCCCCAGACCCTTCCCCAGATGGCTAGCTGAGTATAGCCTCTCCCCTGACTCTGAGCCCCCTTCGCACACCTAGCTGCCCTGGAGATGGGGCCACATCCCCTCCCTTGGTTATGTCTGATAAGTGGTTTGGAGCCCTTCCCATTCCTACCTTCCTTGTTTGGTGCAAAGCTTTGAACCTGCCTTCTACATGCCATGCTGTATGGCAGCCACATACCTGGGTTTCAGTCAGGAACTCGATGTCGTAAGAGCGAAAGAATTCTTTAGGGCGCAAGGCAATCTGGTCAGGGTGGGAGTCCATTGACTGCAACAAAGAAGCTATTTGATCTTCACCCACCATTACATATGATAGTTGATAGCTGAAACCATGGTTGAGACCCATGTCAGCTGGCAATAACACTCTTGCACAGCAGTTCCTAAAGAACTCCAGCTGGAAGGACTTATTTCTGTTCTTGGAGTAACCTGTTAAACCTGGGTATCTGCACTGCTCATGCACAAGGACCTGATCCAAAGACCATGTGGGAGGAAGGAAGAGTGTCCTTGAACCAGCATCCTGACTCTGGTAAATAGCCAGCTTCACAGAGCCACTACCAGCAAAGCTGTTGGGTTAGCCACCCTGAGCCCCATAGGTTGTGTGGGCCTCTCAGGAAGCATCTGCCTGACTGCCCAGGAGCCCAGGAACAGTGGTGGGGAGTCTCAGTACCCCATTCCTCAGGCTCCCAGGACCCGCCCACCATCTCTCCTAAAAGGCCCTGGAAGACCCAGTGCCACTGCCCTTCCATTTCCCCATTCTCCTCAGAAGCAGTGGGAGCTAAGACTGGGTCAAATCAGCTGATCCAAGCAGCAAGTTTCAATCAGAATTCTGATCCAACAATTTGTACCCTCTAGTGGTGTGGTAGTGCTAGACCATACACAGGTTCATAAGCCTACTATTTTACAGGGTTAATAGACCTAGGTCTTCTAGCTCAGAGGTTAGAATCTCATGCAGGTGGAGTAAAAGATTCCTTAGTTCAATCCCTTCCAAACAACCCACCCAAAGATGTCGTGTTACATTTTGTGAACACTGCCCCAATGCGAAGGTCTCTGCTGACACCCCACCCCCCTACACCTGCACCCATGTGAATAGGCAGGCAATGGCTGATCTGCAAAAATAGAAAATACAAACCTTACTTAGCTTGGGCCTGTCATAGGGTAAGTATCGATCCATTGTGCACATAACAATCCTGTCTGAGAAGCCCTCTTGTCTTAAAGTCTCAGCACACACTAATCCAGCAGGACCTATGAGAGAAATAAAGCTGGTGATTTGTTCTGGAACTTCCATATTGGATCATATCAATGGTCCATCGAACCCAGCATCCAATGACCGGTACTGGATGTTCCAGAGAAAGTGTCTTAGAAGCCACAGAACAATTAAGGAGTGATTCATCCCATGTCAGTCATTCCCTGCTTAGGACAGTCGCTGAAGTTTAAGGACATCCTAAACATGAAATTGAATCCATTAGTCATCCTAGTTAATAGTATTTGAAGGATTTGTCCTACATGAATTTGCTTAAATTTTTTGAAACCCAGTTATCCTTTTGGCCTTCACAACATCCTATGGCAGTGAGTTCCACAGGTTATTCATGCATTGTGTGAAAAAATACTTTTTGTTTGTTTGTTTGTTTTAAGCCTCATGCCTGATGCATTTCACTGGCTGCCCACTAGTTCTTTTTTTTTGAGGAAGGACAAATAATATTCACCCTAGCTGTGATCCACAAACCATTTCTTCCAGATCTTTATGGGCTTTAGTGGAGCTACTCTGGAGTAAGTGGCTTACAGCGTTTGTCTACAACATTAATGATCTATAGGCTGATCTATAGGGTAATATAGGGTAAATAATATAGGGTAAAAACAAATGTGACAGTAGCCCCCTCTGACCCATGGGCCATTGTCATGTATGTTGTAGGGCCACCAGATGGCGGTGCTTGTGGCTAACCCAGGCTCTCACCTTGGCAAATGGCTGAGATCACAGTCCAGGCTACTGCCCACAGGTCAGAGTGGGCTACAGCGGGCTATCACATTTGTTTAGCCCGTTTTCCCAGTCTGGACTGGGGAACCACCATGACTAACCACCATGGCAGTCCATCATGGCAGGGGGGCCGGCCACCAGCACATCTGTTGCAGTTGCTGCTGGGCCGGACCACCCAGGCCGTGGGACACCTCTCCTGGCCACACACACGTGTGTCTGGTGGCCTGAGCTGAGCACGCCATGGTAGCAGCAGGTTCCTGACCCGAGTCAGGTCAATTTGTTTCTACCCCTACCGCCTATTGTCTCTGTCCTAACCTGAAGAGCCTTAATCTTCTAAGCCCCCCCTTGTGTGGAAACTGTTCCATACTCTTGGTCAACTTCCTTGCCCTTCTCTACACCTCTTCTAGTCCTATTCCATTCTGTTTGCCATGGAGCAAACAGAACTACATGCCCCTTGGCGTTATAGAGTGGCATTGTGATGTTTTTTCTGGTTTATTTTCTTTTTCCCAATAATTCCTATCAGTCTCCTCCCCTTTTCAGCTACTGCTGCTCATTGAGCTGGGTTGTCCACAATGACGCCAAGATCTTTTTTATGAGTGATAACCACTTACTGAGAACCCAACAGTGCATGGGATTCTTTTAGATTATTATTCCAACGTACATTACTTTGCACTTTTCTACGCCAAATTTAATTTGCCATTTTATTTCCCAGTCGCCCAGTTCTGCAAGAAACTTTCTGTAACTCCTTGCAGTCTGCTGTGGACATGATTATCTGGAATAATTTCATTTTTGCCACTTCAGATATCAAATTCTGCCACTTCACTATTCATCCCCTATACAGATTATGAGTCCCCTGTCTGCTACTGCTGAACACTCCCTTGCTTACACATCTAAGGGCTCACTGATGCTTTTTCCACGGTCTCATCCTTCAGGAACCCCCTCCTTCCCCATAACTAAACTAAGCACATGCACCTACAGCTTCTCAACTTCATGAATGTGTCCCACTCCCTCTCTCTCCCTTTGTTTCCCTCTCCTTTCTCTCCCCACCTTTGTTCTTCCTGGATTGTAAGCTCCTTGGGGCAGAAACTTGTCTCCAATTCTTGATTGTTCAGTGCCAGGCACATTGCTGGCAATAATTAATAATAGCAATAGTAAGCAAAGTACACAGCTGTCTCTGCCCATGCTCATGCATCATACCTGCCCCGATGATGAGGACATTGGTGCTGCTTATGTTGTAGTTGCTGAGGGAGATGCATTTGGCCATGACCTTTGTCCTCCTTTGTGTCTGAAGGGCCTAATTGATAATTAAAGAAACCATGTCACTTGGCAGAAAGCTTCAAGAGAAAGCTTGGTAGAAAACGTCACACAGATGCTCCAATCAAATTCAAATGCACATTCAACATTTTTTTCAAAATGGCAAATTTACTACCAAAGACTCAAAGAACTGAATTACAGAATACAAAAGAACAAACTGAATAAAGCAAATGAAGCACCAAAAAACCCCAAAGTGACCAATTTTGCAAACAAATCATTTTGAGCGTGACTTCAGAATTCACTTTGCATGTGGTCAAATTGGTCAAATTCAGCAAACGGAAGGTTTGGATCTATGGCCGTTTTTACACCTACGGGGCTGGGTGGGGGGATGGGTGTTCTGGCGTGGTGGGTGGAGGTGTGTGTGTGTTCCTCTACAAGGACACACACACACCTCCCTCCACGGGGTCTCCTCCGGTTTTTTGGACGGCCCCATGGGTGGAGGTGGGTGTTGTGCAGGAGTGCGCACGCACATCCACCAATTGCCCATGGTGTTCACACAGACAAACACCGCTCGCACCCCATACCCCCATCCACCGCCAGCCGTTTCCATGGACGCCCCCACTGGTGGAACACCCTCCTGCACACCCAGCCGGGGCGTGGGGTGTCATCCGTATGAAACGACCTGTAACAGGAGAAAAGAACCTTTTCCCTCGAGGACAACGCAGCTCCACAGGCCAGACAGGAGTTGGGGATGCTTAATGGTTGTGCTCAGGATGGGGAAAGAGCATAGATTCATGCTATCGATCCACCCCCTGTGGCCGAGTGTAGCCCTCACCGCTGCTCCCGTCCCCTGAGCTCACAGTGCATGATGGGAGGGACTGGATCCATGAGCCAGAGTCAGGATTTGGAAAGGGGTCAAGTAAAAAACCCAGCTGTGAGCTGGATTTGACCCTCAGGCCACAGGTTCCCCCATTCCTGCTCTACTCCATTAGGCCAGGCACACTCCATATTGCACTAGGCCACAATTCCCCATGAGGGAAGAGCCCAGAAGAAATTATGCCATATCCTTCTCCTAAAAGCAGGCTGGGGGAGAAAAGTAGAACTAGGAAATTTCCTGGTATCGTCAGCCTGGGGAACAGGCAACCCAATTTCCTATGTATCCTCTTGGCTGACAAGAAGGCCTCCCAGGCCCCCACAAACCCCAAACACAAATGCCTCTGAAAGCCAGTATTTGTGGTGGATTTATCTGGGGTTTGTGCCTGTCTCCGATACAGAAAGTCCTGCTAGATAAAGCCTTGTACGGTCTGGGCCCCTCATACCTCGGGGACCACCTCACCCTCCGTGCCTCAGAGCGATCTCTTCGGTCCACTGGGGGCGCCTTCTTGGAGGTCCCCAGGGCAAGGCGGGGGGCTACAATGGAGAGGGCGTTCTCGGTGGCCGGGCCGCGACTCTGAAACTCCCTCCCGGAGGAAGCCTGCTTGGCCCCAGGTCTTCTGGGGTTTCGTCGAGCCTGCAAGACCTGGCTGTTCGCCCAAGTCTTCGGAGGGGAGGAGGGGAGGGTTGGGTAGCTGTGGGTATGGGGGATGTGGAGGGGTGGATATGGGGATTGGTTTTAAATTTATTGATGAAGTTGTCTTTTAAATATTGTTTTTATGAATTGTATCGTACTGTTGTAAGCCGCCCCGAGATGCCATAGGCATGAGGGGGGGGCGGATAAAAAATATTTATTAATAATATGAATAATAATAAGAATCATAATGGTCCCTATAATCATAATGGTCCCTCCTGGCTTTAAAACTTATGAACCAATAAGGAAACTGAGGCACAGCCGCACACCTGTCTGGGAGAAGGAAGATTCTGAATTCCTGCAACAGCTTAGCCTCACCGAACTGTTAGGCTCCCCATGCCGCTCCCACCCCCGCATTCAAGGTACAGACAGATGGGACAGGTGTCTCTCTCACCTGCTTGCTAGCCCGGATGTACACCTTCTCCTTCTCAATTTTCACCTGGGGTTACAAAAGCAAACAATTTGCAGGCTGGTTAGTTTTAAAATTAGGCCCCTATTTGTTCTAGGCTAACAATGCATAAACACTGTGTCAAAGGTAAAAATATTAACCCAGGTGTCTCAGCTGGAAAAGGCAGTAAAGAAATAGGCATGAGCAATACTAAGGTTCCAGTAACACCATTACCTTGGGGTGTACATTGTACACTTTTATGCTACACATGAGCATTAAAAGGGGGGTGGAGGAATGGAAGGGAAACACCCAGCCCCTCACCCCAAACCTGGTGATAGGGGTGCTTGGGTAAATCCTAGCAGGACCATGCCCAGGGCTAGCCAGAACTCTACTGCCAGTCACCTGGGACCTGGTTAATCAACTGGCCTAATCCAATCCAACAAGCTTCATACCAGTGGTTCCCAACTCCTTGCTCACAAGAAACATGTTGCCCATAACAGCTCAGAACACAAATGCAAATTACTGAGAGGGAGGAGTAGTGAAAGAGACAGAGTAAGGTGCTTTTAGACAAGAACCTCCCCACCCGCCTCCCGCCCATTAGACATGTTGCATGGCACCATTGCAGCCCTGCAATGTGTGTAGCGGGTGGGCAGGTGCTTGTCTAAAAGCACCCTATGTTTCGGAACCATCAAGAAAATACCCCAGGCACTGGTGTGTGCTCCCGAACCATCTGCCAATCCTACTGCTCTGCCCAGAGTGATTTGCCATAAATCTTGAACTTTGAAAGTGGCTCATACTAGAGGTGAAACAAATAACTGCTACGATCCAGTATGCAGCTGGATATCACGGTATCAGCAGTATCCAGTCGGATACCAAATGTTATCCGGTTTAGTATCTGGTGGCTATCCGGTTAACCACATTGCCACTTGCCAAGTACCACTTACTGCACATTAACATTTAATTACCATTTGACTTTTTTTGTTTTTTTCCATTCCCTCCCTCTGCCCAGACTGGTCTGCTTATGCGGTAATGCAGTAAATGGTAAACAATAATTTGGTAAATGCTAGTAACTGGTAAATGATGGTATATCCGGTGTGATGGTTAATCTCCAGGATTACCAGATTCTTACTGAATAATTGCCAAGCTATCCAGAATACTGGATCTTAGTCACGGATAATTTTTTAGCTATCCATTTCAGTCTACTCGCAACCACAAAAGGGGAGAAGAGCACTGCTTTTAGCAGTTTGATGTAGTTAGGTTCCCTCCTCCCTAACTGGCAATTCCCTAACATGGAATTCCCTGTGGACAAGGTTCTCTGATTCCTGCTTGTTAGCTGTCAGGCAGGAAGCAAAAAATCACAGCTAGCAGAAAATCCCAGTTATCTGGTCTGTCATCAGCATCCTAGTGGGGGTTCTGCCAGGAGGGCTCTGCTGACAGCAGCCAGAAAGAGTTCAAGGCTGATGACAGGTACACCTGACATCACATATATACTCCCTGCTGTGCGTGTTGCTTTCAGCCCCGCTGGGCATTTTTCCACGGACACTTATCCTGGGATTAGAACATTAGTCCCAGAATGACAGGTCCGTCTAAACGCAGCATTCAGTGATTATAATCCCGGAATCACTGAAGAACTCCAGAATTACAAAACAGCTTTTTTGAGTTTTTGTAAAAGCTGTTTGTTAAATAATACCGGGATTAGTTCCATCTAAATGACTATCCCGAGATAGTCAACTATCCTGGGATTAGTATCACAGAGTGTTATGGCAAGAGCTGACATCCTCTCTACGCAGTTCTGCGTCTATGGTATCTAGTAGCACATGACTGTGGGGTGATTGTATTACCTCCGTCATCCTTCAATAATACATTGCGGAGCGCCAAGTTTAAATACCCGCAGAACAAAGGGATGAGTCTCCATTTTCTTCAACTCAGAAATCAGAAGAGAAAGGAAGAAAATCAGATTTTCTTCAATCTCAGAAATCAGTGCACTGAGTACAGACGAAAAGCACCACGGGATTGATATTCATCCCAGATTTTCTCAAACCAGGATAACAGGAATGTGCTGTTCATTGAACAAATCCCAGGATGGATTTCAATCCAAGATAGAAATGTCCATGTAAAACATGTACCACTTGTAATCTCTGGATAACAATTCTAGGATAATTTTCTCCTAATCCCAGGATAAAGTGTCTGTGTTAAAAGTGCCCTTAGTCACAGATAACATGTGGAGACACCCAGTTTCCTAAGAGCTGGCTGGAGCCTACAGAAAGGAGGCGGGAGAAGGGAAAAACTGGAGTCCCCCACTGCCAGTCCACTCAGGATATTCCTGCTTCAAAACACACTTGTTGGTCAGGAGGTCAGATTCATACCTGAAATTTGGGTAAACTGTCCAGGCCAGGGAAGTCCTCGATGTCACCGGTGCCAATATTGAAACAAGCCCCGTGCCAAGGGCAGCGCACTCTTCCTCTGGACAAAACCCCTGCAAAACACATAGGGAATGCTATGCCTATCACACAGTAGCCTCCTCCCTTCCACCCCTAGGTAATCCCACTGGGAGCTGGTCCAATGCTTTCCTGCACCATAAACTTGGCAATGTGACAGGGCTCGTATACCAGGGTTGGCCCCTTTAATGCTGGGCTCACTGAAAATGCAGGGCAGACTAGATAGACTCCCAGCTTTTAAGGCTATGAGAGACCATTAGGATTATCTAATCCAGGAGTAGAGAACCTTTCTCATGCACAACCATAGCTATACTTGGCTACAGGCCTCCTAAAGTTCCCCCACCTTTGTTTTGCTTTTTGTTTTTTATTTTTCATGTTTATCAGTTCAATTATTTTGGTCATATTGACATTTTGGTTGTGTCATTTTCAACAACTGCACAAATGCAATAGTGCAAATATTGCCAAAATGATGTAACAATAATAATTATTATTATTATTTTATTTTTATGGCACATCCCCTGTCTCCCCGCCAAATGGCACTCGGAGTGCTTCTCAAGCATAAACTAAAGTAATATAAAACAATATAAAATCCATTTGAAAACAATTTAAAAGAGGAAGGTAAAGTGGGAGGAGAGAATACATTAAGGGGAACCAGGAGCAGTTCCTAAAACACCTGGAGAATAAGTAAGTCTTCGGGTGCTTTTTAAAGGTGAGGAGGGAGGAACTGAGGTGACCATCTGGCGGGAGACAGTTCCACAGGGAGGGGTCTGCCCCAGCAAAGGTCGAATCACCTGACAGCTTAAGGCCAGAAGGTGGGATCCCCAAACAGGAGGTAGTTTCTGAGAACAGATAACTATCAGGGTGAGGTGCCAGGAGCAGGTCTCAAATCTAACCGAAACACCAAAATGACTCAAATATTGAAATAACAAAATAAAAAAAATGAACCAGAACAACTGAAACAGATATCCAAGGGAGACAAACAGCTATTGGTTCTTACCCAAACCACTATTTTTGGTTCAGGTAATGCAGATTCAATGGGTTTACCCATTTTGGGGGGAACCCATTTTGGCTCTAGTTATAAGTGTATGTTTATCTCAATGACAGAGTGACCCTTCAGGGTTCAATACAATGTATTTAAAAGATTCCAAAATGCCCAAGATTCTTCTTGCAAGTTCATCGTTTTTACAGGGCAGGACATTTTATTCATGTCTGTAATTTTTACCCCGTAGAACAAACTGACCTTTTACCAACGGGGCTCCATAGTGAGGGCATTTGTGACCCAGGGCATAGTAGTCTCCATTCTCCTTTATCAGTAGAGCCTTCCCACAGCCCAGATCCACCTCTCGCATCCTGGAGGAAAACACAGGGGAAAGTACAATACAACACATCCTCCTTATAACTGAGCACAGGTCTGAGAAAATTCTGGTGCAGAATAAATAATAATTAGAGGGAGGAAAGTTTTATATTAGGAATAGGGAAACTTTTCCCTCCCATGGGCTACTTTTATTACAAGCTCCCCAGAATGGATAAGAGTTGGGAGCCGGGATGTTTAAAGGATGTGTGCTCAGGATCGGGGAAAGAAGGGGAGGGTCCAGATTGAGGATCTGTGCCATGGATTCATCCTCTGTTCTTGAGTGCATACCCTCATCTCTTCTCCCTTGCCCCAAGCTGACTCTTCAGTGCTTGAGGGTAGAGACTGGATCCATAGGTCAAATCCAGGAACTGGAAAGGGGCCAAATAAAGAGTAGCTGTGGAATGGATTTGGCCCACAGGCCAGAGGCTTCCCGCCCGTTTTATACTTGAGAAACACAGAAAACAGAGAGAGAGAAAAAATTAAAATAGCATGAGAAACTTCAAAGTCATAATCTTACTATTTAGCTTCCAAAAGTGGTCCTTTAAAAATATGTGAATGCAAGTGTGAGGACTCACCCAAGGATGCTCCTCAAGAGGATCCCAGGGTCCCGGCATGGCTGATATAAGCTACGGCCACCTGCTCTGATAGCAGCCTGACCGACAGGGAAAAGCTTGTGATGTCATCAGGCCATGCCGCACAAACCCAGAAGATTAGAATCCCCAGATGGATGGAGGTGGAGCCAAACACCAAACAGGAAGTAAAAGGCCAAACTGACATGCAGGAGGGGCCAAATAAGGAGGTGAGTGCAGAGGCACCAGACGGAATCCAGTACCACTTCATAGACACCTCACCTACATGGCCAGAAGGGCTACAGGCTAACTGTTGGATAGGGAGCCCTCAGTCTGAGCAGACCCCGTGCTTCAGGGGGATTATTTCCAGGGGAATCTGACATCCGACCGGGGGAACCCCATGCCAGGAGTGCAGCCCCAGGTACCCTAGGGTGCTAAACAGGTGAGAAGGGAGGGGAAACAGGGCCTCCATGCCGAGGGGACAGAAGTGCCAGTCTTCAGACCACAGCAGCTGGGTTTCAGTTGTCCTCCCAGAATAAAGAACACCTGGGCAGTGACACCCGGGACAAATCTGACAGGGGTGCCAGCCCAAAGGGGGTTCACAGTGGTGGAGAATGCGGGCACAGAGACAACACACACCCCCACACCCCCAGTATAGGGTTGTAGGGGAGGGGATTGTTGTTGTTTTTAGGAGAGAAGGGTTTTAAGGGAATGGTTCCCTCATGTAGCTCAGCCTAGGGAAGTCACACAGATGATAAGATGGAACTGTACCCATTGGCTGAAGCCGAAGGAAAGAAATCTCAAGCAAATGAAGGAACTTCTCCTGGTTGAACAGTTCGTACACATCCTACCCTCAGCCAGAAGGACCTGGGCGCGTCACAGCAACCCTGCAACATTGGAGGCAGTGGTCCAGAGCATGGAGAAATACCTGGCCACTGAGAATACAGGAAAGGTGCCCGGAAAACTGTATAGAACCGGAAAACGCTTCAAAACAATCATCACTGACATGGGGATCAACTTTATGGGTAGGGGTGAAACTGCAAGTGGCAGAGGCAGCTCTTTTTGTCGGACATCTCCAATCCAGTACCGCCTTCATGTACACAGCAAACCCCACTGAAGCAGCAGCACTTACCAATATTTTCTGCCGCTTTCTGCTCAAGCATGTCGCTGTTCTCCTCCTTTTTGAAAGTTTCAGAGACTTCCATGGACTTCCATGAACTGTCATAAACCTTCAGAAACTTCCGTATAATTTCATAAAATTATGTAAATTGCCATGAACTTCTGTAAATTGCTGTGAACTGTCGTAAACTTCCGTGAACTGTCAGAATGTGCTGTGTGTACTGTTTTGTGATTGGTGAAAGCCCTGCTTTTTATTGGTTTTAGTGGCTGTCCTTTCTGCTTGAACTAGCACATGGGTATTAAAGGTAGGTCTCCCTTTATTCCTTCTCTTTCTATTTTACTTCTGCTGAGGGCTCGCTTATTCAGCCCCTTGCATGCCAGAGCTACCCAGTCTAATGTAAGAAACCCACATTACAACAGGCACACACACAGACAGGACAATTGGATCCATACTTGGTAAGTTGCTTTCTTATTCAATTGTTGAAATAGCAGAAAAGTAACTTGCTCATATTATACATGCCATTGACTGCAGGCGCAGCAGCCAGCCAGCACGCATGCACTCCTTAGCGTATTTTTTTTTTCCTTTTGAGGATATTTTTGACCCAAGAAATTCTGCTAGCATAGGAAAATTAGAGAGGAAGGAATAAATGCAGATCTCTTCTTCTGCTAAAGAAGGCGCCCCATTAACAACTTAATCCTCAAAGTGCTCTACCAGGGCAAGTCCCATTCAGGTGAATGGGGCTTGTTGTGTGATCAAACAATTTGAAGACTGAGTTACGAAGAGGGAGCCTAAAACAGTCTATTGATATACTGAAAAGATGCTGAAAATCATGGGACAACTGCTGGAAATTGTTGTAAATGTTGCTAAAACTGCCATAACTGCTGTAAATTGCTGTGAACTATCGTAAATGCCATAAAAGTTATGTACACTCCCATAAATTCCGCAACTGCCATAAACTGCCGCAAACTACCATACATTTTGGAAAACTGCCGTAAATTGCCATGAAGTATCGTAAATTGCCATTCATTGCCATCGACCCAGTAGCAGACAAGCCAAAAACGCAGCAGCCCAAAGCAGAATGGCAAACAATGCTGCCACTTCAGGCCTATTTACGGGTAGGGTGTTGAAGCAATTGTGCATCCTGTTAAAAATTCAGACCTAACGGAGTTGTTGAACAACTGGAACAGGTAGGATCTTTTGCGAAGGACCAGTCAGAACAGGCTCAACAAAATAAAAATCAATGGTATAATCACCGGACCCAGCAGCAACAATTTCACCTCGATGAGTGGGTCATTATCCTGATACCCATGTTGTCAAAACCGTTGGTCAAATGGCAGGGATTATTTGAGATGGTACACAGAGTGGGACCCATTCACTATGAGAGCTGCATGCAGGGCTGGCATAAAGCATTGCACATCTACCATTTGAACTTACTAAAAGAGTGGGTAGAAAGAGACACCCTATGGATCACTACCTACCCGGACACTGCAAAATGGGGACCCACCACCAAGGAAACCTGGGAGTTTGAACTCCACCCATGGGAGAAGACCTGACAGAAGAACAAAGACAACAAGCGCAGGCATTTATCCACCATTTTATGTCCTGGATGCATCCCGCTTGCTTTGCATCATGTGAAAATAGAACCCAGCAAGGTGGTCTGTGACCCTCCCTGACCCATTCCACAACACAGTTGGAACGTTATTAAAGAGGAGGTAGAACAGATGCTAGAACTAGGAGTCATTCAGAAATCCCATAGCCTCTGGAGAAGTCAACCAGTGCTTGCAGGTAAGCCTGATGGGTCGTTACGCTTCTGTATTGACTTCTGGAAAGTAAACACTATATCAGAATTTGACACCTACCTGATGCCAAAGGTAGACACCCTCCTGAAACACCTCGGGGATGCCACGTATATGTCCACCTTAGACCTTACCAAAGGGTACTGACAGCCACGGATCCCATTAGCCACGGAAACCCAGGAAAAAACAGCCTTTTCTACACCCTTTGGTCTATATCACTTTGTCCGGATGCCTTTTGGCCTCCACAGGGTCATCACTACATTTCAATGACTCATGAACAGGGTGCTAGCCGCCCATACCAAGTACGCCACAGCACATATCAGTGATATTGTAGTGTTCAGTAAGTCCTGGGAAGATCACCTGACTCATCTAACCTGTGTAGCTGACAGCCTGGTGGCTGCAGAACTAACCACAAATCCAACTAAATGTCACATCGGCCTGTGGGAAGTGACGTACTTTGGCATCCAAATAGGAAATGGACCTTCCCATTTTGAATAAGGTGCATGCTCTTCGGGACTGTCCTCAATCCGACTCGAAAAACAAAGTCCAACAGTTCATTGTCTCTCCCTCTGTTCCCCTTCCTATGTCTCTCCCCCAGCTCCTGTCTCTCAGATTGTAAACCCTAGGGGCAGGTACCGTGTCTATTTTATTACTTTGTAAAGTGCCAGGTACACTGCTGGCGCTATATAAATGTTTGTTAATAATCAATCATCATCATCATCATCATAATCATAATTAATAATAATCGGGTTAGCCGGCTACTACTGACAGTACATCCCACATTTCGCCTCTATAGCAGCTCCCCTCACTGACTTAACATGGAAAAGACAACCAGCAGCAGTGCGTTGGAACCCAGAATGCAAGCGGACCTTCTAAACACTAAAACACAAACTATGTACTGCCCCAGTTCTATATATGCCTGATTTCTCCCTTCCCTTCATCCTGCAGACCGATGCCTTGGATATGGGTCTTGGGGCCATTTTGTCTCAGGTAATCAATGCTGATGAACATCCTATCGCCTATATCAGCTGCAAGTTGTCCCGCTGGGAAAGGAGGTTTATCACAATAGAGAAAGAGCCTCTAGCCATCCGACTGGTGATAAGATCCCTCTGGTATTATCTAGAAGGATGGCACGTTGATCACTGACCATGCCCCATTACAGTGGCTAAACGTGGGGCTGCCCGAGAAGCTGATCCAGAGGCTGCACCTGGTGCAGAATGCCGCAGCCCGTCTCCTGATGGGGGCGGGTCGCAGGGAGCACATGACACCAGTGCTCCGGGCTCTGCACTGGCTGCCTATAAAGCACCGGGCCAGGTTCAAGGTGCTGGTTTTAACCTTTAAAGCCCTTCACGGCCTGGGCCCTGCTTATCTGCGGGATCGCCTCACTCCCCATGTGCCCGTGCGACCCTTGAGATTGTCCGTGGGAGCCTTTTTGGAGGTTCCCCGGGTGAGGTGGGTGGCCACCGATGTTAGATCTTTTTCGGTGGCCGCCCCTGTGCTGTGGAATTCACTCCTGGAGGAGGCTCGGCTGGCTCCCACTCTCCTGCTGTTTCAGCGTATATGTAAGACCTGGCTGTTCTGTCAGGCTTTTGGCGAGGGGTAGGGGTGGGGCGGGGGTGGGGGTGGGGGGTTTCCCCACATATTGTATTTTTAAATTGTTTAAAAAATTTTATATTGTTTTATTGAGTGCTGTTCGCCGCCCCAGGCTGCCCTGTGGGCAGGAGGGGCAGGATATAAATTTTAAATAAATAAATAAACACCATGAAAGACACTAACCCCCATTTAATGCAATTGTTTCTAGCATTACAACCCTATAGCTTTGATGTCCAACACCGCTTCAGGAGACAACATGCCAATGCTGATTTTTTTATCTTGGCAGGGAGACGATGCCCTGACTGTGCCTGATCCCATGGGGTGCTGTCTTTGAGGCTGGGTTACTTGAGGATTCACCCGAGGCTGCCTCTCAAGAGAATAATGGGGTCCCGGCACAGCTAGTACAAGCTGCAGTCGCCCACTCTAATAGCAGCCTGGCCAATGGGGAAGATCTCGGCAGGTGCCACTGGGTGACATCAGCGGGCCGCACCACTCCAACCCTGGGGAGAGGAATCCCTGGATGAGCGGAAGCGGAGCCAAACACCAACCAGGAAGTAAAAGGCCGAACTGACAAGCAGGAGGGGCCAGAGAAGGAAGTGAGTGGAGAGATACCAGATGGGATCCAGCACCTACACAGCCAGGAAGGCTACAGGCTAGCTGCTGGCTAGGAAGCCTGTTGACCTGGGAAAACCCCGCTCTCCAGGGGGATCATTTCCAAGGGACACTGACATGTGCCATGGGGAACCCCACACAGGAGGCCCAACCCTCAGGTACCCTAGGGTGCTAAGTGGGTGGCAATGGCAGGGAAAGACTTCAGACCCCAGCAGCTGGGTTTCAGTTGCCCTCCCAGAATAAAGACGACCCAGGCAGTGACACAGTGACACCCAGGACAAATCTGATAGGGGCGACAGCCCCAAGGGAGTTCACAGCAAGCATCCTCATCCAGGGACCCATGTTTACCGTGTTTTCCCCATTAGTGACAATGCAGAACGTGCAGTGACTGCAAGTCCCTGCTCATAACCATTCTTTGCCTCCTTCTCACACATCCATCTCCAGGACCTCTCCTCCCTGTTGGCTCTGCTTCTAAATGCATACATCCTGCGATCGCACCTGCAGTGTTCCCTGGGGGTCAAGATTCTCACTTATCTGATTCGATTTTTGATTTTCAAGAAGTGGAGACGAAGTAGTTCAGATGTTCACTTTTATTGGATTCACTTCTATTGGTGAGAGTGTGCAAGCTTTGGGGCTGAACAGGCTTCCCCCCAGAGCCCTGTCAGGGTGAAAACAGTCATGATTTGGACTCGCTTTGGCGCAGGACCCAGCAGCATGTGTAAACACGCACCACAAGATGTTGGCCCAGGATTGCTCCGGGCAGTGTTGGCGGCTGTCCGGGGTGTGACCTCTGGATAATTTCCAAGGTCACAGCCTGGGTAAGGCTTGCCCAACCAGACCAAAGTGGGCTAGTACGCGGCATATGGCTGGCAACCATGGCTGTGCCTCATTGGTCTCCATGGCTGCCCGTCATGGCAGGGGGCGGGGTACTGGGAGCACAGTGCAGGCGGAGCCGTCTGCTCGCAGGTTTGTTGTGCTCCCAGTCATACGCAGGCCGTGTGGCCGACGGGACAGCTCCCAGACCGTGGTCACATCGGGTTGGTGCCCTGGCCTGATCCTAGCCATGTTGCCTGGGATTTTTACTTTCAGTTTCATTCCAGCAAAGGAGAACTATGTGCAGTGAAACTGACTAGATGTGAATAGTTACAGTTACAGTTAGGAGAATGAATGAATGAATGAATGAATGAATGAATATGCATGCGTGTGTTCCTTGTGGAATGTCCCCTGAACTGACAGAGAAGGATAGACACTCACATGTTTGAGTCTCACTTTCCCTAACTCTTCTTCCTACACTCATCACCACTCCAGTTTTTTACCTTGACCATGCTCTACTCTACCCAGTGATGACGTGTGAGTGGCTACTGAATATTATAAGCAAGTTCACTGCACACTCATGACATCTGTCAACCATCATATTAAATGCAGAGAACGTTCAGATGCTCCCACAGATTCCTAACCCCACCCTGTTTCTTAGAGCGTGTTTGTTGCCGTGTGGCAGCTGTAGAGTTAGTCTCTAACAACATTCCTATTACCAAGGTTACATCCCACCTCTCCAGCCCCAAGTTTGACCTGGAGTCTCAGAGTTTTGTTGCATCATCTCCAGGCTCCAGGTAAACCCCCAACTTCCTAGGTTATCCGGGGGTGAGACTAGAATTTTTTTCTCAAGAGGGAGGTGCCATGCTGGAAAGAGGGCAGGGTGAAGAGTCTCTCCCATCCTTCTGATAACGTCACAACACTCTGAAGGGGGCACGGTCAGGTTGAAAAGGGGCTGCTTAATATCCAGCATTAACAAAGCGCTAATGAGATCATTTGCTGGGAGCTCCACTGCCTGCCAGCCTCCCGTTGTGAGGACAAGGCCTCAGTCACATAGGCCAGGGGTGGGGGACCAGTCCGCCACAGCTGGCTTTTATGTGGCCCCTTTCCAGTTGCTGGTTCTGGTCACTGGATCTATCTCCTACCCCCAAGCACAGAAAAAACGTGCTCAGGGTGAGAAAGCAGAGATGAGGACATGCATACAAGGACAGGGGATGGCTTCATGGCACAATCCATGATATGAACCCTCCTCTTCCTGAGTGCACTCCCATAAGTGCCCCGACCCTCACGCCCCTGCCACCGCCACCAGCTTCTATGCAGCTCGCAGAGCTTGTACTAACTTTCAAAGTGGCCCCTGGGAGGGAAAAGGTTTCCCACCCCTGATTTGGGCCATGCCCACACTTCAATTAGGTGGGTATAAAGTCATCATGTCACCTGCCATCAGACCCATAGCTAACGGGGCTTTGAGGGGGGGGGACTGTCCCCTAAAAATCTTTGAATGGTCAAATATTTGCTATATTGAACAATCACATATATGTCTTCTTTTTAAGAAAAATAAGTTTTTTTAAAAAAAGCTTCTGACTGCTAAAGCATGTTTTAGTGAAGAGCTGCTGAAGGCAAATACAGTCCCGCCCCCGCCCCCGCCCCCTTATGGTGTCTACCCCCTCCATGCCAACGTCCTAGGTATGGATCTCCCAGCCATGATACTAGTGACTTAGCTACGCAGACCTCCTCGTGGCAGCCTTCCAAGGACAGCCCCATGTCGGCAAACACCCTCTGCAACAAGGGGCAGGGCAGTAAAAATCCACTTGCCTGCGCCCCTCTGGCAAAGACACTTCTTGAGCTGGCTGAATGGATTCCTACAGCGCGGAGTCCCCTCTCCCATCACAAGTCCCAGCCCTGGCGAGTAGATTTTTATGCCTGGCTAGTGAATTTTTTCCAGGAACCCTTATTCACTGCATTTCCCCCATTGGCGGCAATGGAGAAAACACAGTGAACAAGGGTCCCTGATTATTTCTATAGTTTTTACAGTCTTGATCATGGGCATAGTATGAGGGGATGGCAGGGTAATTTCTCCTGATTAAAGAGGAGTGAATTTATGTGCCATTGCCATAGTACATTTACTCACACAGGGCTGTGCCAAAAATACAGCCACTGGTCTGGAGACTTCACGTCCATCTCCCTGTGGAAGGGACGCAGCCTGAGGCTGTAAAAATGGCAAAGTCAGCAGAATGCACCGGGTCAGTCCATTCCTCTCTGTGTGTGGGTGTTTCTCTCTCTCAGCAGAAGGAGCAGGTCTTGCTGCATTCCTCAGGTGGGTTTCTATCCAGTCAAACTGGCACTTCTTGTTAAATGACAACTACAAAGTAAAGGGAAAAGAAGATAAGAGAGAGGGTTTATAGCACCCTAAAGAACCACCTGATGAGAGAAAGAGAGAGAGAGAGAGAGAGAGAGAAGAACCACCAGCACCCGATGTCTTGAAGCAAATACAGAAACATCCTCCAGAGGATTCCTGACAATTCCACATCTGGAGTATTGTGTGCAGTTTCGGTCACCCCCATCTCAAAAAAATAGTAGAACTGGGAAAGGTGCATAGAAGGACAACAAAAATGATCAATAGTATGGATGGAATTCTGTACAAAGAGAGGCTTGATAGGTTACGACTCTTCAGCTAGGAGAAGAGATGAGATGAGGGGATGTGATAGAAGTTTACAAAATAATGAGTGGTGTGGAAGGAGTAAATAAGGAGCAGTTATTTACCCTCTCAAATAGTACTAGAACATGGGAACATTTTGTGAAACTAACAGGCAGCAGACTGGAAAAAAACCCTCAAAAGGAAGTATTTTCTCTCTCAGTATATCATGAGTTTGTGGATTTTGTTGCCAGAGGATGTTATTAAGGCCAACAGTGTCAGAACCTTTGTTTGAACCAGCAACTTTAGGACTTTAGTAAGAGTGGTTGATGCCACTGTGCTACCAACAAGGCTAAGCTCTGTGCCTTGTTTTGGTCTTGGGGGACCCTGATTCTCTTTTCAGGTAGTCTGGTGGGGTCCCTGCCCACCAGGCTCTGATTGAACTCTGCTGGGCTTGTCCACTGTAAGAGGCACCTGATAGGAAGCAGGAGTCAGGCAGAGCAACAAGTAGACATGTGTGTCTGACTTTGAATTCCTGGCTCCTGCTATCTGCCTTGGTGTTCCCGTTCCTGCCTGTCCTGACTGCTTTTCTGGTTCAACCTTTGCCTGGATTCTGCCTGTGTGTTTGGATTTGTCACCCATCCACCCTGTTCCTGCTGGAACCTGATCCTGTCACTACTCTACTCCTACTGTGAGAGGCACCTGACAAACAGCATCCCTGGGTTTAAACAGGGATTGGATAAGTTCTTGGAAGATAGGTCCATAAATAGCATTAGTCAAGTTGGTTGCAGGAGATAACTTCTGTCTGTTGGAAGCTGGGAGTAAATACCAGGGAATGAATCACTGTCTTGTGGCCTGTTGTGCACATCTTTGAAGCAAACAAACGTGACCATTGTTGGAGACAGGATGTTGGGCTGGGAGAATATATTGGTCTGACCCAGTACAACACTCCTTATGTAATACATCTGTGCCGCAAGGGAGCAAGATTGGCATTTGCACTGCGACCTATTCGAAGCTATTTACAAAGGGTAAGAACCTTATCTGGGGACATAAGCACTGCCACATTGGATCAGACCAATGGTCCTTCTAGCCCAGCTTCCCATTTCCAACAGTGGTCAACTCTGGTTCCTTTAGAAAAATGCAGAATACATCCAAATAGAATGATCCTTTTCCTGCTACTTGCTCCCAGTCCCCGATAGTCAGAGGACACCTCCCCTTCTTTTTTTTCATAGTTTAACTATGTCCCACAACTCCAACTATAGCATTAGACTAATAAGAAACATGGGGTATTTTCAGACGTTACGAGATCACAGTGAACCACGGTCAATTCCGCAGGGGAGCCAAAGCGCCCTGAACGTCTGTTATGCGGGCGCCAGATGTTCACCACAGTCAATCCCCACCTGGGGTCAATATCAACCACACTTCCGGACCTCCGGCCCGGACCATCGCCGAAAGCATGGTCAAAGCGATTCCCAACGGAAAAAAAAAAAAAAGTAACGTCTGAACGGCAACCAAATGATTCCCAGCCAGGAACAAAGCACGCAGCGTCGGTGCCAGGCAACCAGCAACAACACAGGCCAGGGAGGGAGATTTAAAGGGCTCGCAGCAGCAGGGAAAAGTGGCGGGATGGAGCGAGGCGAAAGGGAGAGGAGAGCAGTGGGAGAGAGAGCAAGGCAGGAGGAGGAGGTGCAGGCGGAGGAGGTGGTTGTGCTGCACATGAAGGCAGTGGAGGGACAGCAGCAGCAGGAGCAGCAGCTGGGACAGGCCAACCTGGGGGCAACAACCAGGCCAGGGGAGGAGGCACCCCGAAAACGGCTAAGGGGACCGAAGGGGAGTGGACCCGGTGGCATAGGGGCACCATGGGGGTGGGCGGGCGGCAGGAGGGAGGAAGGGAGTGGGCCGCGGGACAGAGGCAGAACAGCAACCAACACACACACACCCTCTGTCCCACAGACATGGAAGCGGGCCCGGGAGCCCTAGCCCCCGGAGGGGACGGATGCACACCAGGTGGCGGAGGAGGAGGGGGAGCAGGAGGAGGAGGAAGAGGAACCAGAGGGTTCATGGGGGAGAAGGTCCAACCACAGAGGGGGGCAACGGGGGCACAGGGAGACCCAGGACTTCATCCGCATCTGGGGGACCCTGGAGCATCAACTGGAGCTCGTGCTCAATCAGCACAATGAGCATGTGTTCCGGGAGATTGTGCGGGAAATGGAGGCAGCGGGGCATCACAGGACCGTGGCACAGTGCCGGTCGAAGGCCAAGGAAGTCAAAAGGGGGTACAAGGCCATACGGGACAACAACCGGCGGTCCGGGCACGGAGCCCAGATTGCCACCTACTATGATGCCCTGGACCACATACTCCACATGAAGGGCTCCGTAGTCACCCCGCGCCTCGTGGGGAGCGCTGTGGTCCAGGGCAGGGAACAGGCCAAGGTACCCCCTCCCCTCCCCACCCCCCAAGAAGGCACCGGCTCCAGGGCCTCAGACCCCTAGGAGGAGCGCCCTGGGACCTTGGTGACTGGCAGCCGCCCCCCCCCCAACAGCAGCCTGGAGAGCCCCCACCCCCTGCCCAGACAGGAAGACTCCAAGGCCGGCACACTGGTCACTCTCAGCCAGTGGTCGCAGGGGGACCCCAGCAACACGAAGGGGCTGGCCTCGGAGGGTTCAGAGACAGACATAGAGGGTAAGCAGGCAGATGGGAGGGGGGATGGACCAGGGGTGGGGGGGGAAGGGGGCCCCAGCCAGGGGGCAGGCCTCGCCCACACCCCAGACCATGTAACGGGGGCCCGGGGGGCACAAGGCCAAACCTACATCCCTCTGCCAACCACCCACCCACCCCTACCTCCACAGGCCACTGCATGCCCCAGCGGCAGAGACAGGCGGGCAAGGAGGCTGGCAGAGAACAGTCCCGGCAGCTGCTGGAGGGCCTGGGTGAGGCACACCGGCGAGGAGGGGGGGCCCCGGGTGAGACCTGAAGGGGGACTTGGGTCACACGGGGTGGGGGCGGCCACCAACCCAGGGGGGCCAGGATGGGCGCCTAACCACCAACCTCCCTGTACCCTACAGGGCAGCCAGAGGGGCCGCAGCAACCCATGTCCGTGCCCCCAGCACAACGGATGAGGGAGCTCCAGGCACGGGTACGGCACCGGAGGGAGGACCAGGCAGAGGACATAGTCCGGACCACCAAAGAACAGGGGGAGCAGATGATAGAGGCCGTAGACCGCATGGAGGCGGCCATAGAGTGCGTCCTGCAACAGGCGGAGGCAAGGGACCGGAGGCTCCAGGCGGAGGTGCGCCTGGAACGGAGACGGGAGCACCGAGACCACAGCAGGCAGGTACAGGCATTTGGGCAGGTGGAACAGGCCATCGAGGGGATGGTGCGGGAGCATTCTGCAAAAATGAATAGGTCCCACGACATCGGGACCTCCTGCTCCTGCACGCTGGCACCATGAGTGCATACGTGATGGCAGCCGCCCCTCCGGACACCCTGCCTGCCAGGCCCCCATGCTGGGCCCCTCAGTGCCCCCACCGCCTCCCCAACTTCCCCAGCTGCCCCCACGCCAGCTAGGGTCACGCATCCGCCTCCCGGTCCCTGTAGGCCTCCAGAGGGAGCAGCCACCCGGGGGGGGCCTCCGGTCCTGGTTCCTCCCTCCCACCACCACCAGCCCCTCAGGACACCGAGGCCTCCCAGGACACTGTTGGGGACACAGACAGTGGGGGTGGGAGGGGAGCTCCCAGAGCTCTGTGGCACCCTCAGGCCAGCCAAGGGGGTGGCCCTGGAGACGTGGGGATGGGGGGGATGGGGGATGGCGGTCTGAGGGTGGGGGGAACCACACTAGCACGGTGGGGGGTGGGGGTGGTGTGGGGGCACATGTACTTGGGTGGGTGAATAAATGGGTGGGAAACACTACTGCCTCCTGTGGTCCGTTCATGGGCCCCGGGGTGGGGGCTGGCCCTTGGCCATATAGGGGACCGCCCAGGGAGCGGCCGGGGGCCCCAGGGTGGTGGGGTCAGGGTTGAGCACCCTCACACCTCAGCCTCCCGGTTGATATGCCTAGCCAGGGTGGCACAGATGCGCTTGGCATAACAGTACTCCCAGGGATTGTCCGCGTTCGCGTACAGAGGCACTGGTCCAGGAGGGCGAGGAGGCACGGGGTATTCCAGGGCTGCCCCATCTGTCTCGCACATGTTGTGCAGCACACAGCAGGCACCTATCACCAGGGCCAAGGTCTCCACTGTGTAGTCCAGCCGGCCAGCAAAGCTCCTCCAGCACTGCTTGAGAGCTCCAAAGGCCCGCTCAACCATGGTCCTGCTTGCACACAGGTGGGAATTGTACAGCACCTGCACCAGGGTCCTGGTGACTGGGAACACCTTCATCAGCCACCGGGTGAGGGGATAGGCTGGGTCCCCCAGAATACAGGGGGGCATGAGCACCCCCTTGATCCGGGTCATCCCCATGTCCGCAAAGTCCCTGCGGTACATCCGGGCATAGAAGGGGGAGATGGTCATGATCCGGGCATTGTGGCTGCGCCCAGAGTTGCCCATGAAGATGTCTATGAACCACCCCCGGTGGTCCACGACAACCTGCTGGTGCAGGGAGTGGTACCCGTACCTGTTAACATACTCAGCAGCCTCCGCAGCTGAGGGGTGCAGGATCTCTATGTGGATGACATCCACGGTGCCCATGCAGTTGGGGAACCTTCCAGCTGCGAAGCCGGCCATCACGGCCGCCTGGTCCACCATCTGGATTGCCCAGGCCAAGAGCACGCCCACCACAGCATCGCATACATCCCAGAGGATACAGGCTACGGTGCTCACCCTGACACCGAAGTGCTGGGAGACGGACCGTCAGGAGTCGGGCATTGCAAGGGCCCAGACCCCGATGGCCACCCACTGGATCATGGGGATGGGGGTCCTCATGGGGGTGTGCTGCCACTCCAGCCAGGGTGTCAGCAGCTCTGCAAGGTGCAGTAGGGTGAGCTTGTCCATCCAAAAGTGCGCCCTCCAGGCGGCCTCATCCCACTGAGCCAGTGCTCAGGACCACCACCCCCGCGCCCGCTCTGTGACCCAAACCCACTGCACAATGGGCATTGCAAGCAGGGCGGTGTGCCGCATGGTCTCCCTCTGCCATTGGAGCCGCCCGGCCACCTTGCAGAGCACAGTGGCCCTGCTCCAGCCACGGATCAGGGCCCACCGGTCCACCTTGGTCAACTGCTGAGCCCTGATCCGGGCCAGGGAGCATCTGAGGCTGTGGTGGGCTCTCCAGGCCCATGCAGCGCACCAGGCCACGCAAACGCACAGGCAGGCACGCAGGTGCCCCTTGGCAGTCAGGATGCGCAGTTGATCGGTGTGCGAGTGGTACCACAGAGCGCTAGGTGCATCCCGCGGCACCCAACCTGTCCCACTCCATGGTGCCAGCTGCCCCGGGTGGGGTGCAGCCGGCCCCATTATAGGCCGGGGCTTATGGTGCCCCACCCCAAGGTCACGACTCGGCGACCGGGCGGGGGCACCTGTGTTGGCCCAGGGAAGCCCCCTCCTGGCGGACCCGGCCTCCTCCTGCAGGGTGGGTGGGCCGGGGTGGGGAGGCGGCCCATTGAGCGCACCTGCTGTCCCTGCCCAGGGTCTTGCACACGGACCAGCATGCGCCTGGGCATGCTGCCTGAAGCTGCATTCCTGCTGTCATCACCTCCCACCTCTCTGTGTTGGCAACATTGTGTCCTTGCAGGCCTGATTAGTGTGTTGGCTGTCCTGTCTGTGTGCTCAGTTCCTGCAGCTGTGCTGGGTCCGCACCCCATGCCTTGCTCTGTTGCCATGCCTTGTTGTGGCCAGTGGCCTTATCGCTTGGCCTTGGGGCTCCCCCGGTTCCCCTCCCGCCCCTCCAGGGATTGCAGGCCCCCCCTCCGTCCGTGGTGTCATTCTGCCTGGCTTGTGGGACGATGGTTGGCTGTGCTTCCACCAGGTTCCTGGCTCCCGGCCCCCATGGGGCCCTCCATACATGGACCTTCCGCGAGACCATGGCTCTGTGCAACCTGTGGCATACCCCGGCCGTGCAATTGCTCCTGAGCTGCCTGGACAGCCTGTTGGGTGCCTATGCGAGCCTGAGCTCTGGCCTTCATTACTTTGGCTATGAGGCGAGCGCCCAGGATTGCTGGCTGCATGCTGAGATGCTGGGGCTGCTTCCCTTTCCCAATGGGCGCATTCCGGAGATGAGGTGCTCGTATGTGGGTTGGTCTGCGGCAGAGACCGTGTCTGCACTGTCTGTGTGCAGCCTGGTGGCCTACATGGTCTGCCTGGCAGAGGGGGGCCCTGCCCTGGCCGTGTCCTACTTTGGCTGCATTCACGGGGCCCATGGGTACCAGCACTCTCGTGGGCTGTTGGAGCTGGGTCATCTTCCGTAGCCCCACGCTGATGACTTCTGCTTATCTGAGCCCACTGCGGGGGAGCTGGCAGCGCTGTCCGGTGTGTGGTCCTGTTTCGATGTGCAGTTGGGGCTCTCCATGCAGGATCCATTAGAGGCATACTACCTGGTCGCCCACCATATGTCCGTGCTGGGGTACCACCGGGGCATGCTTCATTGGCTGCACTTCGTTCACCTGGCGGGGCACCCAGACCCTGACCCCTTAGTGGCCCCCTCCAGCTGGCTGTGAGTCCCTCAGTGCCTTCCGGTCCCTGGTTGCCGGCCCCACTGTGAGCTCCCGCCTCCGCCCTGGTGCCTTGGTCCGCTGCCTGTTCCCTCCTTGATGTCCCGGCCATGCTGCTGTGCTGCCAGCGTCCTGGGGTACCGCTGCCCCTGCCTGTGGCACTGGGCCCCCTCTGGGGGCCCCCCTCCCTGCCCCTGTAACCGGTGCTCCCCTCCATGGCTGCCATCTCCGGTGTCCAAGTCCGGCTCTCCGACCCACCCCCCAGCTCCCCTGGGTGCTTCTGACCATCCTTGGATGCCTGCGCTCCCTCCTGCACCCTCCTTCGGTGCCTGTGTGACCTCGGGTGTCTGGGGCCCCCGGACTGCATCACCCATCTTCCTCTGGGGAGGGGAGGGGGTTGTGACATTGGACCGGCTGCACGGCCCCAGCTCTCCTGCCTCCCCTCTATCGCACCCTCGCTGGCACTTGGGGTGCGTGTGTGCCTCCCGGACTGCTCCCTGTTCCATGTGGCCTCCCACTGTGCCTGTGCCCCGACCTTCTGGGTTCCCCCCATTCCGAGACTGCCTGTGTTGCTGGGGGGTCGCCCGTGTGGACTGTGCTGTTGTTGGGGTTCTGCCTGCCGTTGCCTGTGTCCTGCCCTGCTCCGGGCCATTCCCCCCCCACCTTGTCCTGTGCCCCCCTCCACGCCCCCCTGTGCCCATGGTGCCGTGTGTGTTGTCTGTCCCGCTGTGTCCCCCCTTCCCTTCCTTTCCCATGCAGGTGTGTGTGCACCCAGACTTGTGTTTGTGCTGTGTGTTCCCCTGTGCCCTTGTTGTCTCTGTGCCTGTTGTGTGCAGTACCTCGGCGGCTCTTCTCCCTCCTCCCCCTCCCTTCCCGTTTCCCTTGTGTGGGCGTTCCCTTTTGTCCCTTCTGGCTTCGCTTGCCCTCAGCCAGCCATGTCTGTGTCCTGCCCCTCCCCGGTGCCTTCTGGGTGTTTTGACCACGGCCGGGAATCAGCGTCACCTCTGTTGCGCTGCCCCGAGCCGTGGTCTGGCGGCCTGATTCCCTGCCATGGTCCCGCGCCCGTCACGTCTGTTCGGGGCTTTTGTTGACCATGGGGGGTGGTTGCTCGGTTCACCACCACCACTGGGAATCCACTGTGGTGACTCGGGACTGCGTAACGTCTGAAATCACCCATGGTTCCATGGATGTAGCTGAATGTTTCCTGAGTTCTGTGATAATTCACAGATGTGTAGAGTTGCACTAGAATAAATAGAATAGTGATTCCTTGCCCTGGAATGGAATTCCATGAAGGTAGATCCCTGGACAGAGATTTGCCTGACAAAGAAGGAGGAAAAAATTCTGGGACATCAACAAAACAATGATGGCAGAATTTGTTTTAAAGGAGATATTTGCTCTTACCCACTAATGCAAAAGGAGTTCAAGTGGACAAGGTATTTTGAAGAGAATCAGCATGGAAGGTGCAATCACAAACTATCCTATTGCAAAGGAAATATAGCCAGCATGGGAAGAGGCTGATGTGGCTACATCAGGAGCCTTCTTATGATCTAATAATCAAAAAAGGACTGTGCACAAAGTGGAATCAAAGACATGCTGCTAAAGATGAGTATAACAAAAAACAGCACAAGGACAGAGAGGCAAAATCAAAGACACAAAATGAGTTCCAGCTGGTATGGATGTGCGAACAGATCGCGGTTTGGGTTTGGTCGTTTGGTTCGGTTGCCAAGTTCGAGTTTGGTCATTTAGTTCGGTTGAGTTCGGTTTGGTCATTCGGAAAAAGGTATCGCGAGATCCTGTCATCGTGCCAGAAACCGGAAATTCAAGTGCGTGCAGAGCTTGTGTGGGGAGAGAGTGTGTGTGTGTGGCTGGCTGTTCGGTTCGTGTGTTTTGGCTGTTTGTGTGGTTGGTTTGGCTGTGTTGGTTTGGCTGGTTGGTGAGTGAGTGAGTGTTGGTGGGTGACTGTTGGCTGGAGTGCTTGTTGTTTAAAAAAAATAAAAATGAAGAAGTCGAAGACTGTTATTTTGATTAAATACCGGGGGGCCAAGGTGGTGCTCCCGGAGTCGGTGGTGGTGGAGGAGGAAGAGGTTCCTCCTGCCGCTTCTGGACCTTCAGTGGTGGAGGAGGAGCAAGAGCCGGCGGGCACAGGAGGTGCTACCACTGCTGCCAGGTTTGTAAACTTTTTTTTTTACTTTGAGGACAAGAAGAATACTATCCTTTAGAGCAAGCTCACTGGCGTGCAGGTGTGTGCGTGGATGGTGGGAAGTCAGGCACAAACAGTGGGCATCAGCGGTTGGCAGTGGAAGTCTGCCACAGAGAGAGGGTACTGTAGTGTGGGGGGGGGCTCTTCCAGCAGTCAGGCACGAGCACTAGCACCCCCACCCAAACATGCGCCAGGCTAGCTAGGGTCTTCACTCTCCAGTTGCCATCCCTACGCACCCGCAAATAAGGGCAGAATTTGCACGTGCCAGCCAGGGTCTTTCCAGTTGTCATCCATAGCACCCCAAGGAGGGCAGGATTTGCACATGCCAGCAAGGGTCTTTCCAGTTGCCATCCCTCTAGCACCCAAATAAGGGCAGAATTTGCATGTGCCAACAAGCCAGGGTCTCCCCATTGCCATCCCTCCCCAGCACCCAAAGAAGGGCAGGATTTGCACGTGCCAGCCAGCCTGGGTCACCGTCTCCGGTTGCCATCCCTAGCACCCCAAGGAGGGAGGGCTAGAGGCATCATCATAAATGCATGATCCACTTAGGTGTTGTTTATGTGTTCCTGTTTCAGAGAGGGTGAGGATTCAGAATCCTCAAATGCCAGTGCCAGGGGCAGGCGCAGGACACCAAGGTGGAGGTTCCAGTGCCACCTCCAGACACTGGGAGGACAAGGTCCAATGTCTGGCAGTTGTACGTGAGGCATGAGGATTGCCCTATGACCGTTAGGAAGTCCCCTGCAGAGAGAGATTGGCCACCCACCCTCTTGTGGAGACAGAATGCAGGCAAGGGTTGACAGACCATTGGTCTGATGCAGTATGGCACTTCTTATGTTCCTATCTTTTTATGTTCTTTAGGTCTGCCATAAAACGTTCCGGAGGCAGCTTGAGGGGACCACATCAGGGCTGATAGCCCACAGTGAAAAGCTCCACGGGCTGACAGTGAGGCGGCAGCAGGAGGACTCTGGCGTCATGGCGGTGGAGCATCCTCATCGCCAGAAGAAGGGGGGGAAGGCACAGCAGAAGCAATGCCATGTAAGCCCTTCCCCCTCCTCCAGCTCTGATGTGGAGTCCCCCAGGCCCTGGGAGTCTGCAGCAGCAAGGGCCTTTCGGGCCAAGGTGGAGAGGCCCACCCGGGACTTCATGGCCAGCCTGCAGCAGACAGCAGCCACCATGGAGAGCCGCCTGGTGGAACAGTTGCAGGCGCTCGAGGTGGAGAAAAAGAAGGTGGAGACGTACGCCCAGTACGTCTCCGCCGAGACAGAACGCCTGGAACTGTACCACCAATCAGTCTCCAGGTGGCATGCAACCATGGCAGGGGCCGTGGACTTCAACTTGGCCCATGGCTATGATATGCTGGAGCACAGGGTGCCCACCCCTCAGTCCTGCCCTGCACCCCTTTTGCCTTTCCCCCAAGTTCAGGGAGACAGGCCCAAAGACAATAGGCTAGACCCTTTTCTTTTCTTTGTATATATATTTGGTTTTGGTTTTATACTGTTGATGTTATTGTTCTTTCAAAATTGTTTATAAAGGTTATATTTGTTGTTACAAGCTTTGTTTGAACTTCCAATCTTTTATCCCTCTGTGCTGAAGTTCTGGGAGGTGGCAGAATCTCATACAGCTAGTTGATCCCTACCAGCAGCACCTGCCTGGCACTTGTAGCATAGTTACGGTATTACCCCCAAAGATGTGCCAGCAGCAGGGTCTCAACTTGCAGACAGCCCCCCAGGAGGGGCAGGGCTTGTGTCTGTGTGTGTGTGTGCCAGAGAGAAAGAGAGACAGGTTCCTTGGCAGCGGACAGCAGGCGGTGGGTGCTGGTGGTCAGAGGGGCTTTTTTTCAGCAGCTTCAGCGGGCATCCACGGGTGGGTGCTGAGGAGTAGGCTGGGGGGGTGGGGGCAGGCTGGTGTGCGGGCCAGGCACCGGGCTTCTGGATGCAGTGGAATGGAATGACAGTCCCCAGTGACTGGAATGATGGTCCCAGAATCTCAGTGATGGTTCCTGGGAGGGGTGGGCATGACTGATTCAGGTACAGTGGAATGACAGCCTATGGGAGCAGAATTATGTCCCTAGAAGTATTGCATGGTTGGGCACACTTCAGTCAATCGTGCGATAGGTAGGTATAGAAACGCACACAGGCAGGCACATAATACGTTCCACGTTTTGTTATATTCCATCTCATTCTGGTAGGTTTGCTGCTGCTGCATGTGGGCATTGGGCACAGATGGGAGTTCTTCCTGGTTCTGGCAGGTGGCAGCTTGAGCTGGCCTCCCCTCCACCCCATCTCTCTCGTTCTAGCGGGGAGCCTCTCTCTCGCTTCCTCTCTCTCTCTCTCTCTCTCTGGCCATGTAGTGCAGGTGACAGTATGGGTGAGATCATGTCTGTCTCTCCTTCCAGTAGTGGGGAGACTTTCTCTCTCTCTTATTTCTCTCTCTTTCTCTCTCTCTTGGCAGCAACCTGGGAAGGCAGATAGGAACCTTGGCATGAGAGGCAGGAAGGTGAGCTGAGGCAGACTTTGAGCTTGGCTGGCAACCTGGGGTACAGAACCCTTGGCACAGACAGCATATAGGCCTGGGGGCCATTGGCAGCAGCAGACATTGGTTGCCAGGGTACAGAACCCTTGACGCAGACAGGATATAGACCTGGGGGGCATTAGCAGCAGCAGACATTGGTTGCCAGGGTACAGAGCCCTTGGCACAGTCAGCATATAGGCCTGGGGGCCATTGGCAGCAGCAGACAGTGGATTGCCAGGGTATAGAACCCTTGGCACAGACAGCATATAGGCCTGGGGGCCATTGGCAGCAGCAGATAGTGGGTTGCTGAGGTGCAGAACCCTTGGCACAGACAGAATATAGGCCTGAGGGCCATTGGCAGCAGCAGACAGTGGGTTGCCATGGTACAGAACCCTTGGCACAGACAGCATATAAGCCTGGGAGCCATTGGCACTAGCAGCAGCAGACACTGGTTGACAGGGCAGGCAGGCAGGCAGCGTGGCATGAGCGGCAGTCAGGCAGACTGAGGCAGGGTTTGAGCTTTGCAACCTGGGCAGGTGGGTGGGCGGGCAGGCAGCGTGGCATGAGAGGCAGTAGGGCAGGTGGGCTTGGGCAGGCTTTGAGCTAGGAAACCTGGGTGGGCAGACAGGCACCTTGGCATGGGAGGCAGGAAGGCGGACTGAGGTATGCTTTGAGCTTGGCAGCAAGCTGGGTGGGCAGACAGGCAGAGTGGCATAAGAGGCAGTAGGGCAGGCAGGTTGGGACATTGACAGCAGGGCTTTCAGATAGGCTAGCAAAGACTGTGCAGCAAGAGAGAGCAAGAGCCAGTCAGTGTCACATTGGCAGGCTGAGATTGTGTAGTCATAGGCTGGCTGGCAGACTTACAGTTTCCCAATGCCACCCTGTGTCATGAGGTCAGTCAGATAAGGCGGCCGAGGCCATCTAGTATGGGGGGAGGCAGAGGGGCACCAGATATTGGGAGGGAGGGACAGCACCTCAGCAGCACAGCAGCAGTAGCCCTAGCCCAGATTGAGGAGGAGGA
>QEPC01001423.1:7761873-7818599 GCA_003113815.1 Sphenodon punctatus | reverse complement strand
CCCCCCCCCCCCCCCCCCGCCCCTGTGCCTGCCTGTGTCAGGCAGTGCTCACCACCTGGCAGTGGTCACGTTTCTCCCGCCCAAACCATCTGAACTCGATCCAAACCGACCAAACTGTTCGGTCGTTTCGGAGTTCAGATTCAAGTTTGGTTCGGTCGGTTCGGGTTTGGGTTCGGTCGTCCGAACAGACAGAGTTTCGGCCGAACTCCAAACTTCCGAACCGCGTTCGCACATCCCTACCTACTGGCAAGATATGCAAAGGGGGACAACAGGCTCTATGGGTAGATTATGGAGACAAAGCAGTTCAGATGATAAGTATCTTGTCTCCATCACTTTCATTTGGGAGATGGCAACAACACTCTCCTTAGACTACAATATAAGAAGACTGGAAGCAAGAGGAAGTCAAAGTCATGTGTGAGCTGAAAACTTTAGGAGGAAAGTGAGCAAATCATAGAAGTTGCAAAGAAGTCAGAAGTGTTTAATGCAGAGGTGCCTGAATTGAGGGATGAAACCTCAAAGGGACGGGGATCTGAGGAAGCAGTCACCATCCTGACTGATATTAGAAATATTTTGTGTGCCTTTGTTGCTGTCTGGAGTCATGAGATTATATTTAAGCTCAAAATTGGGGTCCCACAGCCAGTGGGTTAGAACCATTGGCTTCACTACTTGGCTCCAGTTTTCACCAAAGATGTCAATTATGAACAGATGCTAAATACAATATTAGCAACAATGGCGAAAGCATGCAGGTCAGAATAGGCAAGGAACAAGTTAATAGATAAACTGAATGTATACAAATCAGATGGGCCCAATTCAATCATTGTTATTTATCAAATAGTTATATAGTGTCAGCAATGTTCCCAGTGCTGAGCAGTCGTGATTAGAGACCAGTCCTGCCCCAAGGGGATTACAATCTCAAATAGACAAGGAAAGTACCCAGAGAGAGAGACAAGGATGCATTCATGAAGCTGAGAAGCTGTGGGTGCACATGCTCCTTAGTTACAAAGGAGGAGGGGGATCCTGAAGAATGAGACAGGATATACGTTGATGCATGAAGGAGCATTCTATGGGGATGAGGAGTTAAGGGAGGCCAGACAGAAGAGGTAAATTTTATGAGGGATTTGAAGGTTACGAGGGAGGGAGCAGAGTGTATGTGAAATTAATTACATTAAAATTACTCCCAGCACTAAGGGAGCAACTTGATGGCTATTTGGGTCACTACCAATTACCTGAGGACAGGTGTTGTGCCAGAGTTTGAGAGAACAGCAAACAGAAAGCCTACCTTTTAAAAAGTTGGTGAAAAGAGGACCTGGAGAATTAAAGACCAATTAGTCTGATTTTATTCTCCTGTAAATTGTTAGAACAAATTTTTAAATAATAATTAGATTATTAAATAATCTATTTGTAAGTACTTAAGAGGATAATAGGGAAAGATGTAGTAGTCAACATGGATTTGGTGAGTATAAATAGTGCCACATCAGCCTAATTTGCTCTTTCACAATAGCCAGCTTAGTGGATATGGAGGGGATGCAATAGACACCATCTAGCTTGGGTCTGTTAGGGCATTTGACATGGTGCCCCATGTCATTCTCAAAGAAACAAGGGAGTGGGGAGAAGATGGAGGTACAAGGGCTCATTCACAGCACTCTTTTAGAGTGGGCTGTAGAGTCATAGAGATGGAAGGGGACTAAAGGGTCATCTAGTCCATCCTACTGCAACAATTCAGGATTTACAAGACCTAAACAATCCTCACAGAAAAATCCATCCAATAAGTAACCAAACCTATAACCAAAATCTGCCTTCAAACCCTACATTGACTCCGTTGCCAAATCCTGCCGCTTCACCCTCCACAACATTGCAAAGATCCGCCCTTTTCTGTCTGTCTCCTCTGCCAAAACTCTCATCCACGCCCTAGTCATCTCATGCCTTGACTATTGTAACCTCCTCCTCGCTGGCCTTCCCCGCTCTCACCTTTTGTCCCTTATCTCTGTTCAAATCTCTGCTGCCAGGATCATCCACCTAGCCCATCGCTTTGACCACATGCAGCCTCTCCTCTCCTCCCTCCACTGGCTCCCTCTTCCTGAGCGTATTCTGCACCAGCTCCTTGTCTTCACCTACAAAGCCCTTCATAACCTTGCTCCCCCCTACCTCTCTGCCCTGATCTCGCTCCGAACCCCTGCTTGAGCACCCCGCTCCTCCTCCATCCCCTCCCTCACCCTCCCACGCCTCCCCTGCTCCCCCAACCACCTTTGTCCTGTCTCCCTCGCTGCCCGCACGCCTGGAACTCCCTCCCTGCCCTCGTCTGCCTAGCCCACACCCTCCACACCTTCAAGTCCCTCCTCAAAACCCACCTCTTCCGCTCCGTCCTTCCTAACTCCTGCTAACCATTCCCACCCAGGATTATCTCCCACCTGTTATCTGTAAACTCCCAACTTAGTGCAACCAAGCCAAGAACGTGTACCTGAGTTCCCGCATCCTCATGATTGTTGCATCCCTTGTCTCTCACTCTGTTACCCCTTCCCTGTCTCCCCTCCCCCTGTCTTTAGATTATAAGCTCTCAGGCAGGGACCATTTCTATCTTATTCTTTGTAAAGTGCCAGGTACATCACTGGCGCTATACAAATCCTAATATTATAATAATAATAATAATAATAATAATCTTATAAAAGAAAAATCCAGATGTCTCAGACAAGTGAGCCACATCCAAGCGGCACAAGAATACAAAAAAACACCCTACCCAACCTCTGAGTCGAATGCCAATCTGGCCTGAGGGAAAAATTCCTTCCCTACCCCAAACATGGCGATCTGTTAGACCCACCCTGAGCATGTATTCAGGGACCCACCACTCAGGCAGCCAGCATAGAACAATAGCACCCAGGCACCAGAAGATCCCATCAGCTCCACCTTCAGACAAAACCCACATTTTAGACACAGGGTCTGGGTAAGACACTTACCTCCCTCTAGCTTTGTCTTGAGATTTTTCCTTTAGAATCCACTAAACGTGGCATAACATGCAACATTTCACTTAGTGGTGCAGACTGGTGCATGTGATGCCAGGACTGAGGAAGACAATACTTCAGCGATGGATGAGTGAAATCCTGGCTCCAATCAAGTCTATGACAAAACTCCCAAACACTTTAGGGCTGCAATCCTGAACCCACTGAAGCCAATGGCAAAACTCCCATTGACTTTAATGGATGAGAATTGAACTTGGAGTCTGGTGTCTTATGTATTTGACATCCACAACGCTAAACATAATAGTTATTGAACACCTACTGTCCATTCTCAAGGTCCTTCACATGGCACACTGATGCCTCCACCACGTCCTTCAGGTTCTGATAGGGGTTGATGACAATGGGGTGCTCCTCAAGGTGGAAATGTCGGGCAGTCCCATTAACTTTGTAGATAATGGGACTGGCTTTCCCATTGGGTGACATCTCTTCTTTTGCTCTCTCTTTCTCCGGCAGGACAACCTCAATTTTCACTTCCACTGTAGGAGCAAACAGAAACCTTCATGAAACCAAAGGGGCCACATTTCATGTCAAATGTCTCTAAAGTTCTCAATATGATTGAACCCCCTCAGAAAAGAAGGTGGGGGAGAAGGCAGTTTGTCTTGCTCCCTATGCCGTGCTTTCTCTTGTACAATATTCCATCCCTATGCAGATTTCACCCCCTTCACCACTTGAAATTGCAGAATTGGCTTCTCAAGGGTTTTGAGATGGCTCAGCTCACTCAAGCTTTGCCCCCATCATCTCTCTTCCCTTTGTCCTCTCATTCTCTTCCCCTCTTGCAATCCCATCATTTTGGAAACTCCCCCTAGCTCTGAGTGGAAGGTTTGTCAGATCTGTGCCTTCTCACACCACTCCTTGGATACCTTCTGTACCCCCTTCCTGGAAGGCTCATCCCTGACTTTCAGGGCCTCCAATTTATAGCAATATGAGAGAGACACCATCACCGTGCAAGGGAGTGCAGGGCTCCCGCTTGGCCCCATCCCTTGTGAGCCCTTCAGTGGGGGGACAGGGCCACATGCTGGTGGAACTAAAGGGGCTTCCCCACCTCTTTTTACATGGTCAAACTCCTTTTCCGAGCAGTCACATCACGATGCTCAGAAAGGGGAAGTGGCCATGTCAGAAAGGGCCAGGATGGAAGGGTTCTCACACCACATCCTCCCTTGAATTTAATTCTGCTGATTCCCCTGCACAGTCAGAAGTTGAGTTGGGAGAGTGCTGGGCAACTCTGCAGCACACGTCTTTCTCCCAGGAACAGCAGTGGAGATAGTGACCTACAGGTTCCTGCATTGCTTGGAGTTTAGTGGTTTCCTCTCTTAGGAAAATTTGCCGTTTTGCTTTCACAGGCCTGAAATCATCAGCTTGTTTCTACAGCACTAGTTCGGGGTACACTTGAGTGTTTCACTGGTTTGTTTGTCAGGCAGGACCCCAAAATTTAGATCATTGTATTTCCTCACCAAAACATGGTCCTGCAAAAGCCACATCTGAGCTGTTATAGCTGATATTAAATAATAGCATTTACTATTATGGTTAAATTGGCCAACAATAGCCAAATTAATGACCATTTGACTTTGTCTTCAGTTCCATACAAGTAGGATTTTCAGTGTTATGTTTGACTTAAGCTGGTGGCTATGTAGTATATATCAATAAGTAGAGGTGTGCAGTGAAAAAAATTGCTGAAGCACAGAGGTGACTGAGCAAAAAAAAAAACAGCTGGAAATCTCCTCTCTCTAGACCTGTGGTTTTTGTTTTCTCCTTTTGAGTTTTTCCATAAGAGCAAGAAGGGGTCACAATTAAATTAATGGCCAACAAAACAGCAAGAAATAAAAGAAATATTTCTCTACCCAGCATGTGGTCCTGCGGTGGAATTCAGTGCCAGAAATTAAGGTCAATTTAATATTGTCACTTGGACTCTTAAAGGGACTCGGTAATATTTACATGCATGCCTGGTTAGAGAGGGGTGATTAAATGTAATGCATCAAGCCATAAACTGGCCACACAAAGAAGGAATTTCCCTCATGTCTATAGCATGGCAGAAAGAGCCAGATGCGCAAACAGAATTTCCTCCTTCTGCTGAAGAATCAGCGCTTGGCAACCACCAGAAGCAGATACCAATTTGGGGGCCTTGTTGATATGAGCAAGTGATAGAACCATAGAACTGAAGAATTGGAAAGAACTTCAAAGGTCATCTAGTCTAGCCCCCTCCCTTGAGATAGGATCTCCTTTACCTAAAGCATCCCTGACAGAGGCCTGTCCAGTCTTTTCTTGAAAACGCTCCAGGGAAGGAGATTCCACAACTCCCCTAGGCAGCTTGTTCCACAGTTGAACTGTTCTAACAAAAAAATTTCTAAAAATGTAACCAAACCTGCCTTCTTGTCATTTAAACCCATTGCTTGTTTTCCTGCACACAGTGGCAGTGGAGAACAACTGTCCTCCATCTTTTTATGGCATCCTTTTAAATATTTGAATATTGTCAACACATGGCCCCTTAATCTTCTCTCTAGGCTAAGCATGCTCATTTCCATCAGCCTTTCCACATATCACTTCTATTCCAAGCCCTTAATCATCTTCGTTGCTCTCCTCTGAATTTGCCAACATCCACCTTCTTGAAATGTGGAGCCCAAGACTGACCACAAGAGGATCTGACCAGTGCCTGGCAAAGGGGTTCTATAACTTCCCAGGATTTGGATACGGTGCTTCTGTTAACACATCCTAAAATTGCATTGGTCTTTTTTGCAACAGCATCACACTACTGACTCATGTTCAGTTTGTGATCCACTATAACCCTCAAATCCTTCTGGGCCGTGCTGCTGCCTAGCCAGTTATATCCCATCTTGCATTGGTTTTTTCCCCCTACGTGCAGGGACCTGTGTTCAGTTCACTGTCTTTTCCCCATTGCCATCAACAAGGAAAAGGCAGTGATCACAAGTTCCCCCCACCCCACCCCATGTGCAATACTCAGGCTGTTTTTAAACAAGATGCTCCCACTCGTGTCCACCCAGCAGACATGAGTGGGAGCATCCCGTTTGAATGTGGAGGTGCGTGGGTGCGCGCTCCAGTGAACCATGCACCTCCATCCACCACCCCCACCCCCATGCATGGAGCAACCATCGAAAAAGCTGATTACTCCATATGTGGAGATGGGTGTGTGCCCGTCTGCTCCCTCCCCGCACACATAGCCCCCATAGCAGTGCTCCACCCGCTGCACATGGACTGCCCCCTCACCAGCAGTCTGTTTAAAAACACCTTTATATTTGTTTATGTTGGACATCATTTTATTGTTTTCAGCCCAGATCTCCTCTTTATCAAGGTCATTTTAATCCTGTTCTCTAAGAAGTTTACAGTCCCTCCAAGTTTTGGACCATCAGTAGATTTGATAATCATCTTCATTACCCAAGTCATTAATAAACAGAGTTGGACCCAGAGCTGTTCCTTGTGAAACCTTACTTGCTACTGCTTTCTGCTTTCAAATCGACCCATTAATTATTAGTCTTTGAGTGTGGTATTTCAACCAATTCTGCACCCACCTTATAATAGTTCCTAATCTTCCTTGGGAGAATGTCATATGGGACTAAAGCAAAAGCCTTGTTGAAGTCAAGATATATTATGTCCCTTGTATTCCCCCACCCTTCTAAAATGGCTTTTTTTATCAAAGACAAAAACTAGGTTGATCTGACATGATTTATTCTTAACAAATCCATGATGGTTATTAATAATTACCCTACTTTCCCCTAGGTGCTGACAAACCAATTGTCTTATCGTAGATCTTCCCAGGTACTGAAATCAGGCTAACTGGTCTATAATTCCCTGGGTTCTCCTTCTTTCCATTTTTAAAGATAGGCACTAGAACTCACCAGTTCTCTATGAATGTCCAAGTATGATCTCGAGTGGTTCTGAGATTTGTTCTTGGGTGCATACCCTTGGGTGCATATTATTGGGCCCTGCTGATTTGAATTTATTCAGACTGGCCAAATATTCTCTGATGTGCTCCCTAGCTATCCTGCCATGTCCCCTCCCCATTCACATCTATGGGTAATTTCAGATGTTACGAGATCACAGTCAACCACAGTGAACCACACTCAATCCCGCGGCGGGGCCAAAGAGCCCAGAACGTCTGATCGGCGGCATCCAGATGTTCACCACAGTCAATCACCCATAGGGGTCAAACCCAACCACGGTTCTGGAGGTCAGGACAGGACCAGCCCCAGAATCGTGGTCAAAGAGATTCCCACTGGGAAACCACAAAAAGTAACTACGCCATGGCAAAAGCATGTAGTGTCGCTGCCTGGCAACGAGCAACAACACAGATCAGGGAGGGAGATTTAAAGGGCACACAGCAGCAGGGAACATGGCGAGATGGAGCAAGGCGGAAGGGAGAGGAGAGTGGAGGGTGAGCGAGGAAGGGAGGAGGAGGAGGTGGCGGCACAGTAGCAGTCGTGGCAGGCCACCCCAGAGGGGACAACTGGCATGGGGACGGAGAACCCCAGAAATGGGTAAGGAGAGCTAGGGGGGCCCACAAAGCAGCACAGGGCCAAGAAGGGGGGTGCTCGGCGGGAGGGGGGCAGGGAGGCGGGCTGCCGATCCGAAGGAATGAGGCACCTAACACACACACACGTTACGACCCACAGACCCAGAAACGGGCCCGGGAGTCAGAGCTCCCGGAGGAGACCGGCGGAGGAGAAGTGGAAGAGCAGGAGGAGGAACCACAGGAGAAGGAGGGCACCCGCGGGAGATGCAGGTACCAGCGAGGGGGACAATGGGGGCACAAGGAGACCCAGGACTTTATATGGATCTAGGGGTCCTTGGAGCACCAGGTGGAGCTCGCCATGAACAAACACAAGGAGTACGTGTTCACAGAGACCGTGCGGGACATGGAGGTGGCGGAGCACCACAGGATAGTAGCCCAATGCCACTCCAAGGTCAAGGAGTTAAAGAGGGGGTACAAGGTGATAAAGGACAATAACCGTCGGTCTGGACACAGAGGCCTCCCAGGATACAGTGGGGGAGACTGACAGCGGGGGTGAGGGGAGCTCCCAGAGGTACATGGCACCCGCAGGGCAGCCGAGAGGATGGCCCAGGAAGCAGCAGGGGATGAGGGGAGGGGGAGGTAGGGTGGGACAGGGACCAGCAGGGGGAGAGGGGGGATCACAGGGGGCACATAATGTACAATAAACACACGGGTGTACCCAACCTTTATTGTGGGACAATCTGCTTTGGGAAGGGGCTGTGGGAAGCGCCTAGGGCGAGGCGCGATGATAGGTGGGGCTGGCCGAGGGTATGCCCAGCATGCTCAGGTCCCGGGGGGAAGAAGCAGCAGGGGGGAGGGGGAGGGGGAGGTAGGGTGGGACAGGGACCAGCAGGGGGAGAGGGGGGATCACAGGGGGCACATAATGTACAATAAACACACGGGTGTACCCAACCTTTATTGTGGGACAATCTGCTTTGGGAAGGGGCTGTGGGAAGCACCTAGGGCGAGGCGCGATGATAGGTGGGGCTGGCCGAGGGTATGCCCAGCATGCTCAGGTCCCGGCATCACTGGTGATACACCGTGCCAGGGCAGCACGGATCTGCTTGGCATAGTGGTACTCCCTCGAGTTCTCTGCATTCACATACAGTAGTACGGGTCCTAGTGGCCGCTGGGGCACAGGGAACTCCAAGGCTGCCCCCATCGGTCTCACATATGTTGTGCAAGACACAGCAGGCACCGATCACGAGGGTCAAGGTCTCCACAGTGAAGTCCAGCCGACCTGCAAGGCACCTCCAGCGCTGCTTGAGGGCACCGAAGGCCCTCTCGACCACGGTCCTTGAGGCGCATAGTCAGGAATTGAACAGCGCCTCCACTGGGTTCCTGTGGACCGGGTACACCTTCATGAGCCAGCAGAGGAGGGAATAGGCCAGGTCCCCCAGGATGCAGGAGGGCATACACACCCCCTCGATCCTGGACATCCTCATGTCGGCAAAGTCCCCCCTGTACATCCAGGCAAAGAGGGGCAAGATGGTCAGGATCCAGGCATCGTGGCTGTGGCCGGAGTGGCCGGTGAAGATGTCTATGAACCGGCCCAGGCGGTCCACAACCACCTGGAGCTGCAGGGAATGGTACCCGTGCCGGTTGATGTATTCCACAGCCTCCCCATTGGAGGGGCAGAGGATCTTGATGTGAGTACCATCCAGAGCACCCAGGCAGTTGGGGAAGCTGCCAGTCTCAAAGCTGTCTATCACAGCCTCCTGGTCCATGAGCTGGATCGCCTGGTCCAGGAGCACGCCCTCCATGGCCTCACAGAAGTCCCGGATGATGCCCGTAACGGTACTCAGTTCAACACCGAAGTGCTGCGCCACTGACCGGCAGGAATCAGGTGTTGCCAGTGCCCAGACAGCTATGGCCATGTGCTGGACCACAGGTATGGGGGAACACATGGAGGTGCGTTGATGCTCCAGCCAGGGTGCCAACAGCTCAGCAAGGCACAGGAGGCACCGCCTGTCCATTCGGAAGTGTGCCCTCCACGCTGCATCATCCCACCAAGCCAGGGCCCCGGCCCACCATTCCTGTGCTCATTCCGTGACCCAGAGCCACCATTGCCTGGCCATGGCGAGCACGGCAGCTTGTCGCATGGCCACCTGGCACCAATGGTGTCGTCTGGCTGCCTCCCGGAGTGCAGCTGGGTGCTGTCGGGTGAGGCACAGGGCCCGTTGGTACACCCCGGCCTCCCGCTGGGCCCTGAGCCGGGCCAGAGAGCGCCGGCACCCGTGGTGGGTGCACCGGGTGGCTGCAGCGCTCCTGACCAGGCACCCGCAGATGCGGGTGCCCAGGTGGAGCAGGTCAGTGCAGAGACCCATGAGGTCGGTGTGCGCCCGGTACCACTCCACACATAGGACCAAGTGCAGCCAACATGTGCCCCTCTGGCCCACATCCATGGTGGAGCATCTCGATGATGCGTTCCAGCACGCGGCTCTCCTGGCCGTGTCCCACGCCTGCCCCTGCGCCGTGCCCTGTCCTTGCACCTGTGGGTGGGGGCAGCGCACCTGTGTTGGCCGCCCTCGCCCGCTCGCCCTGCCGCCAACTGGCCTGCGTTTGGTGAGTGGGTGCTGGGGCACTCCCCCCCCCGGGTGTACCTGCACTCCCACCATGGGGGCTTGTGCCCTGGGGCTGCATGCATGCGTTCATTCGTTCTGCAGCTGGTTGCCTGTTGTCATCACCTCCTTGTTATCAGTGCTTGCTGTACTGCCTGTGCTCTCAGTTCCTGCAGCTGTGGTGGGTCCGCTCCCCAAGCATCGCTCGCTAGCCGTTCCATGTTGCGGCCTGCGGTCTTATCGCGTGTCCTTGGAGCTCCCCTGCTTCCCTTCCCAGCCCACATGGGAAAAAGGGGCCCCTCACCCCTTGCTGTTCAGACCCTCTGCCTGCTGCACCATGGCCGGCTGTGCTACTCCGGGGCTCTCGCGCCCTGGATCGCCAGGTGCCCCCCCATAGCTGGACCTTCCGCGAGACCATGGCCCTCTGTGACCTGTGGTATTCCCCGGCCATGCAACTGCTCCTCTGCTGCCCGGACACCCTCTCTGATGTCTATGCGAGTCTGAGCTCCAGGCTTTGCTACTTTGGCTATGGGGCTAGTGCTTGCGAGTGCTGGGTCTATGTGGAGGCGCCTGGCCTCCATCCCTTTCCCGATGGGCGAGTTCTTGAGGTGCGTTGCTCGCATGTGGCATGGTCCCCAGTAGAGACTGTGTCTGCCCTCTCAGTGTGTGGCCAAGCCGGGTTCGCAACCTGTCTGGAGGAGGGGGGCCCTGCCCTGGCTGTGTCCTTCTTTGGCTGCATCCCTGGGGCGCGTGGCTACCAGCACTCACGTGCTGCGGCTTATCTCCGCCTGTTGGAGCTTGGGCACCTGCCATGGCCCCCTGATGCTGACTATGCCTTGCCGGAGCCCACCGGACCAGAGCTGGCAGCACTGACTGCTGTGTAGTCCTGTGCTGATGTTCAGGAGGGGCTCGCCGTGGCAGATCCGTTTGAGGCCTACTACCTCATTACCCACCACATGGCGGGGCTGGGCTACCACAGGGGCATGCTTCAGTGGCCCTGCTATGTGTATCTGGTGGGCCTGCCCATCCCGGGCTCCTTCCTGACCCCCTGCAGCTGGATGTGAGGCCCCCTGTGTCTTCAGTGCCATGGATGTGTGCCCCACCATGTGCTCCCTGCACCCCCCTGCTGGTTCCGGGCACTGGCCACTCGCTCCTTGCCATTCTGGCCTCGCGGCTGCTCTGGCCAATTCACTTGCATCAGTTCTGCTCGCCTGTGTCACTGTGCCCCCTCCATGGGCACCCCCTGTCCTTCGCTGCCTGTGGTGTTCCCCTCCATGCCCAGCCCCTCCTTTGGCTGGTTCCTGCTGCCTGACCCCACTATCAGCTCTCCCTGTGGTGTTGTCATCCTTTGGCCAGCCGCCCGCTCACCTGTGTCTATGACTTGCCCCCCCCTCCCCCTGGGTGCCTCAGTGACTGTGCGGGTGTGGGGCCCCTGGACAGCGCCTCCCTGCTTCCTCCGAGGGGGGGCTGCTTGTGCTGCACGCTGGTTCCAGCTCGCCTCTGTCCCCAGTCATGCCTTTGCATCAGCGCGTGGGATCCCTGCCATCTGGACCTGCCTCAGACCGCTCCGGTGCCTTCTCCGGCTCGGTTGCTCTCCCCCGTGACTGTGCTCTGTCCCTGTGGGGGCCTCTGTGACTTGGGGTGTCTTTGTTGCTGTTGAGTGTCCTGTGCTGTCAGTGGGGTTGTGGGTGCCTGTCACCGAGTCCTGGTCTGATCCCAGCCCGATCCCCTTCACTTCCTTGGCCCTGGGCTCCCACCCCCGGTCGTGGTGCTGTGTGTGTTGGCCTTTTCGGTGTGCTCCCCCCTTCCTTCCTTTCCTGTTTGGGTGTGTTNTCCCTCCCCTCCTCCCTTTCCATTTCCCTTTTGTGGGCATTGCCCTTTGGCACTTTTGGCTTCGTTTGCCCTCAGTCAACCATGTCTGACTTCTGTGCCTGTACCATGTGCTTCCACAGCTGCTCTTCTCCCTCCCCTCCTCCCTTTCCATTTCCCTTGTGTGGGCATTACCCTTTGGCACTTTTGGCTTCGTTTGCCCTCAGTTGGCCATGTCTGCCTCCTGCCCTGCCCTGCCCCGCCCCACCCCGCCCCGGTGTCTTCTGGGTGTTCTGACCACAGTTCAGAATCAGCGTGACATCTATTGCGCTGCCCTGGGCCGTGGTCCATCCGTCCATTTCCTTGCCGTGGTCCCGCTCCCACCACGTCTGTTTGGGGCTTTCCTGGACCACAAGAGGGGGTTGGCTGGCTCGCCATGGTTGGGACTCCACTGTGGTGACCTGGGAGCGCGTAACATCTGAAATTACCTTATATCTGCTTTGTTAGTTATCACAATTTACCTTCTTTGTAAAGAATTATTCTGATAAGACATTATTAATCAGGAGGAAGAACCTTGGGCAGAGGTCCCCAAACTATGGGTTGAAATTCATGTCATCTGTAGATGGGGTATGACAGATGAGCTGGAGAATCCCGGCATGGTGCGACTCTGGGGAGCAGGCCAGGGTTCAGCGGGTGTCTGTTTCTTTAACAAAGGGTTCCTGAATCTATTGCCCACATCCCCTTCTGGAGATATAAGAGCTGGGAGGCCTGGGCTCAAGACAGCTTGTAGTGAGTTAGGGGTCTGGATGGAGCTCTGCTCCAGAAGACTGGGAGCTGGCCAGGGTGCTGATCTTGAGGGGGGATAGCAAGAGGTGATGTGGAATCTGTCAATGTGATGTAAAAGCTTTGTGAATAAAGGACTATTGAAGGAGAAACACCAGCACGGCGTTAGGGCCTTGGGTTGAATCCAGAAAAGACCTATGGAGAATGGTCACACCCTGCTACACAGGATCCTGAAATTGACTGATGATGATCATGATCCAACAGAACGCTGAAGCACCAACCTCCAGTCAGAATGACACTGGGTCACAGTTGGCGCCAGATACAGAGGTGCCATCCACCAGCCAGGACAGCACTGGACCACAGTTGGCACCAGACATAGAGGCACCATCCACCAGTCAGAACAGTGCTGCACCCCGCCCGATGCCAATAGAGCACTGGATGCTATGGCAACATTGACCAATAAGGAATCAGCCCTGCACCAAAAAGGGAGGAAGAGGAAGCTCCTAGAACTTTCCCTATATTAAGGGATAACATCCATTCCATTGTTGGCTTGCCAGCTGTGTGGATCTCCTGTTCTGGCTTGCTATTGTTCCTGCTTCAAGCTCCTGCACCATGATCCACCTCCTGAGTTCCCACGTTGGCCTCCACTCCTGCATCTTGCCCCAGGTCCTGGATTCTGTACCACACTCCTGGCTCTTCCCCCACTCCAGTCCTTGGCCCACAGGACCCTACCATCACCAGCCCCTGTGCCCTTACCTGCTCCCTTGGACTGCCTTCTGGAATTCAACCTGGACTCACGAACTGACCACAAACTCAGACTTCCCTTATTTGGGTGAGTGCCAACCCAGAACTGGGGCTGCGCCCGGCCACTTCTGACACCTACCATCACCAGTCCCTGGTGCCCTTGCCTGCTCCCTCAGACTGCTTTCTGGAATTCCATGAACTTGGAATCCCTTCCTGCTTGTGTGCGTGCCAATCCAAAACCAGGGCTCTGCCTGGCCACTCCTGACAGTGATACATTTTGCATGTCCCTACTACTGTCTGGGGTCATAGAATTATGTTTACCTCTCAAAACTGAGGTCACACAGGTGAAAAGCTTGGAAAACACTGTCCATCACCCCCTCATCTGTTCTGACAAGCACAGCTACAAGCTAAAAGCCTGTACCCTCTGAATACCCACACTTAATAAGCAAGGTAATAACCCCCTCCCTTTGCCTCACTGGAACCTTGCTGCTTGTGCAAACTAAACTGAGGAATATAGAGAGTTAAGGGGTTATTGGCTTTTCTCACCTGCTCATGTGAACAAGCCGTTGTTGGGCCAAGGGTCTAACCCACCAGGTCTAACTCACCCAGGGCAGCATCTAGGGTTGCCACCTCTCCATGGGTGTCTTTAGACATAACATCAACGGGTGTCTGAATGAGTGTTTTGACCTTGATATGAACACCGGTTTGGCCCTGTGTTCACCACGTGGTGTTGCTTAGACACACAGCCCATCTTGGGACAAATTGGTGTTTTGCTCACCACCCGATCTCAGCGTGCAAGTGCTGCCACCTCATTCCCCGTGTTGTACCTGCTAACACGTCACGTGATATCATTAAACACAACGTTGACCACGTGTTCAGCCTGAACACATAAATTGTCCTTGTGATGCAGTGGTGTTCACATTGTGTGTTCAACAGGTGGCCAAATTGGTGTTGGGATTGTTATGGTGCTTACACATAATGGCCAAACACGTGCTTAGCGGTTTTGACACCCAATCTTTGTTATGTGTAAAGACACCCCATGTTTCAGAAACTCCAGATTTTGACCCACAGTCTCTGGGGTGAAGCCTAATTTCTCCAGGTCAGCCAGAAGCACCCCTGATAATTGCTCAAAATCAGGGGGCAGCCACAGGGACTTTCCACCCTTCTCTGGCATGGTGTCATAATGCTCCGTAGGGGGCAGGGTAATGTCAGAAAGGGACGTGACAGTCCCCACGTCCCGCCCCTACTGATGTGGCCTGCCATGCCCCTTTCAAACCATCATGGTGTCACAACACTCTGTAAGGGGCGGGGTTACATTAGAAAGGGGTGTGACAGTTTCTGCTCCCCACCCCCAACATAGCCCCACCCCCTATGAACATGGACTCATGTTCACTGGATTTCCCACATTGCCATTAATGAGGAAAACACAGTGAACACGGGTCCCTGTGTATGAGTGAAAGTTCGTAAGGATGTGGTAGCCTAAGGTCCAATTCACTAGGGCAGCATCTTTGTTCCCATGTAAAGTCAGTGGGGGAAAAAATACAGCAGGTACAGGCCTTGCCCATTAAAGTCAATGGGAGTTTCGTCATGGGCTTCAACAGATTCAGTAATGTTTTAACACTGAATTATTAGAAATGACAGGCAACTAAAGCGCCAGCCTTCACCAATTTAAAAGCCTCTGGCTGTGAATAAATGTCTCTCCAGGTTAACTCCATTGGCCCAAATCAGAGTTATTCTGGAAGGTAAACAGGGATTTTCTAACTTATAATTAAGACATAATTAATGCCAATCATCATCAATCATCATCATCTTATGAAAAACAAGATTTTATCAAACACGTTTGATCATCATTTGGTGCAGGATTATGGATCTGGTTGATAAAGGAAGCTCTTTTGATGTAATAGCGGTGCGTTTCTGTGAGGCATCGGACCTCATCTGAAGGGGAAAAGACTAGGGTTGCTGCCACCTATTTTTGACCCAGAGTCTCTGGGTTCCAGGGAAGCCCTGATTTCTCCATGTCAGGCAGGGGCACACCCAGTAACCTGGGAAAATCGGGACACCTGAGGGTGGCCATGTCAGAAAAGCGGCAAACCATAGGGAATTTCCTATCCCCTTACTGACGTGGCCTCACCCTTATGGAGCATCATGAGTCATGGTGCACCCTAAGGGGCAGGATTACAACAGCAAGGGGTATGGCAGCCCCATTGCCCCCTTCCCCATGACCCCACCCCCTCTGGGCTTTTGTCCAGAGGGAGTTGGTAACCCTAGACATGACTGCCCTGAGCTAATGCCGTTTCATGCCTCATGCCTATTTTGTCCCTTCTCCTGTTCAATGTGTATATGCAGCCGCTGGGCGAGATTGTGAAAGGATTGGAGGTTCGGTGCCATCAGTATGCTGATGACACCCAGCTATATCTCTCGTTTTCATCTGACCCAGGCCCTGCAGTCTCGGTGTTTACTGGTGCCTGGCTGTGGTGGGGGAATGGATGAGGATGAGTCGTCTGAATCTGAATCCCAACAAGACGGAGGTGATGTTGATGGGTACAAGCAAGGGAGTAGAGGTCCCCATCATTGATGGGGTGCATCCCTCCTTGGTTCCTCAGGTTCGGAACCTTGGAGTCCTTCTCAATTCACAGCTCCACCTGGATGACTAGGTGGCAGCTGTGGCGAAGAGTGCATTTGGTAAATTACATCTGGTTCGACACCTTTGACCATATATCTCGGGCTCCGATCTTGCCACCATCATCCATGCATTCATCACCTCGCGACTGGATTACTGCAACACACTCTACGTGGGGCTACCCTTAGTGACGACCCAGAGGCTGTAGCTGGTGCAGAATGCAGCAGCTTGTCTCCTTATGGGGACAGGTTGTCGGGAGCACATAACACCAGTGTTCTGATCTCTGCACTGGCTGCCTATAGTTTTCCGGGCCCAATTCAAGGTGTTGGTTATTACCTTTAAATCCTTATACAGTCTACGCCCCACTTACCTGCGGGACCACCTCACACCTTGTGTTCTAGATTGGCCTCTGCAATCAGCCGGGGATGCCCGCTTGGAGGTCCCCCGGGAGGCTATATCCGAACGGACGCTCTCAGTGGCTGCGCTGCAGCTATGGAACTCCCTCCTGGTGGAGATTTGCCTCTCTCCGGATCTCCCTTCTTTCCGTAAAAAATGTAAGACCTAGCTGTTTCGCCAGGCATTTGGTGAAGTAGACGGTTAATGGATGGGGGTTTTATGGAGTTTGTTGTTTTTATGGGGTTTTTCCCAGGCCTCTTTTGAGGGGATTTAAATATGATTTTATGGTATGTGTATTTTTTATATATATGTTATTATTATATGTTGTGCACTGCCCTGGGTTGCCATTGGGCAGAGGGGGTGGCATAAAAATATTTTATAAATAAAATAAATAAAATAAAAATCACATGCTGGGTCAGACCGATATATTTGCCCAGTATCTGCTTCTGACAGTTAATCACCCCGCTGTCAAAAACGGTGCTTTATTTCTAACTTGAATTGGTCCAACTTTAGAATCTAGCCATTGTTATGTTTCCACTGCTAAATGAAAGAGCCCAGGGCTTCCTTCCCATGAAATTACTTATACACTGTAAATCAAGTCCAGTCATAGCCTCCTTATTGAAAAGCTAAACAGAGCTCCTTAAGTCCCTCACTGTAAGGTAGGTTTTCCAGACCTCAAATCATTTTAGCAGCTCTTCTCTGCCTCCTTTTTTTCAACAAGTCCTCTTCAAATGTAGCATTCATAACTGGACCCAGGGCTTCCACTGCTGTCTCAGCAGTGGCCACAGGTGTCTGGCAATGTTTGTTTCAATGGTTCTGTGATGTTAAGTAAAGGGTCAAAGGTTTAAGAATTGCGGAACTAGGGAGATGGAAAGGACCTCAAGGGTCATCTAGTTCAAACCCTAGCCTTGAGGCAGAATACCCTGTACCTAAAATATCCCTGACAGATGTCTGACCAGTCTTTTCTTGTAAACCTCCATGGGAGGAGTTTCCACAATTTCTCTAGGCAGCGTGTTCCACTGCTGAATTTTTCTAACATTTAGGAAAATTTTCCTAATATTTTAACCCATCCTAAACCTATCATCCTGCAATTTAAACTCATTCTTGTCCTGCCTTCAGTGGCAATGGGGAAGCAAGAGTTCTCCATATTTTTTTATTGCATCCTTTTAAATATCTGAAAACTGTTAACAACCCCTTCACCCCCATCTTCATTTCTCTAAGCTAAATATGCCCAGTGCCATCAGCCATGGGGCTTTTAGAAGGGGGGTTTAAAAGGCAGCCAGCAGCAGGTGCTGGTATGCTGCTGCTGCTGCTGCTGCCTGTTTGGGACCTTACTAAGCAATAATCATGCTCAATTCCTGGAACGGGAGAGAGAATCTGCTAGAAGTAGAGAACTCAGAAGAGATTGGATGGGAGAGTCAAGCCTGGAGGAAAGCTGGGAACAGTAGCTCTGATGGACAGGTCTGCTTGCAGTGAGGGAACAGACCCAGAGCTACAGGCCACATTTGGGATGACAGAGAAAACACTGTGGAGAGCTGGCAGTGGGACTCTCTCCCAGGGACTTGGAGGAACTGGCTTGTGAGGAGACTAGGCCCAGTCTGCCAGGACTAGATCTGAGCCAGTTTGTGAGAACTGGACTTTGCCAGTGAGCCATCCTTCCTGACTGAAGAGATTGTGGCCTGCAAGAGACAGCAAGTATCTTTAGACAGACACCTGCTCCACTCCACCCCCGGGTGGCCCATCCACGTAAAGGTGGGCCACCCTGGGGTTAGGTGGAGCAGGTGCCACTCCGCTTGTGGTGCTCAGGAACATCCCGGAGCACCACAAACAGAGTGGGCCACCCAAACCCAGAGCACCGGCCTGAACCCATGGAGACATGGGGCGGAGCAGCAGTCTGTCGACTCACAGTCTGCTGCAGCTCCGCTTCCAGTCGGGGGTTGTCCTGGCAACAGCCATAGAGCTGCAGGCGGCATGCTAGAGGGACTGGCAATCTGCCTGCAGCCCTATGGTGCAGGGGAGGGGGGCATTGCATGGGCAAACTATGGACCCCCACGGCGGCAGCCTCTATTTAAACCTACCATAGCAGACATGGGGGTGGCCCCCCTAGAGCAGTCCTTCTAAAAACACCCATTGTGGGTGCGAGTGCGCCTAAAGGACAATGGGAGCTCAAATGGAGAACAATTGACCCTCCCTGAGTTTTAAGCGATAGCAGGCAGTTTCCCCCCTTTTGTTTTCTGTTCCGTCCTGTTCAGTAACTTCTTTATTGCATCCCATTTGCCAGGGGGGTGTGTGTGGCTTTTTTCCCCCTTCATTGCAAATAAAAGTTCAGTTTTGGTTGAATTTATGGTCTAATTGGAAAGGGATGGGAGAGTCCCTTTGCCCCACCTATTTTTGGCCAATGTTTTTGGAAAGGCAGCAGACCTATTTCATGATCCCACTAGCAATTACTTTTTGAGATCTACCATGTCTAGTTGTTAGTCCCTTTAACATGCACTACATTATTATTGTGAAGGACTAATCAGAACATCAGAGGCCTAGGTCATCAAATGCCTTACAGACAGTGAAGCACAGTACATCAACCCATTTACCTTTATCAACCTAATTAAAACAGGCATCAAGCTTGCTTGCAAGAAGCTATTTTCCATAAAGTCACATTGATCTGCATTATTTAAGTTATGACCCTTTACTGATTTGACCCCATATCATCCATCCATGATTTTGTCCAGTAGTAATATTAGACTAACTAGCTTATATTTACCCAATTTATCCTGTTTACCCTTTTTAATTATTGGCACAACTTTAGCTTTTTTCCAGTCCTCTGGAACATCCTCAGTATTCCAAGTTTTATTAAAAATCAGCATCAATGGTTCAGAGAGCTCCTCGGCCAATTCTTTTAAAACTCTTGGGTGCAAGTTATCCGGTCCTGCAGATTTAAAAATGTTGAACTTTAGTAGATGCTGCTTCACCTTGCTAAAACCTCACATAACAGTACTAAAACCTGCCCTTCCTTATTGCTCCTGCAGCTAAAACTCTAGTCATTTCTCACCTCGACTACTGCTACTTCCTTCTTACTGACCTTCCCCACTCTCACCTTGACCTCTCACTTCTGCTCATCCACTGCATCCACAGCTCTGGTCATATTCAACTGCTTCTCCGCTCCTTATCCCCCTTCACATCCAGCACAGACTCATTATCCACACCTTCAAGATTCTTCATGACCTTGCTCATCCCTATCTTTCTGCCTTCATTTCCCACTACATTCCCTTCTAGGAACTTTGCTTCTCTTCTCCCATCTCCTACTCCCTGAGCTGTCTCCACCAACTTCCCCCTCCTGCCTTGAGGTTTTATGGTGGATTGAACTGTTGCTGAGTACAGTGGATCTTATCAAGTCTACCGCTCGTCTTTCCAGGAAGTGGCTGATTATGGAGTCCTGTGTAATGGAAACAGGGCCGGTTTTAGCTTTCATGGCCAGGACCCCACATATCTGAAAAGACAGCCTCCTCCTCCCTCATGTCCCATCACAGCTTCTGAGGTCAGCCAGGAGTGCCCTGGTGAGTGTACCATTTGCCCATCACATTCATACACCAAGGGTACAGAGAGAGGCATTTTCTGCAGCTGATTCACAGTTATGGAACTCCCTCCCCCTGGAAACTCATCTGAGCCTGAGCCTGCCCATCTTCTGGAGGCAATGCAAGACTTTTTATTTGGCTGGGTCTTTGGCAGGCAGGAATTTTAACTAGTTTTAACTATAACTTTTTATGATTTTGTGTAACTTGTAACCTGCCCTGAGCTCTTGGGATAGGGCAGGATAAAAAAATTTAAATAAATACAAATGCATTGATTAATTAACATTAAGTATCAGACATAGTTCCTTTGAGAAGTGGCTCATTTGCTCCTGAGCATTGGGGAAGAGATCCCACAGATAGAAGTTTTGAAATGAGTGGAATATTATAAAGAATGATATTATTACCACAGTCCTAAGAGCCCAGCAATGAACTGGGACCCTATTGTACTAGGCACTGTACACACACACATATATAGACATAGAGAGAAGAAAACAAAAAGACCCTGTTTTTAAAGTATAAGTCCAAATCAGAGAATTGTAGATCTAGAAGGGATCTCCTGGGGACATCCAGACCATCCCACTGCTCTGAGGCAAAATGAGATTAATTAACCTTAGACCATCCCCGGCAGATGTTTATCTTGCCCAGTGACAGAGACTCCAATGAGAGGGGTTCCCCTCCTGATGACAGGGAGAAGATGTTGGACTTGGACCTGGGTTCAAATTCTGTCTTAGCCATGAACTCACTAGATGGCTTTGGGCACATCACTCTCTCAGCCTCTGATCCCCAGTTGCAAAATGGGAATAATAATGAACTACCTCACAGGCTTGTTGGGAGGGTGAACTAGTTAAGGATTGTAAAGCACTTTGAACACTTACAGCACTAAATAAATGATAAATAATAATTTATCAGTAGCATCAGGTTTTGAATGCCAAATTCAAAGAAGTTGAAGGAAACCATTTTGAGCCATCCCTGAATCTGGATAGAACATCATGAAGGGCTTGACCTAAATTGATCCTATAGACCCATCTATAGGATCCAAGCCACTTAAGACCTGTCTATAACTGATGATTGTAAAGCACCAGGTACATTGCTGGCACTATGTAAATACTTAATAAATAATAATAACTGATCATCTCACCAAGAAAAGCCTACTTGCTGCATGCAGGGAGGTATTTGAGGGCACTGGACAGTTTGGGGCAAGCATTCCATCCACACAGACACAGACACACACACCTCACCCACCCCACCCCACCCCCAGTGACTTCAGGTGTGCACACGTCAAAGGGGATTCAGTCTAAACAGACTGAAAGATAACTTGCTTATGACTGAGAAAGCATGGATAATACCCAGAGTTGGTCTGACCCAATATGGCAGCTCTTATGTTCTTACAAGTGTGCCCTAGAGTTGCCTTATCAACGTTTGAAAAATCAGCAATGCTAGGAAGCTGAAGCGGGGTTGTGAAATAAGGGACATCCATTCTGCTCCACGGAGAGTGGAGGGAGTGTTTTATGTTCTAAGGCTAGTGGTTCTCTCTGCCTTTTTGTGAGCAAGGCCTACTAAAACATTTGTTCAAAAATCCAGGACCCACCTTTAAAAAATCTAAGACCATGAGGCAGCAACAGGGAACACTGAACTCAGGGGGGCCTGATTCTGAAAGCAGCAGCAGCTGGGAGCCAGCATGAGGCAGTTGGAAATAGCAGGAGGCAGGAGCCAGAAAGGCGGAGAAACTGTGGGAAGCCCCATCTCTCTTCTTCATATCTCACCCCTCCCTCAGATGCACAGGCAGCCAAAATAAGCAACAGGAGGGTATGCAGCAGGGGACATAACACAGCTGCTCCAGGACTCATGGGCCCCTCAGCTCACCCCAGGCTCCACCCCCAGCCCTTTCTGGAATTCACCTAAGACCATCCCAGGATGCACTGGTTGAGACCCACTGTTTTATTGAGCTGTAGGGCTGTGAATAAGGGAAGTTCCCTTAAAATAAGGAACATCACCTAGACTTAGGCCGTTTTCAGACGAGCGCGGCGGCGCCCGCGCTTGTTTTCAAAAAAGCCGGCAGCCCATTTCACACGAGACGCTGCCGCCGAATACGCGCATGTGCGGCCCGACGCGCATCCATTTCCGGCCGCGTCTGACCAGCCTCGATCGCCGACCCGGTCAGTTCGCGCACGGAAATGGATGCGCGTCGGCCGCGCATGCGCATATTCGGCGGCAGCGTCTCGTGTAGAACGGGCTGCCGGCTTTTTTAAGAAACAAGCGCGGGCGCCACCGCGCTCGTCTGAAAACGGCCTAAGGGGGCATCTGGCAAGCTTTGATGACCACCTGCACTAAACAAAGCAATAAGTCAGAGTTGAGGATGGGTTTCCCCATCCACTTTGACTGGAAAAGCAGCCTAAGGATGAAATTCCTAGCAGATGTAGAGACAAAGTGGTTTGAATGATCTCTTTTATTGGATGAGCTAGTGGTGGTGGAAATAAGCAAGCTTTCGGGCCACACAGGGCCCTTCCTCAGACATGTAGCATAGCCACTAGAAATATATAAGCAGATTCACACAGACTGGGAAATGTCCCCAGAGGGGTATGATAACCCTGCTAGCAAGAGTCTCTGTGCAGAGAAGGCTCAAGGCAAGCAAATTAGTCTGATATGTGTGTGCCCCCCGCCCCCCGCATAAATCGCCGCAGCAGTAAGTATTCAGTGCTACAAAACCCCACACAGGGGGCCCCTCCCTCTAACACATGGGGTACTTCTTGGACACAATCCTGTTCTCACCATGGAAGCTTTGTTCCCTTTTGTCAGGCCTTTCACAGCCTGAAGCTGACTGCAGCATAGAAATGGCTCCACTTTGTTTGCAGGGAAGGAGATTTCTAAGAAATAAGAGGTTTAGAAACACCAAGTTTCTTAACTTTTCCAATCCGATTGGCAAGAGGGAGTTGTCCTTGGACTATGTTCCATAATGTTAAGCCCTTCATAAATCTAACCCTGGTGCGAATACAATCTAAGTGCCCAGCAAGGTTTTAATCGGGAGCATATGACTGTTCTGGCTTGTTCAGTAACAATGAGGCGTGCCTTCTTTCGGACTAGCCCAGAAGAGAGCTTGTCTAGAGAAGCAGTCCTGCTCCCATCTGAGGCTGAACTTGGGGGAGAAGCAGATGAGCCAGCGAGATGAGGGGAGAGGACATCTCATTCTTCCTGCCCCTATATGACATCATGGAGCCATGTGGGGACAGAGGGCCCAATCAGGAAAAGTCACTCCCCACCCATTTTATGATGTGGTTTTATGTCCCCATGTGACATCACAGCACTTTAAGGAGGTTGGGGCCACATCAGAAGAAGGGCGGTGCAGAAGCATTCCCCACCCCTTTCTTGATGTGGCCCCGCCCACAGAAAGCACTGCAACGTCACAGCGCTCTATGGGGGTGGGACCTCCCGCTCAGCCTGGTCCAAGTCTGAGGTGCTTGGGCTGGGAATGTTCCTGAACTGATCTGAGATCCACAGGACCAGTCAGGTCCCTGTCAGGCTCAGTTTGGGCTGCAGGGCTCTACAGGGTGGGTTCTGGCTGAACAGCTTCCCGGGGCTCCAGCGGCTGCTATCAGGGGATAGCAAAAAAGCTACGAGGAAAACCCAGCCCATGTTGAAAATGACGATGTCACCCTGAGTGCACAGCTGCATGAAACAGGCACTTATGTGTGTTTGTGGTTTCCCAACAGTCTCCTCCCACCCATTGTTTTCTGGATGAAATAGCAAGTGATTTGGCCACAGGGGTGGCCCAGCCTGCTGCTGCTGTGGCTCCCAGGTGGGGTTTGGCTAGCTGGTCCCAGAAGGCTGCATGATGGTGAGGTCAGGGATGATGCCCAGCTTGATCCTGCCTGCAGGAGGCTTCATATCTGGCAACAGGCAAATGTGGCAGGGAGCATGGAGTGACCAGAGCATCCAGCTCAAGAGTAGGGAGAAGAGGATACTCAGCTCAGAGCTTCAAATAGATGAGGGCACCCAACAAACAAAACTCCTGGGGGCAGGAAGGTTCAGGCACAGCCTCTACCTCTCCTGCCATAGGTGACTCGTAACTGTCGATAGTGGGGAGGGGGGGGGCACAGGAGTGAGGACTGGGCAGGGATTCTATAGGGTTCTATGGGGCTTTCCAAAATTGAGGGGGGCATGTGCCCACTGTGTCGCCTATGTCTCCTGCTGCTTCCCATTGACAGATGCAGAGCTAGAGCCACAGCTATGCCAGGATGTGGCAGGGAACTGCTGGGTTGAGGCTTTTACCACACACTAAGGTGGCTAGTATGTGCAATTGCTACTTCTCATTTTTTGCCTGCAAGATTTGGAATATCCGTGGCAAGCAGGGATCAAATACGCAGCAAACATGCGTGTTTGCACATCCAGATAAAACAAGCAACCAAACACATAATGCCCGATTACACCCACTGAAAGGGAAGATGTGAGTGGAGCTTAGATGCCTGTTCTCAGACACAAGCTCATCCCGATGTGCTCAGGCTCAGCCCCTGAAAGCACATAGGGCCCTTCTCCAGGCATGTTGGAAGTCAGGGTAGGGTCCTGTGTAGCTCAGAAGACTGCATACTCTCACCAACAGAAATTAGGACCAAAATGGCAACCACCCTCTCTGTATGCTACCAGGTATTTCCTCTCTTCAGAGGGTGAAAACAGATTTGACAGTGGTGAGACACCGTCCCGGGGCAAACCACTGCAGTCGTCACTCCGCAGATTAGCGAGGAGGTCTGTTCACATGAACAGCCCTCTTCCCGTATCCCAGGTGTGGGGGCTGATGTCACAGACACCTCAATGCCCCTGGTCAGCCCAAGGAGCTCTTCACATGGGACAGGACTCCTGCTCAGCAAGATTGGGCCCCAGGAAGAGCTGGTGCCAAACAGCTGATTGGGGATGCTCCTGGGCCCCCCATCAGCCATTTGGTGCACTCATCCAGCCCGCCAAACAGCTGATCAGGGTCGCACCTGGGGGTGAGGGCGTGCCTCTAGGCTTCCCCTCTGCGTGAGCTTCCCAGGCCCCCCTATCAGCTGTTTTGCAGGGCCAGGGTGCATGTGTTCCTCCAGCTCCCGCCCCAATCAGCTGGGCCACTGGTGAGCACAGGGGCCCAATGCTCCAACTTCAGGGCAGTGCTCGGTGGACAGAAGGGAGACCATTAGCCTGCTGTAGCCCAAGTGACCAGGCCTTAGCTCAGGCTGCGTCTCCAACCTCCGCTGCCTAATGCATCCCATAGCAGCTGACAGCCTGCCCCGGGGAGGACATGGGTGAGCATCTGGCAGCAACAGAACAAATGTGCAGGTGATGAGTCCTGGGTTAACGCGGGCAACTGTCCCATCTGTTTTCACCCACAGATGCTCTACTTGTAGCCAAGGCTTTCCAGTAGGAGACTTCATTTTCAATGGTCATTGAAACAAAAACTGTTCCAGGTGGTTTTCCTTGATGGCTTCACTGTTCAGTTCAGAGGAGCCTGCTGGCTTACAGGATAATCATTACCACATTCCTAAAAACTTAGGGAAATTTTTAGCAAGTAAGAAGCAGCGCAACCAATTCCATCCAACATCAGCTCACCAGAAAGTGACCCTGAACACTAAATCGAAATCTCCTCTTCACTAGTAGACTAAAGAGATTCACAGAATTGTAGGTTTTGAAGACACTGTAAGTGCCATTTAATCCAACCCTCTGCTCCAAAGCAGGATGCCCTCTACCTACAGCATCACAGACAGATGCTCATCCATTTGAAAACATCCAATGAAGGAGATTCCACAACATCCCTGACAAAATACAGCACCTCTGTTCCCCTTGGCATGGTTCACTCATCTGAGAATGTTCCACTGTGAGTGACAGCGAAGACCGTGTTTGCACAAAAGGTTTGGTTTGAGGTGTTAAGTCATCCCTGGGTAGAGTAACCCAAACCTCTAGTGGTCACATGAATCATTTTGCCCCCAAGTAAGATACCACATGCCTACCACAAACGTACATCACAGCCTATTGGGAAAGGATGAGAACATCCCATGATTCATGAAATCACACCTGGCAGATCATAGGAAGAACACTGGGAGCCGGAAGCAGAGGGGACTCAAGCCCTCCTGCCTCTGCGAAGAAGAAATTAATAGGTTGTGTAAACAAGGAGTCTACAGATGCATGAACAAGGTTGTCCTTAAACTGCACAGGGAGGGAAGGCTTTAGCACAATAGTGACTGCAGCTTTACTGACTGAGAGATACACATAGACTACTTGGCCCCAGGACCTTGGCTTTCTTCCCCCATTCTATTCGAGTTTGACTAGCCAGTGTTGTGTAGTGGATAAGGTGCTGGAACATGGCCCTAAGAAGCCCCCTAGGGGCCTTGGGCAAGTCACAACCTCTCCATACCATACCATATCCGCCATATTAGCAAAATATAACTGACAATGATAAAACAGGCATATAATCCGAATTACACCAATCTCAATCATAAAACAACAGAAACTCATCAATTCAGAGAACCTTCGCAACACATGACATTAATGAGACAAAAATGAAGCTCCAATAAAGAGCCAAGTAGTCCATTTTAGAGCAAATCATTCATAGAAGGGCAGATTTGGCGGACAAAAATCATTACACCAATTCATATAGACTTCCTTAAACGAAATGCTAGTAACAGGTACAAGGCTCCAGCTTTAGCAGGGTTTCTAGATATCAGCAAAAAGGAAAGTCAATGTTCAAATGAGGCAAAAACTTTATCCGCATAAAGTGGAGTCAACCAACATTCTCTTAAATCCTGATAATATGGACAAGAGAATAATACATGCTATAAAGATTCAATTTCAGTGGCTACACAGGGACACAGCCTCTCCCCAAGTGGGAGACCAGCTGCTCTACCTCTGGTAACCGCCGAGTCAAAAAGCTGAAAATGAGCTAGTGAGGTTGCTCTGCGAAGCTGGTAATCAGGAAGCCAATCAAGATATGGTTCAAGACAAAACTGGACCTTAGGTTTACTTTACCAGGGAGCTATTTTAATGCCAGATAATCTAGCCATATCCTCCTGTGCAGAGATATCCAAGAGTCTCTGTTTCATGGAACCTAAAAATGGGTGCGTAGTTCCAATCACACAGCCCTCAGGAGGGTAATCAATTCTGCAGAGCGCTCTTAAGACCTCTCCCTACCAGGGATACTTTCTAGCTCCAGCATGACGAGCTTGTTCAATCCAGCACAAAAGCTGGTAATTGCTTCAGTTCCATTTGACACAACTTGGCCCAATAATTTATGGCTCTAAATATGGCCAAAACTGAAAGCGCACACAGTCCAATTTCTGCTTGCAACATCACTATAGGTGCAACAAGAAGCAGACCTAGCAGGCCTCTCATAAAATCATTTTGCACCACATCTGTCTGGGACTTATGGATCGAAAAACAGATCTCCGAGCCAAATAACACTTGTTGAATAACTTTAGTCTTATAGATTTTTTTTATTACTGCACCAACTCCTGAGGGTTTACGGGACCTATAGAAACACATGATCCCTGTTGTAGTGCTGTTTGCTCTTTTTGTCATAATATTTCTGTATTCTGCCCATGAACCAGAAGCTGCAAATGTAACGCCCAAGTAAGTATACTTTGAAACTTGGGATAACCTGCGTTCGCCCAGCCTCCAAATATGCTGTTTCCTACTCCAGCCAAAGCAGACAATCTGAGATTTTTGCTGGTTTATGGTCAGACTATTTGCCTGGCAGTAGTCATGGAGTTGATCCAGACATAACTGCAGACCTTGCTGAGACTGCGATAATAAGACAATAAAGCATGGTACGATCAGGAATGTAGACCGGCCAAGCGAGATTTACTTGCCCTTAGACAGCGCTGGTTGGTCCATCGAATTCCTTCCGATTGGGACGCTTTCTTAAATGCAAGAAGAATGTACAAAAAGCTTCTCTGTGAGAAAAAAAGCAGTCAAATCTGCCCAGATTTGGGCTGAGCTTCAGACTGCTTGCTCCCTAAATTACTCCAGCCGGTTCTGGAAAATAATCAAAACTTCCTTAGGCACAAGGGATGGTTTTACAGCATCTCACATTAGTGGTGAACAGTGGGTTCAGTACTTTACATCTATGTATAACCCCCTTGGAGATGACCAATTATTGCTCAGTTTGCCTAATCAGCAGAGCAAGGATGAGCCAGATGTGAGGACATCTTTTCTCCCAGAAGTAACAGATGACAGGGTTCTTTCCTATATTAAGATCTTGAGGCTTGGTAGGGCTTCTGGTCTGGACCTTCTCCCACCTGAGATATAATGCAGCCTGGTGGGCCCCAGTCTTGGTGAGATTCTTTTCCCTCTGTAATTGTAATAGGTTTTTACCATCTAGCTGGAATATTGCTATTATTATTCCTATTTTCAAGAAGGGGGACAAAAAAGATCCAGCCTGTTATAGGTCAAGCAGTCCGCTTCCAGTTATTGGGAAATTATACTCCCGTTTCCTCCTGGAGGACCTGGAACTGGGGGTTACAGAAAATCAATTACTGGTGGAGGAACAGACTGGGTTCCGTCAGGGACGCTCAGTTATAGACAACTGTTTTGTTCTTGATTGACAAGTATATTACTAGTCTCCCTTTTTATAAATGATTTAGTAACTGTAATCAATAATGCCAGTTGGACTCCACCATTAATTGGTAAAAGGCCAACAAGTATATTACTTTATGCAGATGATGTTGTCTTATTATCACAGTCACAACGGGTGAAAACAGACATGACGCTAACCACCCTTTAGCCACTCTTGGTGGTCATTTATGCATGTTGCAGAGCTGCATAGGGCACCAATACAGCCCTGCAACATGCATAAATAACCACCAAGGATGGTTAAAGGGTGGTTAGCGTCATGTCTGTTTTCACCCAACCTCTCAGCCTCAGTTACCCCATCTGCAAAACGGGAATATGTGAAAGCCGAAAAGGGTAGATGGGGTTCATTATTTGCGGATATTATTCATATCTTTGGGTACCCAAACAATATCCATGACCAAAATGGGTACTCACATGTTCAGTTTTTCAGGTATTCCATTTGGTTTTTCCCATGTTTCTGGTTTTCCAGTATGGGTATCTTGGGTTTTTTGGACTCATTTCAGTATTTCAGGTATGTCATTTTTGGCAATTGCACATGCACAATAGTGCAAATGGGTGCCAAAATGACATAGATGAAATACCAAAATAACCAAATCAAAACAAAAAATAAAGCCAAAACATAATAAATGAAATGAGTACCTACTGGAATGCAAATGGTTATTGATTATTATTACCCAGTTCGCATATTGTAGATTCAAAAGAATTACCCATTCTTTCCGGTAACTGTTTCAGCTCCATGCTGACTGAGCTCTTTTAGATTCAGCAGATTGTAGGGTTGAAAGGGATATCAAGGGACGTCTAGTCCAATCCCCCACTCCAAGACTGGATGCCCAATACCTACGGCATCACAGACAGATGCTTGTCGAAGTTGGTCTTTGGAAAACATCCAAAAAAGGAGGTTCCACAAACTGCCTGGGAAACTTTTCCCATTGCCAATTTGGAAGTTTTTCCTAATATTTATTCTATATCTATCTTGCAGGGAGCTAAGACCATTCCCTCTTGTCCTATCTTCTGTGGCCATGGAGATCAACGCTTCTCCATCTTGTTTGTGGCAGCTGTTTCGATATTTGAAAACTGCTCTCTTTTCTCCAAGCTAAACATATCCAGTTTTTTCTGGCTTTCCTCATCTGATCTGCATTCTAGTCCCTTTGTAATCCGCATCACTCTTTCCTGAATCTCTCCAACATGTAGGGCTGGCCACAAAAAGCAGTTGATGAAAGTCAAGAGGTCTTCTGTGCAGGTAGGTGTTGGAGGTGGATGCTAACCTCACTTTACCTGTGATCTTGGCTTGTGCTGCCTCTGCTGCTGGAGTGGGAGCTGTGATCTCACATCGAGTACCAGATGGCAGCGTGAAGCCCAATGTGTACCCATCACGCACCCTGACAAAAACGGAAAGAGACTGAGAAAGAGGCCTTTGGAATCATGTTTGGAGTAAGGACGTTCTGCCACCTCCTAATAGGGTAAAAAACCTGGACTTGATATTTGCAAGAGAATTCTTACATTTCAGGAATGAGCCTGCTTTACAGCAGAGGAAGGGAACCTCTAGCCCTTGAGCCAAATGTGGCTCACAGCTGGTTTTTTATGGCCCCCTTCCAGTTCCTGGCTCTCCACCCATCACCCACGCATGGAGCAACGGGCTCCAATGCCAGTTGCTGCATGCGTGGAGATGGTTGTGCGCCCGTGCGAACGGGCGCACACCTACCACAGGTGCACACCCATCCCGCCACCCACCACAGCTCATTTGAAAAGGGCCAAAGTGGCCCATAAGATGGAAACGTTCCCTACCCCTGCTTTACAGCCAGATGGCAGTGACTGATGCATCTAGCTAGGGCTGCAGGGAACCTTTCCCCCTGGGGCCAGTTTGAAAATCAATACATACTTTGTGGATTGGATAAGAGTTGAGGGATGGAAGCCTGAGGGGCACGCTCAGATTAGGGAAGGCTCCAGGTCATGGATCTGTCCTCTGTCTTTCAGTGCATGCCCTCACCTCTGCTCCCTTCCTCCTGAGGACACTCCTTTAATGCTGGAGGGGAGGGGAGGGGATGGATCCAGGAACTGGAAAGGGATCAAATAAAAACTGGCGACGAGCCACATTTGGCTTGTGTGCCCTGGGTTTCCCATCCCTGCCAGCATGTAACTAGGAACGGGGAAACCAGTACAAAGTCTATTGGAATATGCTAATAGAGATGCGCTATCAAAGTTCCCACATCACAGTGGTTGGTCTTCAGCTGGGCAATGGAACTGCCCATGACTACAGCAAAGTGGCCTTTGGTCCTCACCTGTGTCATGGCCACCTCCATGGCCAATACATCCACACTGTGGTCAGGCCCTGGCTCCCCCCACCCAAAAGGGACAGACGTTCAAGCCAGCCACCTTGTGCAACTGCACTCAGCCCACAATGAGCATGCACCAGTTGCAATCATCCCCAGCAAGTGCATGGTGAAAAAACTGTGAGGGATGACAGCAGTCTGTGGGTCCAGAAAGTTTGAGAAACACTAGCCTAGCTCTATGGCCGTTTTTACACGGACCTGGGTGGGTGGGTGTGTTGGCACGGCAGGTGTAGGTGGGGGTGCCCGCTTACACGGGCACCCACGCACCTACACCTACCGACATCCATCTCCACCCACGGAGCTTCCTCCATTCTGTCGGAGGGCTCCGTGGGTGGAGATGGGTGTGGGTCGGTGTGTGGCGGATGTTGGTGGGTGTGCGGTGGGAGCGCGCACGCACAGACACCTGCCACCCATGGCGTTTACACGGGTGCACATCCATCCCCCCACCAACCAGCGGCCGTTTACACGGACAGCCCCCTCTGCTGCACACCCACCTGAACACCGAGCGGCCGGGGGGGGGGGGGAGGCGTCCGTGTAAAAACGGGCTATAACTTTAGCTCCAGTGTTTCTCCTGACCCCTTTCTCTGTGGGCTGAGATAGCACTCATAGCAGTGAATGAAAAGGGAAACACTTCTCCTCAGTGTGTGGCCTCAGAGCCGGTGAATACTATTAACCAAATGTCACTGCTAGGGTTTCCACCTCTTTGGGTTTTACCCTGAGACTCTAGGTTTTGACTCTCGAGGTTCCAGGGGATGCTCCAGTTTCTCTGGGGCAGCCAGGGGCAGCCATGGCAAACCCAGAGAATTGGGCCTTCTGGAGGCAGCAGGGGGAGGCCACATCAGAAAGGGGGCAAGCTATCAGAAGTTTCCTACCCCCTTTCCAATGTGGCCCCGCCTCTGTGGAGCAGTATGATGTCACGACACTATGCAAGGGCAAACTTAGGTTAGAACGAGGGCATGACAAACCCTTTGCCTCATCCCCCTTTCCAAAATGGTCCCGCCTCCTGGGAGCATCATTACATCGCACCACGTTGTAAGGGGCAGGATTATGTCAGAAAGGATATGACAGCTCCTTTGCCCCCCGCCCCCCTCCATAAGATGCGGTCCCACCCTCTCTGGGTTTCCTTCCTTCCTTGTGCATGACTCTCCCTTCCTCTTCCATTCTTCTCTGCTGCATGGCCATGCCTTCCCTCCGCCGCTCGACCACTTGTATGATCACCTGGTAACCTCGGCCCAGCCCTGTACTCAATATGCCGATCTGATGCATTTGTGTGCTATAGCACCTGGTCTCTGCACTTGTGATCCGGGGGGGCGGGGGGAGTCATTTTCAATTCCTCCTCCCAGCATGGGATGGATTCCTGTGCTGTCCCCTCAAAGCCTTGGCACAGGGCTCCATCCAGCCAATGGGCTCTTGGAGACCATCATCAGCTGGTGTATCAGCATCACCTCCATGCTCAGGGCCGGCCTTACCTCAGGGTGACCTGACTCTCGGAATCCCACAGTGGCCTCTATTTTCACCAGCACAAGTTGTGGAGGTGCCACTCCCTCTGTGGTGCCCCAAACATGACCACCTTCAGGCCACTGCAGAGCTTGCGCCCGGGGGAGGGGCCACCAGAGGCCCCACAGGGCTCCACAAATTCTAAGGCCGGCCCTGTCTATGTTATTCCACTGGTGCTAGCAGAAGCAGAGCCCATCACAGGTCTCTGGCTGCCGCCTGCCTCAGTGAAGATGGGCAGGTGAAGCACAGGGCAAGATCCCTCCTGTGGCAGGAGGGAGAGTCTTTCAGAATTAAAGTCAACTCCTTGAATGGTTAGAAAGCACATAAGCAGGGACCCATGTTCACTAAATTTTCCCCATTGCCATTAATGGGGGAAATGCAGTGGGCAGTTGGGCACAGGTCTCCCCGGTGTGGTCTCAGATCTTGCTTTCCATCAGATTTTGCTATCGTTATCAATTTCTGACAGACTAGTCTAAAAATATCCTACTTGTCAGAATTTTCTACCTGTGGTAGCAATTCCTCAGACCAGCACTGACAGGAAATGCTACCCATCCGAAACTACGTGCAGTGGTGGAAACTCCCACTCCTGGGGGGGGCGGGCACTGCTCTGGGGGGAAACTCCCACTCCTGAGGGCACTGCTGTGCGGGAGGTTACGCAGTGGGCAATGGTGGATTGGGGAAGCTCCCACTCCTGGGGGCACTACTGTGGGGGAAGTTTGCACTACATGGGAGGGCACTGCTTTGGGAGATGTTTGCACTACATGGGGGGCTCTGCTGGGTGGGAAAGTTCCCACTCCTGGGAACACTGCTGTGGGGGAGGTTTGCACCACATAGGGGGCACTGCTGTGGGGGACGTTTGCACCACATTGGGGGCACTGCTATAGGGGAAGTTTGCACCACATGGGGGCACTGCTGTGGGGGAGGTTTGCACCACATGGGGGGGCACTGCTATAGGGGAAGTTTGCACCACAGGGGGGGCACTGCTGTGGGGGAGGTTTGAACCACATGGGGGGCACTGCTATAGGGGATGTTTGCACCACATGGGGGGCACTGCTATAGGGGACGTTTGCACCACATGGGGGGCACTGCTATAGGGATGTTTGCACCACATGGGGGGCACTGCTATAGGGATGTTTGCACCACATGGGGGGCACTGCTGTGGGGGAAGTTTGCACCATGTTGGGGGGGTGTCACTGCTCTGGGGGAAGCGTCCACTTCTGGGGGGCATTGCTTTGGGGGGAGCGCCCACTCTTAGGGGGGGCACTGAGATCTGACATCACACCGGCACATAGGCAGCTGGCTCAAAGCTCAGAGAATCAGGTTAAGATACTTAGAGGGGGCCACTTGTTTGGTAGAGGTCAGCCACTGCATGGGCAGAAGGTCACCACACCAGTCTGCAGCAAACGGGCTCAGATCCCCACGATGATGACTGCATCCAAGAGAAAGGGCAACAGCTTCTTGAGCAGCCTTAATGGTGGCTTGATCCAACCCCTCTCCCCCAAGTCATGCTGGAGGGCATAGTGCTCTACTGGCAAAGAGAAGAGAAGGAAACTCCAACACAGCCCCTGCCTATTCACCATCCCCTGATCTAGTCTGAACTATAACCACTGAACACTGAGTTGGAAAATACCTCCAAGGTCAGCTAGTCCAGCCCCTGCTTTGATGCAGTAAGTCCACAGCTACAACATCCCTGCCCAGCCTCTCTTTAAAAACCTCCAACATTAGAGAGCCTATGACCTACCTAGGCAACTTATTCCATTGCTAAAAATCTCTTACCATGGGCACTGTACATTTTCCCTGAAATTTAACCAAAATCTATCTTTAAGCCCATTATTTTTAGCCTTGACTTATGTGACAATAGAGAACACTTCCTTGCCATTTTCTTTGCGACAGTCCTTTAGATATCTGAAGTCTGGTTTCATGTCTCCCGTTAATCTTCTCTTCTCTACCAGTTCCTTCGACCTTTCCTCACAGAACTTGCTTTCCAGGCCCTATATCATCTCTGTTGCCCTCTTCTGAACTCACTCTCATTTGTCAATGTTCTTCTTAAAATGAAGTGCCCAAAACTGGTTGCAGTATTCCAGATCAGTGCAAATAAATAGATGGTAATTATGCATGTCACCATCTCACTCAGGCACTGAGAAAGCTGCAGAAGTTGGGTCGAACACAAAGGGGCTCAGAGCTGAGTATCCCCTCCTTGCCGGTGGGATGGCACCACGGCCCTGGCCTAAAGCCTTGCCACTCCTGCCATAAAGAAAGGCGCTCTGCCCACCCTTGCCTTGATCTTTAGAAGAATCGACAAAGCCTTCTACTCAATGGGAGTAAAGGCTGTTGGGATACCTTGTATGATTGGCACCACATTGTGTACCCAATAGCAGGAGGGGGTGGATGGTAGGAGGAAATGCTATATGGAAATAGGGTTCAAACCCTTTTGGGTTTGACTCAGCAGCTCAGGTGGCTCCTTGCTGTGCTGTGGCCAGGGCCAGCATTAGGACTAGCAGGGTTTGGGGCAAGGCCTAGGATGGGAGTGTGATAGGTGGGGTTCACAGTTGCTGGGGACTGGAGAGGACAAGCCACGGTCCCCTCAGGAAGTGCTTGCCATGGGAACCTCCCAAGTGATGGCTGCTTCAGCAGGTCTACTGGGCCCTGCAGCCACTACTTCAGAAGCTCCTGGGACCCTGCTGGTCAGAGCATCTGGAGTGCGGGGTCTCTGAAAGCACAGGGCCAGGATCATAGGCCCCTGGTGCCCCAATATAGGGCCACCTCTGGCTGTGGCCCCCTATTAAGGGCTGCCTGGTGGAATCACTAGTGAACCAGAGTGACAGACTAGGGAAAGTCTGGGAATGCACAGAGTGCAGTACTAGAGCCTCACACCTCATTGTCTGTTCGACCTCAAACAGTCTAAGGGCAGTGGGGTGGGAGAGCCACGTCACATGGTAATTCTGTGGGCATGGCTCATCTAGGCACAGAATCATAGGGTTGGGATGGGCCTCTTGAGTCATCTAGTCCAACCCAGGCATTGCTCCAAGGCAAGATGTCCTTTGCCTACAACATCATAGACAGATGCTTGTTCATCCTAGCTTTAAAAACATCCAAGGAAACAGATTCCACAACCTTCCTAAACAACTTATTCTATTGCCCAGATAGGAAGTTTTTCCTAATGTTTAACTGAAGTCTCCCATGAAAGGAGGGCACAGGGGAAGAAAGGGGGAGTGAGGCTGAATCCACATCTGCGGCGGCGAGACCCACGAGGGAAGATGCAGCAGCAGGGAGGACCCGGAGAGCAGAAGAAGAGTCAGTGTGAACGGGGATGTGCCACGGCTTCCCTCGCGCATGTCAGGGAGCAGAATCCTGCCCAGATACGTACATGGGAGCCGCGGTACGTCCCCATTCGCACCAGCTCTTCTGGTCTCCGGGTCCTCCCCGTTGCTGCGTCTTCCCTCGCGGGTCTCACCGCTGCAGAAGTGAATGCGGCCTAAGGCCGTTTTCAGACGAGCGCGGCGGCATCCGCGCTTGTTTCTCAAAAAAGCCGGCAGCCCGTTCCACACATGACGCTGCCATCGAATACGCGCATGCGCGGGCGACGCGCATCCATTTCCGGGCGCGAACTGACCAGGTCGTTGATCGAGGCTGGTCATACGTGGCCCGAAATGGAAGCGCATCACCCGCACATGCACGTATTCGGCAGCAGCATCACGTGTGGAACGGGCTGCCGGCTTTTTTGAAAACAAGCGCGGGTGCCACCGCGCTCGTCTAAAAACGGCCTAAGTGGCAGGTTCGTGTGGGTGATGCACGCAGAATGGGTGGGAGAGTAAATGAAATGTGAAACACGTGAAATCCCTGACTCTGATCACACCAGCTTACAGCTGACTTTGCATACTTGTCCCAGCCATGACCAGCTCCCCACTGTGCCCTTGTGTCTCTGGCTCCCCGAGAGTCCGGCAGGCCATGGATGTGACCTCCTGCAGACTTGTTCATTAAGATCATCACAATCCACAGCGTTGGGAGTGAAATGGAATTTTCTGAGGATTAGCCGCACCATAATCCTCTGTGTAAGAAAAGGGAATTAAAATTCTCTGCTGCAGCAGCAGCCATCTCCCCACAGAACAGCTCTGCATGCCGCCTGACCTAGTTTAATCACAGCTCCTGAGGGCAATATGTGACAATTAGTGGAGGAATGAAAAGCAGTCACCTGGTTTGGGTTTAGAGAAACATCCTCCCATGGTGAGCCAAGGTGGAAGGAGAGAACAGCAAGAGAAAGGGGAGATGAGTCAGAGAGCAGATGATCTCCAGGAGGGACGGACAACGCAGGCATAGGGGGTGCACTCAGGAACTAGCAACCATCAACAAGGTAGCTGGCCCATCCTCTCCTGACCAACATCATGCCATCGTGTGTGCTAGGTATCCTGTATCTCCTGCATTGAATAAAAAAGCTCCATTAAGAATTTATAAAGCAGTCAAATAAACTATTACAACAGTAAGGCTGCTTTCTTCAAAGAACCAAGCTCAGACAAACCAAGTAACACAAAATCACAAATCAAGCCTAGCACTGAAATGGATTTTTGAGGTGAATACCCATATCTGACAGATTCCCCATATCTGATCAGAGTCCAGTGAAACAGGGATCAACCACGATCCAGTTCCTGTTTTGTTGGAGATCTGTTTTGGTTATTCCAGTTTGTTTATTTGGGGGTTTCAGAATCTTGGTTTGGTCCCTTTGGTCATTTTGGTATATCATTTTAGCCATTGCACATACAGTGGCCAAAATGAAGTAAATGACCAAACCAAAATGTCTGAAATAGTAGACTATGGGGAGTTACCAAACCATAATATCCAAAATGACGGATATCCATTGTGAAAATTAAATGTGCTGGATTTCCACATATCATTCTGAAAATATGGATATGAAAGGGGCAATCTGTTTCCACTCTAACCAAGCCCAACTGCCTAAGAAGAAATTAATTGGCAAACAATCTTCATTTTTAACCAAATATAAGATCTGCCACAATTGGGTCAGATGAATGTTCCATGTAGCCCAGTATCTTGTCTCTGACAATAGCCAACACTAGGGGATTCAGTAATAAGGTTGCAAGAGGCTACAGGACAATTACACTCCACTCCCAGCTTTCGGAAGTTGAAGGGCACCTTTAGCATAAAATTGCATCCTCTGAGCATCTTGCCTAATAGCTACTGATGGGCTTGTCCTCTGGGAATTTGTCTAATCCTTTTTCAAACCCCACTATATTGGTGATCTTTACAAAATCTTATAGCAGCAAGTTCCACAGGACATCAATTCCTTGGGTGAACAACAGACACTTCCTTTTGTTTATTGAAGTTAATTGAACATTGAGAAAAAAAATTTTTCCTTCTGATTTGTTTTAAATCTGCTGCTAGTTGGTTTCATAAGGTATTTTCAGACGTGACGCTGGGCCGATTCACCACAGCGAATCCCCGGTGGGGGTGAATGAAACAACCGCCCCCCGTGGTCAAACAATGGCCCGAATAGTCATACCGGCTGATCCCAGCGGGGAATTGGGAGGGGCTGCGCGGCGCAACGTGCGGTCGCATGCCCCCCCCCCACGCTCCCACGCCGCCCCCAGCCACTTTGACCACAGCCCGGAATCCCGCCAGGGATTCCGGGCCATGATCGCCGGTCAGACGTTACTTTTTATTGCTTCCCACCGGGAATCACTTTGACCACGCTTTCGGAACTCGTCCCATGGGGAGCCCGGGAAGCGGGGTTAAAATTGACCCCATGTGGGAATCAGCCGTGGTGAACATCTGGCGGCCGCCAAACAGACGTTCAGGGCGCTTTGGCCCCGTAGCAAAATTGACCGTGGTTCACTGTGGTTGACTGTGATCTCGTAACGTCTGAAAATACCCATAGTGTACCTTAGTTCTAGCATTTTATATAGGATAAATAACAGCTCCCTATTTGCTTGATTCACGCCACTCATGATTTTATAGGGTGATTTCAGACGTTACGGGGCCCGTTGGTCCCGTACCGAAATCAACCCATTCGTTCCCCGCCGGGGTCACCCCGTCACGCCATATCAGACGTGCCGGGGGGATCCCGGCGGGGAATCCGGGAGGGGGCGGGGCCGCGCGGCGCAGCGTGCGGCCGCACGGCCCCGCCCCCTCCACGCACCCCGCCGCCCGCCCTCCGAGGAGACGGGCGGGCGGCGGGGCCAATGCGGCCGCCGCGTCCGGCCGAATGCGCCACGGCCCGGGATCCCGCCGGTGATCCCGGGCCGTGGCGAGCGGCCAGACGTTACTTTTTTTTGGTCCCTGCCGGGGGTCCGTTTGACCACGCTTCCCAGGACATTCCCCCGGCTAGCCCGGGAAGCGTGGTTCAAATTGACCCCTTGTGCAGATTGACCGTGGCGAACATCTGGCGGCCGCCAAACAGACGTTCGAGGCACAGTGACCACAGGTGGGTATTCACCGTGGTTCACTGTGATCTCGTAACGTCTGAAAATACCCATAGACTTCTATCTTACCCACTTCCAGTCATCTCTTCTCCAAGCTGAAAAGCCCTGACTTATTGAGCTTCTCCTCAAACAGAAGCCTTTCTATGCCTCTGATCATTTTTGTTGCCCTTTTAGCAGGGAGATGAGTGGAGATGCATAGGTCGCAGGAGCGCATGTCCACGCACCGCCACTTTTAAATGGGCAGTACCACACGTGCCACTGGGTGGACTTGCATGGTACCATCACATCGAAAAACAGCCAATGACTCCAAGGTCCTTCTTCTGAGTGATAGCACCTAATTTGGAATCCAGCATTGTGCATGTATATTTAGGATTATTTCCCCCTATGTGCACATTATTTATTACTATAAGTCTCCTGGTTCCTGGTGTTTCCTGAAAGCCAAAAATCATGAGACTTGTGATAAAATTGGAAGAATCTTTTTAAATGTAATGACGTTTCTAGCCCTCAGTGCTGTGGAGCAAAGCAAGCTTGACATTGTCACTGCAGCGTGAGCCCGAAGGCATAGAAGAGCCGTTTCCAAATTCTTCCAGACTGTGACCCCACTGACACTAAGGATTGGAAATTTGCATCTCTGGTTATGTAGATCCAGTCTCCTTCCTAGCTTTTTTGCCCTCATCTTCCACTACACTCCCTCCCAGGAACTTCGTTCCTTCTCTGACACCACCCTCACCTGCCTCAAATTCTTCTGCATCCTAAAATGCCTTTGCCCTGACTCTCACGCTGCCCCCTCTGCCTGGGACTCCCTCCCAGAACACATACTTTCCACTCCCTCCCTCCTGACCTTCAAATCCCTCCAAAAAAACGACTACTTTTGTCAGGCTTTCCCTTTGTTCTCAGCCCCAGAAATTCCTTGTCTATACTTCTCCTTATACTGTCTGTCTGTAACTAAGCCAAGGACGTGCCCCTGCAACTTCTCAACTTCATGAATATATCCCTGTCTTTAAGTTTCCCTCCACTTTGTGACCCTCCTGCCTTATTCCATTCTAGATTGTAAGCACCTTGGGACAGCGGTCTGTCTCTTATTATTACTGTGCACCACCAGACACACTGCTGATGCTATATAAATAATAAAGGCATCTTTAAGTATCATCACTTTCAAGCCAAGCTCATTTTTGGCATCCAACACCCATTTTTTGTGGCCATTTGGGCTTGGCAGTGTCTTGAGTGGTTAATCTTTTACAGTGACAAGAAAGTTCCATGCTCCCTTTGGTGTCTCCAAGACAAGCACCTTGATATGGTTTTATCTTTACAAGGCTGTGGAGGCAATAAAAGCCTACTTGGAGAGGTCACCATGTCCATGGAGAATTTTGAAGGTATAGTGTTATTGAGCTAACAAATGTGACGTACGTGGCACAAGGATGGGCACCCACTTCCCAGCACCCACACCCTAGCCTTGGCTCAAAGCAAGATTTAGAACTGGTTTGGGAACCTTTTCCCTCCCAGGAGCCACTTTGAAAATTAGTCCAAGCTCTGAGGGCCATGTAGAAGTTGGGGGTGGAGGGTGTTTAATGGGGGTGCTCAAGAAAAGGATGGTCCAGATCATAGATCTGTGCCAAGGATCTGTCCCCTGCTTTTGACTGTTTGCCCTCATCTCTGCTCCCTTACCCTGAGCTCAGTTTTTCAGTACTTGGGGGTAGAAACTGGATCCACAGGCCAGATCCAGGAACTGGAATGGGGCCACATAAAAACTAGTAACAGGCAAACATTTCTCCACTCCTGATTTAGAGGGCAAAAGCACCAACTAAGAAACGTCTAAACTAGTGCTGTGCGAGAACACAAGTGTAAGCAAGACTGGTTTTACAATCTGCAGGGACAGCACTGAGGTAAAGAGATCACTGGAGATGGGGACAGGTGTTACCTAAGTGGGGCAGTTAAGGGCCCACAGAAAGCCCTCAGAAGCGGCTCCCTACTACCTCCACCACCCCTCTTGAGACTTCTGGGTTCCCACTGTTACCACCACCAGACCCGAAGAAGCTCATAGGGCCACATAACTACCACCACAAGCTTCCTGAGTAGGAGCAGCACTGGCAGGGCCCCAGGAGAGGTGTCAGTCTGGCAGCCAAACCCTGATTTGGGGTCAAACCTCACACAGTGAGGTGCATAGTTGTTTGCAGTGGTTTTTATATATTATGACCATGCTGATTCGGAATCTGAGTGATGCCACCGCGCCACCCTTGAGGAATTTTGTATTTTCTAGATGGCATCCACCATACTCACCAAAACAGGAAAAGAACCTAGTATGTTCCTTCAAGAGTTAGAACAATCGGGTTTTTTGTCTAAATGTAGGATTTTGGGCACAGGGAGGCCACTTTTGCAGTCTTCTAACATATGTGGGAGAAAATGTGTCAGTTAAGTGAATACATTTGCAGCCACCGGAACAAGAAAATAGACATAATTTAGTTTCTACAAGAGCTAGGACAATAATTTGTGTGTGTAAATGTAGGTTTTGGGGCAGAAGAAGTTCATTTCTAAAACCTCCCAACATATGGAGTCACTCATTAAACAAGAATTAAATATGGTTGGTAAGAAACATGATTTAACATCATGCAAAAAAGAGGTTAAAATATCATTTAATAATAGTGCATTAAAAAGAACATAGCTGTTGGCAATAACACACAATTGGTGGTATGAAGCAACCAAAATAAGTAATGAATAAAAGACAATCACAATGAAACAAGATAAAAACTTGTTTTACAGTTGTAGTTACAGAAGCAATGGTTGTCATGCTGGAGAAATCTGCACAAAAATGACTCTGCAAATCTAGACACTAAGTGTATTTCTAATTTTCATCTCGCACTAATAGCACAATTGTTTGTCCTGGAACAGCTGCAAAAATCAGTGCAGGCTAACTGAGATACAGCAAAGCGACATCTTCCAGTCGAACACAGCTGTTCAGTCGCACAGGTTTGCACAGTTTCACAGCTGGCCTGAAGACTTCAACGAACCTCTAAGTAGAAAAGTCACAACAATGAAAACACTTAAGAAAAGTGTTAAAATTGGAGGTGCTACGTGCTTTAATGCAGAGCTAATTTACTCCAGGGTTATGTGCTCTGTGACGACACATGAGATGAATCTCAAGAACCTTTTTACATATGAACTGGCACCAATACCAACATCATTGTTTAATGACAATGGTGATATGAGAATTGCAAAGATAAAGTCAACATTAAAAAAATAACTTGCAGCTGAACATTCAATTTGAACGCTACCAAAACCACAAGTTAACGTCATTGATTGATGTGCAGATTCTTTGGATTATCTGTTAGCCATCACAAGGTGTGATTCAAGATTACATTGACGGATTCATAACTTACATTTTTAGGATACTGGCCAAATGTGAAGTCTTCCTCATATTCGACAGATACTATGAGTACAGTATTAAGAATACCACTAGGAGAAACCGCTCAGGAGATCAAGCCAGTAAGCACCTGTGCAAACCCCTCTTCCTCCTCAGAAGGTTGTACTAACAGTGCCAGAAAACAAAACCCAGCTCATAGAACTCATTTGCGAGCAGCTTCTGGTCAAGGTTCAGCAATTCCAAAAGAGCAGTGACCACCCACTACACAAAATTGTATTAACAGGATCTGATCCAGTCCCAAAAGAAGTTGACATGGGTATCATCTAGCGAAAGGGGATCTCTAGAATACTCATGAAGAGGCAGATGTAATAATTGTCCAGAAAGTGTCATATGTTGGTAATAAGGAAGATATTAGCTGCATCAAAGTTATCTGCGATGATACTGAGGTTTTCCTGTTTACTGATGTTTTATTATCTGAGGTGCAAGTGGATGTTCACTATCTTGATGGAAGTCACTAGTACAACAAGAGCATTTATAGATATTGGGGCATCCACAATGAAGAATGAGGCCATCGATGAATCTACTGCATTTGTGGCTGCATACTATGGAAATAAAGTAAAGAGCAGTACGTCTGAAGTAAGGTATGATGTATGGCTGACTAAAAACAGGAGACAAGAAGTGTGTATGGCACCAAATTTGAAATCTTTACCTCCAACTTTGCCTGCCTTTCAGGAAAATGTTAAAAGGGCACACATGCAATCGTGCATTTGGTGGGCAGCATTGAACCAAGATCCTCTTGATATTTGTTTGTTTGTTTGTTTGTTTATATGTCAGCATTTATAGCCCACCCCCTCCTGCCCAATGGCAGCTCAGGACGGTATACAGCAAACAATAAAAACATAAATACAAAATATAAAACATAATATAAAATATGGATCCTACTTGCTTTGGATGGAAAAAAGAGGATAAAACCAAATCCCTCGTCCCTATTGCCACAACACCAAGGACGGAAGAGGCGGCACCCCATGAGGGTTTGAAGATGGTGAGCTGTAACTGTGCGACTGAACAGCCGTGTTCGACCGGAAGATGTCGCTGTGCTGTATCTCACTTAGCCTACACTGATTTATGCAGATGTTCCAGGAGAAACAACTTCAGAAATAAATGGAACAATTGTGCTATTAGTAATGAGGAGAACGAAGAAGTCTAGAAATACACTTACTGTGTCTAGATTTACAGAATCATTTTTGCGCAGATTTCTCCGACAAACATTGCTTCTGTAACTACAACTGTAACACTAGTGTTTATCTTGTTTCATTTTAATTGTCTTTCATTAATTACTTATTTTGGTTGCTTCATACCACCAATTGTGTTATCGCCAACAGCTACATTCTTTTCAAAGCACGATTATTAAGTGATATTTTTACCTCACTTTTGCATGATGTGTAATCATATTTCTTACCAACTATATTTCATTCTTGTTTAATGAGTGATTCCAAAAGTTGGGAGGTTGCAGAAATGAACTCCTTGTACCCCAAAACCTACACTTATACATGTAAATTATTGTCCTAGCTTGTGTAGAAACTAAATTATGTCTATTTTCTTGTTCCGGTGGCTGCAAATGTATCCACTTAGCCGACATATTTCCCCCCACATATGTTAGGAGGCTGCAAAAATGGCCTCCCTGTGCCCAAAATCCTACATTTAGACAGAAAAAACCCTATTTTCCTAACTCTGAAAGAACATTTAGGTTCTTTTCTTGTTTTGGTGAGTACGGTGGACGTCATCTTGAAAATATGAAATTCCCCAATGGTGGCGCAGTGGCATCACTCAGATTCCAAATCAGCATGGTCAAAATATATAAAAACCACTGCAAACAACTATGCACCTCTCCGTGCAAGGTTCAGCAAACATCTGCTGGACTATGTCAGTGGGGCCCCACTGCTGCCACTCCCAAGAGCCACTGCTCCTCACGCTCCCCAGGATAGGTGCTTCCTGCAGAGCCTGACTGCAGCCTGGGGCAGCTGCTCCATATGCTCCATCCTAGGGCCAGCCTGAGTGTAAGTACACCCTCACAGCAGGGTTTGACCCTAAGTCAGCCATGTGATATTCTCCTGGCCAAGCAACCTGATCCTTCACCCATCCAAGACCTGATGGGTGAATCTACTACACAGCTTGTGGGTCCCCATTGGCTAACCCCAATCTTCCTACACTTGCTTCCGACTGACTGGCCCTAACTCACACTCCCCTTGGCAAGAGGATGGCCATACCTCCCCTTTAAAAGAGAACTTTTATGAAAAATACATGGCGCAGGGTTGCACTGGAACCAATGCAGCCCTGCACCATGTATTTTCCATAAGCGTCCTCTTTTAAAGTAGAGGTATGGTGGTCACCCTACTTGCCAAGCCCAGGCTCTGTAAGGCTTCAGCTGGAAGTGCTGTGCGACATGGCTACATCTGGCTTGGTTGCAAGATCTCAGTTCTGTTGGGTGCTCCTGCTCCTTCTTTGCTCCTGGTGCCAGCCACCTGCTGGGTCCTCACACCAGGTAACATGTCAGTACTCTGAGTCTTGTGGCATTTCTGACTCAGGTCAAGTCCAACAGGCACAGGCAGATGACATGTCCCCACCCCCCCTGCCACAGTGCCTCTGCTGGTGATGACTGTCAGGTGCACACACTTGGGTACAGAGAATCTATGCAGGATCAGTACCAGATCCTCATACACAGGATCAAATCCAGGGTCTCTGTGCAGTTGAGTAGGTGCCGGATCAGTCCAAAGGGTCCAGGATTCAAGTCAAACTCAGGGCTTACACACGAACCACAGGGGGTGGAGAACAGACACAAGGTGGGCAATGAATCAGACAGGCAAAATCAAACAACAAGCAGGGATTCAGGAGGGCTGGCAACTGGCAAAGCCAGCAAACAGCCAAACGGAGTAGATCCAGAAACAAGTCAGAAAGGGTACAAAACAGAGTTCAAGCAGAGCCAAGCCAGTCCAAGGGGACAAAGTAAACTAGGCCAGGAAGCCAAGCAAAAGCCCAGAAGCCAGCCCGATGCACAAGACACATCCCAAGGGGAAGCAGAAACACGAACCAAGGTGCTGACTGACGAATGACAATTCACCCAGCTTCCTGTGGCTACTGACTAGCCTTATATGCAGGCCGGCCCGGCAGCAACCAACCAGGAAGCTGGAGTGGAGAAAGGCTAAGGGGAGATGTGTAGCTCGACCGGCATAAGGGAAGGCCAGCACCTGCAATGGGCCTAAGCCAAAGTGCCTTGGTGGGGTGGAGGCACCAGCCACTATGCTCAGAGCCCTGGGGTGCTGGCTTGAACCTTGCTCCTTATAGTGACTCCCTTGTGCCCTGTCCAGTTATCATTTGTCTCAGTTTCGATAAACCAGTGCACTGCGCCGCCTGCAGCAATGCTGTTGCAGCAAGTTACACTGGTAATGCTAGCTGTCGCTTGCAAACCGACCAGTTACAGGCTCAAGGTGCCTACATCTGGTTTCAACCAATATGAGGGTGTCCACCCAAAAGGTGGCACCACCTTACTGCATCACTGTAAAACAGGGTGGGGAATTTTAGTTTTCCATCCCGCAGGCCACTTTGAAAATTAGTACTAGCTCCATGGGTTGAATTAGATAGGAGTTAGGGGTGCTTAAGTGATATGTTCAAGATGGGTGAAGGAAGAGGAGGGTCCAGATCATGAATCTATGACATGGGTCCATCCCCTCTCCTTGAATGCATGCCCTCATCTCTGCTCCCTTCTGCAGAACTCAAGGGTAGGGACTGGATCCACGGGCCCAATCCAGAAACTGGAAAGAGGCCAAATAAACAAAAGACATGGACAAAATTGGTCCATGGGCTGACGGTTCCCATCCCTGCCCTAAGGGGGTTGTCAGACTGCTATGGCATTTGGAAACTTCACTGGAGGATCTGACAAGCACAGACACTCTGATCCTCAAAGCACTGCACCAGCACAAGCTCATGGGATGGGAACCATCATCTCAGCACTGGACCAAATCTAATTTTATTGAAGGCAGTGGAGGATGGGCCCTGCATCCTGCACAGCCCCAATTACAATCATTTGTTCTTACCGCAATCCCCCAGAATTAAAGGAGTGGCCTGTCAGCATCTTTCAAAGCAGCTGCTTTTGGTGTTTTCAGTAAAAACAAGAGATAAAAAGGGGTGCCTACTTCTATGGGATGTTGTCCTGCCTAACAAGTGCAGAGCAGGGAAAGAGGGGGGTGGGGGAAACAGATCCTGGGAGGCAAAGCTGGGTTTGTTGTGGGGGAAGGGGACAACTGGGCAAGTGCCCATGCCCTAGACCACTGGGGTGGGAGAGACACTAAGCTAAGTAGGGTCATCTCTACAGGGGAGTGAAAGACATGAATGTAACATGCCAACTCCTAACAGCTCCAGACGCATCCCCTCAGAGAGGCAGCATCTAGTTCATGATGCCAGTTTTACAATTCAAGCCATCTAATATATAGGCAGGAGGAAGGAGGGGGCCACAGCTAACTCTAACCCAGGGCCCTGATGAGACTTTTGCCAGTTGTGCTGAAACAGTGCTCTTTGTCCCTAGATTCTGGAAGGTGTTGTACCCACTGGGGTGAGAGTGGGGCTAGGGTCTTCCAGGCTGGGACCAATAGCAGTTTTCATGGCCCTATGTTGGTGACATGAGCCATAGAGCTATCACTGTGACTCAGCTCAATAGTCCATACCAATCATCAAGGTGCCGCAGCAGACCATCCTGGTGGTCTAGGAACAAGGATATGGGTGCTCGGCCGAGTCACTACAGTCCCTGGTCCCTGGCATCACCAGCACTCCCTGTCTTCAGGCTTCTGGGCTAGGGCATTCACTGCAGGATACTTGTGAGGACTGCTAGGCTAGGGTACCACAGTCACCTGGGGCCAGGTGTGTCACCACTGCCGTTTGTGACAGCTTGTGCCCAGGGCAGCTACTTCTTCCTCCCAGCCCTTCTTATGGTGCTGACACTAGCTCCCCTATGAACCTATCCTACTTTGTCCAAATGGGTCCCAAAAAGGCAATGATCAATTTGGGCACCACTTAATAAACATATTGAATTTGGGCACCACACAATGAACATAAGCCAGAAGGTGGTGATGGGAGTCCTTGCTATATTTTCATTTTCACCTTTTGAACTTTTCTGAAAATCAAAGGTTTAAAATCTAAACCAAACTGACACAGTTGTAACCAAGCTACCTTTTCACAGATCCAGGAAAACCTATTGAAATGTTCTGATCAAATTTCATCAATAAATAGAGATTCCAACAATATTTTGTGTGTGTGTGCTTCTTGGCAGCACAAATTGTTAGAAACCAAAAATAAGTCAGGAACCAAAGGTTTTCCATTCCCACCCCCCTCCCAAAAAAGGGAATCAAATTGCCAAGCAGTACCAGGCCAATGCTTGGGCTGGAACACAGAGCGCTGTTTATCTGGGTTCAGGCCCTAGCGGTTGCTGGTTCAGCCCTCTGCCCCCTCAAGATTAAAGACACGCTCAGCAGGGACTCTCAGTGCCATTGCTTTTATGTTCTTTGTGAGTTAGATTGGAACTGTCTGAAATTAATAATTAAACAAGAGGAGCAATTAAAATCTCAAAGGTGCATCCATAAACAGAGCAGTAATCTTCCCAGGTGCCAGGTTGCACATTGCTGATCAGAAGGATTTTGCTGCATGCAGAGTGGACAGAGTGGAACTTTATATTGGATGCTGCAGATTTTATTTTTCAAATATGCACCTTGTTTTTTAAAAGGCAGAGATTTGTTTCTGCACAACAAAAGTATATTTTGTTTCTGCATGAAAAAAGTGCATCAGTTTTTCAGAGACAAAAAGTCACTTGAATTTCAACCCCACCTGTAAGTGCTGGCCACTGTCGGAGACAGGATACTGAGTTAGATGGGCTGTTGGTATGGCAGTCCTTACCTTTTTATGCTTTCAGAGGACCAGACTCTGATAACCCTTTCTCATACTGAATAGCACTACATCCAATGAGAATAATAAGTATGAGACTGGAGTTGGAATCTGGCACAGAATGCTTTGCAAACGTTAATGATGAATGAATGAGCCCTACCAATCTGGTGTGTTTCACAATCCCCATTTACAGATAGATAAACTGAGGCACCCCAACTTGCTCAAGGTCACTCAAGGCGATTGTTCCAGAACTGGGGAAACTATATTTGGCTTGAATCCCTCTTTTGGGGATCTAGGAATTCTCATTAACAGGATCCCTAAATCCACAAACCACTTACCCAGGAGTAGTCCCATTGAAGCCCTACTTAAGTGGTTTGCGGAGTGCAGTCCAAGATTTTTAAACTCTAGTCTTGGGCTCTTAATCAATTTTTGGTCACCTCAGTAATGTCACTGGTGCTCCCTCCACTTTGTTACTGATGTGAAGGATGTTGCTGCTGTGCTGCAGGATGGTTGGTGCGTGCGTCTCAGAATTCAACCACTTATTTCAGGCTGAGGTTTTCCCCAAAAAGCAAAACCAAGAGAGAGCCTTAGGCGCCCCAAATCTCAAAGTTTGGTGGTAACTAAACCATGGATTAAAGAAGGAACCTTCCAGGAACCAAATCTTGCTATTCCCTGTCCTCCGAATTGCCTCCTCCTCTCGCTTGCTCCAGCTCTTTCTGCCACTTCCTAGCGGTTGTTATTTCAGTGCAACTCCGGAGCTCATTTAAAAACAAAGCTCTGAGCCTGAGTTCTCTTTGAAACTGAAGCCCTCCGTCCGGTTTTGTCACATTAACAAAGCCGGAGACTGACCCGCACCACAAAACGAATGCAACGCAAAAACGAGGCACAGGCGAATGCTGCAGTTCTGTGCTCCGTCCTGCTGGTAGAGTCACTGCCCAGCTGGGCTCTGTACCTACCCAGCAGCAATGACGCTTTGGGTAACTGAAGTCTCGCAAGGTTCAGTTAGAAACTACACGCGGAGAGAAAGCTTGGATCCTTTTTCTTCTTCTTGTTGTGTCATTTGCCATTCCAGGCAGCCTTTGCAGGGAGATGTGTGGCAGAGCAGCCACGGATCCATACGAATGGCATCAGTCGCGCATCTCATCAGCAAAGGCTGCTCAGCAAGATCACTATCAAAATAGAAGGAAACCAGCTCTCTTCCCCCCCCCTCCCCCCCAAGGCCTTTAACCTTCCAGCCAAAGAGACACCTATTCCTTTGCTGTTCATAAAGCAGAAGGTAACGACTTACCTGAACGGGGAGACTGATGAGCAAGGGGGAACGTCAGAGTCCTTTCAGACCCCAAAGAGCTGCCATGGAAATGCTGTGCATGGTATTCCGGAGTGAAGGATTCTGAGCTGGTCTCGGTGTGATGCAGCTTGCCCTAAGCTTGCAGCAAGGGAGTACAGCCAGCTCTTTTCATCTGCATGCAGTACTGGTGAAACAGCTCGGGATGCCAGCACGCCCAGAATACTTAAAGCCTCACTGCCACCACCCTCTGCCTGGCCTGCTGGTCCCGCAGCCCCTACCTCCGTGAGTCCTCTTGATGAGATTCAAGAACTTCATGGCACCTTGCAATAGGCTCTGTTATCTCAACCCTCTGCTGGCTGACAGGAGGCCTTTTTTCGGTGATGTCAGAGTTAAGGAGACCGGTGAACTCCTGTGGCTTAACCCCTTTACTGCTGCTGCTGGCTGCTTGTTTACCATGTGTATTTTCCTTCAAACAGGCCTGAGAGCAGAGCAGTAGCACAGCTCAATTTAAGCTGGCATTAAAGTTTTCTCTTCAAGCAAGGAATGGGGAAGATATTTTATATCTCAGGAACCACAGAAGGCACAAAATTCCCCTGAAAAGTTTATGGAAGTTTAAATTTTCTATATCATTTGAAAGGTGATAGTCATGGCCACTTTTTTACCATTTACATTTTTAAAATGACTCTTCCAACATTTGCAGCTTTGATAGTGTTTTCTTAGGCGATTCTTCAGTGTTAGTTGTTCTGGGACAACTAACACACTGCAACCACCCTTCCACTGAGCAGTGCAAATAACGCCCCATCTCACTATCCTTTAACTATCTTGGTTGAGAAAACATCATCGTGGTTAAAGCATGTGGAGAGGTTCTTCTGGAATTTTTAATGTAAAATGCCTGCTTGTGAGAAGAACACGCCCTGAGAGTCTCACATTTCCCCCTCTCCCTCTCCCACCACCTTTAGGACAATTCCTTTCAGATTTGCTGTGCCAATCAAGGCTTATGCTCTTCCACACCAGCTGGGATTTTTTTACCTGACTGTTTTTCTGTTCCCTGCCCCTCTCTGATTCCTTTTTGCTATTTTACACTTTTGTATCACTCTGGTCAGTTTTGTTGCCTTCACCCAGATTCAGCAAACAGTACCAGCCATTAAATGGGACAGAATTAGAGCAAAGAGACTGCAGAAAAGCCCTGAGATCCCAGTCTGAGAAGAAGTGCTGGAGTAACAAAGGTCCAAAGCATGTGAGTGCCTGAGCACAGGGTGGAGCTAGGGCCCGCAGGAGAAATTTTATTTATTTATTTATTTCATTTATTACATTTTAACCCCGTATCCTCCTGCACAATGGCAGCTCGGAGCAGCAACAACATATAAAAATACAATAAAATACATAAAACAAAGTATTATATTAAAATTACTAAAAAAGCTAAATGCTAAGGCAATAAAAATACCTCCCCAACCCCCCCCCCAACCCCCTTCCCCGAAGGCCCGGTGGAACAACCAGGTCTTACATGATCTTCAGAAAGAGGGGACGTCCAGGGATAAACGGGCCTCCATCAGGAGGAAGTTCCACAGCCTAGGTGTGGCCACCAAGAACGCCCTCCCTGCCGTCACCACCCGGGGGATCTCAAGTTGGGCGCCCCCGGCCGACCACAGGGGCCGCAAAATGACCTGGGGCCTGAGGCGGTCTCGCAGATAAGCAGGTCCCAAGCCATTTAGGGCTTTAAAGGTCATTACCAACACTTTGAATTGGGCCCGGTAGACTATAGGCAGCCAGTGCAGAGAACAGAGTACAGGTGTAATGTGCTCATGGCAACCCATCCCCGTTAGGAGATGAGCCACCGCATTCTGTGCCAGCTGCAGCCTCCAAACCGTCTTCAAAGGTAGCCCCACGCAGAGTGCGTTAGAGTAGTCCAGTCGAGAGGTAATGAAAGCATGGATGATGGTTGCCAGGTGTGAGTTGGAGACATACGGCCAAAGTTGTCGCACCAGATGTAATTGGCGAAATGCTCCACTGGCCACAGCCTCCACCTGACAATCCAGGCAGAGCTGTGGGTTGAGGAGCACCCCCAAACTACGGATCTGAGTGGCCAGAGGGGGACATACCCCACCAATAACAGGAGCCACCACCACCCTGGCCCTACCAACCAGCATCACCTCCATCTTATCAGGATTCAGCCTCAGTCAATTCGTCCTCATCCAGTCCCCCACAGCCTCCAAACACCGGGTAAGCACCGAGACTGCCGGGCCTCGATCTTCACAAAATGAGAGGTAAAGTTGTGTATCATCGGCGTACTGATGACATCGTACGTTGAACAATCTCATGACCTCCCCCAAGGGTTGCATATACACATTGAACAGGAGAGGGGACAGAATAGAACCCTGTGGGACTCCACACGTGAGGTCCTGGGGAGAAGATGTATATTCCCCGGGGACCACCCGCTGAGTTCTCCCTGCCAGGAATGAATGGAACCATTCAAGAACAAGCTCACTCACCCTGGCCCAGTCCCACAGCCTTGTCACCAACATCTCGTGATCAATGGCATCAAACGCCGCTGACAGATCCAACAAAATCAAAATAGATTATCTGCCCTGATCTAATTCACGGCGTAGGTCATCGATCAAGGCCACAAGTGCAGTCTCTGTGCCAAACCACGGATGAAAACCAGACTGCAAGGGATCAAGAAAACCAACCCAGTCCAGATGCCCCTGTAACTGCCTGTATGTTAGGCGCGCGCTCACCCGTGCGCTCGCCCGGGGTCGCGGTTGGGGCCAGGGGAGACCAGGCCCCCGACGCAGACAACAGCAGCAGGAGCAGGAGGCACCGGTGCCCCAGAAACAGATGCGGCGGCAGGCACAGCCCTCGCCGCCGCAAGTAATAGAGGAAGAGGGAAGGTTTGCAAGGAGCGTGGGGGCGGGGCCAGCAGGGACGCCGCGCCGCTCGGCACGCCTACAGGAAAAGGCGGGGCTCAGAGCAGGCATTCAAAAGGAGGCCAGAGACTGCAGAGCGGCGCCGGTGATCAGCGTAGCTGCAGACTGGCCCCTTGCGAGCAAAACCTTGAGAAGGAGTCGAAGGCGAGAGTGTGGTGTGGAAGGAGCGTGAGTGCGGTGGGAACGAGAGTGGTCGTGGCAAGTGTGTAGCGTTGTATTGGGAACTGTAGGAAGCCAGGTGGGTGTGTGGGAGGAGTGGGTGTTGGGCACGGATCCCCCCCTCACGGGGCCTACTTCCCTCAGCTTCCGTACCCCCCTCCTAGGGTATCCTGTGTGGCTGTTCCTCCCCCCCTGTACCCTTGTCCCCAAATCGCACGCTGCACCTGTCCCCCGTTTCCCCACGATCGACACGTCCCCTTCCCCTGTGTGCATACCCTGACACGTATAAAAGTGGTGTATCTAGGGGGATTAAGGGCTGCCCTTGCAGCCAGTACGCTCGAGTGGGGGTTCACTCAGGGCCTCGCTGTCTCCCCCCCGATGATGATATAGGCCGCCGCTTCCTTGGAAGCCAGCGGCCCTATAAGAACCTGAGGGGTGTCTTTCCTTATTCGACTAGTGTCCCCCACACGAGCGTCCCGGGACAGGTAAAATACGAATTGCTGTTGGGCCAGGTCCATTTCCCTTCCTACCCCCCTTCCCATAACACTGTAACCCGTTCAATAACCTTCCCTAAAAAGGGACGGTTAGAGACTGGCCGATAGCTGACCGGGGAGTCAACACTCAAGGATGGTTTCTTGAGCAGAGGCCACACCACTGCCTCCTTGAGGTGGCTCAGCACTCTGCCCTCCCTAAGGGAGGCATTGACCACCCCTGCCAGCAACGGCCCTAATGTCTCCCGGCTGGCCTTCACCAGCCAGGATGGGCACGGATCTAATTCACAACAGGTGGTCTGCACTGTCCCAAGGACCTCCGCTGCGTCAGCGGGTGACACCCACTGAAACTGATCCCACAAATATTGACACAACGGAGCTTCCTCTACCTCTAGTTCACTACCTGTCACAACTGCAGCATTGAGGTCATGATGAATCTGAGTGATTTTATCTGTAAAAAAGTCAGCAAATATGTCACAGCGGGTACTGGAAGGTTCCAGTTCCAGGCGGAGAGAAGCCAGACTGACCAGCCGCTGTACCACCCAGAAAAGCTCAGCTGGACGTGACTTTGCAGACCACCACAGCATATGCTCTTAAACTATTATTATAAGCATTTATATAGTGCCAGCGATGTTCCTGGCGCTTTACAGAAAACAAGATAGACATGGTCCCTGCCCGACAGCTTACAATCTAAAGACAGGGGGAGGGGAGACAGGGAAAGGGGAACAGAGGGAGAGACAAGGGATGCGACATTCATGAGGATGCGAGAACTCAGGTACACGTTCTTGGCTTGGTTACAGTAAACTAGCTTTATGTCGCAATCAGTCGGCTTCAGTGCGAGTCCGACGCCACCGTCACTCCAACTGCCATCCATCTTGCTTCATCCGGCGCAGGTCCTCCGTGAACCACAAGGAAGGCTGGCAGCAGTAGGAAGCTAGGTGGAACATCTGGTCTCTTTCTGTTTCCACCCTTGGCTTGATCCTTGCTCTGCATCTGATCTGGTCTCCGAGTCCAGCTTTCCCTGAGCCCCAGGCCTGTGCCTTGTCCTGACTCCCAGCTTTACTCCTGTCCTGCCCTGACTTCAGGGCTTAATTTGCGGGGAGGCTTAATAAGACTCAGCCCTGGCAAACAGATTCAAAGGGAAAGCAAAAGGAGGACAGAGCCCTGGAAAATGTTCCCAGTAGGAGTGAAAGGCCAGGAAAAGGCCAATATTGACTATTTGGGGGTTTGAAAGCCAGAAAAAGAAATGAATGGGTAATTTAGCTTTCGTTAATGACTTTTGTGTCAGCGCCGCCCCCCCCCCACACCCACACACACCCAGTGCTGGTCACTGTATAGATTAAATCACAAGAACGCCTATTTTGTATTCAGCCATAGAGTGCCAGGGTGGTCCAGTGAGTGTGTAGCAGTTTTTAAACGGACAGGGGGGCCAGGTCCGTGTGCCACCCATGCGCCCGCATGACACAACTTGGGATTTTCCAGGCTGCACTGTGCGGGGAGGTGGGTGAAGTTAGGTGCGGGTGCGTGGGTCACAGGAGTGCAGACCCACCCGCCACCACTTTTACACAGGCACTACCACACAAGCCCACCTGGGTGGACCTCCGTGGTAGCATCTTGTGTAAAAATGGCCTGTCACTAGCTGGAAATAAGTTTAGTTCCCTGCTCTGACAAGCTCTGGGTTGGGGTGGGGGACGGGCGGGGGATGGCTTCCGTAACAGGTTTGGGACCCAGCAAATCACTGTTTACAGATTAAGCACTATCCTACTCTTGGCTCTGATCCTAACACCACCCCAGAACTGTTGCATCCAGCACAAACTTCTTATCTTCCACTTCAAGGCTCTTCATGGCCTTGTTCCTGCTTACCTATCTGCCCTTATTTCCTGCTATCTACCAAGAACTTTTCTCCTTTTCGGCCACCACCTTCACCCACCCTCAGTCTCATCCTGCTCTCTAAGCCATCTTTGCCCTTTCTCATATGCTGTCCCTACTCCTGGATTCCCTCTCTGCGTACATATGCCCTGCGCCCTCCTTCCCAACCTCCCTCTCCTGTCAGGCTTTCCCTAGTTGGTCATCCAAACAGATTGCTTGTTTATGTTCTTTTATCATCCCCCTCCTCCACTGACACCAAGCTAAGCACCTGCACCTGCGACTTCTCGGCTACATGAATATATATTCCTGTCTATCGGGCGGGTTCCTTCCCGTGCCCATTCTAAATTGTAAGCCCCTCAGGGCAGGGATCTGTCTCAAATCACAATGGTTTCTGGTGCTTTCTAAATAAATAAATAATCCTGTGTCTACCTGTGCCCTGGACCCCTGACAGGAGTAGATTATTAGTCAGCAACATTAAGATTCCGAGGGTTTTAGGTAGAGGATTGGCATGCGTGTGGCATTGTGGAGGAAGGCTCAGTAAGGGAGAAAAGTTGTTTGACAGGTTATTTGAAGCAAACATGCAAACTTTTGGGTATTTCTAGTCTTGTAGGAGTTTGGAGAGAGAGCATGCGGGCTGCAGCACTAGCCTCATTTACATTCAACATCATGTTGTTGTTTTTCTTTTTTAGGAGGAATTGTCTAGTTGTATGAGGTTTATATTTTAAACCCAAATCATTAACTTTTTCCCTTGTGTTGCTACGCAGGGATGTAATCTGATTAGATCAGGAAAAGACGTTTAAAATTAAAATTCCAAATCCTGGGTAGGCTTGTGACTCCAGGACTCCTGGTGTTCACTAGAACTGGGCACAGAGTGGGGGGGAAACATTACAGCTAGTGTAGCATAGTAGATAAGGTGTTGGACTTGGGAGACCAAATCCTGTCTTAGCCATAAACTCACTAGGTGGCCTGGGGCAAGTCACTCTCAGCCTCAGTTGCCTGTCTATAAATGGGAACAGTAATGGCCTACCTCACAGGGGTGTTGTGAGAGTGAACTAGATAAGAATTGTAATGGACTTTGAATGCTGAAAGTGCTCTATAAATAATAACTGCACTGCCACTTGCTGTGCCCCACAGTTCATTCTGGCTTCTTCCTGACTAGACAGGTTTAACCACAGACTACAAGTGGCGAGGGGTGGAGGGTGTAGTACCTTGGCCTAGCTAGGATCAATTGTTTGCTTGCTTGTTTGCTTGACGTAAGTAGAAAGTAATACTAAAAGAAAGGAAGAAAAGAGGAACAAGTAAGAATACTAGGCCCTGAACTATCCCTTATTTGGAGGCATGCCAATAAGGGTAAAAGTGAAGAAAGGTCAGAGTAATGAGATTGATAAGAGAAGAAAAGGGGAAGAAGAATTATGGCTTTTGATTGGATAGTGCGAACTATCTCCATATTTAGCTTCAAAATATACTTATTACTAACGCTTGTTGAATAATCACAAGGGGTTACCATATTTGCTATTCCGGTAACGGAAAGGTCTATAAATGTTGACCCCAATCGCTCACTCGCTGCGCAGCTCACCATGACCCCTGATCCTGAGACTCTGTCGGTGGGTCACATGAAGCCCCAACAGAGTCCATCACCTCAGCCTACTTCACCTTACATCTCTTCCATCTTTCAGTGGGTAAGATTCACCAATTCAAAAGACTGGCCATCTTTTGGAGAGGTGCTTTTAATATAGGACTCTTGTAGGTTATATATCTTATTTTCCTTGTCTTTAATCTTTGTAGTTATTGTAAGTTTGAATGCATATTTGGATCTGGATCCTAATCCAGTTCCAGGAATACGTTATTCCTATTCTTTTTTTTTTTTTTTT
>QEPC01001423.1:7737890-7756135 GCA_003113815.1 Sphenodon punctatus | reverse complement strand
GAGCTCCCCGCGACTAGCTCAGGCGGCGCATGCGCAGTTCCCCCCGTTATTCCTATTCTTAACCTAAGCACATTTATTCTATTTGATTTGTGTCTTAATAAATTACCCTTTCATTTCTCATAAACATCCTTGTCTGAGTGGTTAATTCCTGGGAAAAGAGGTGTAGATCCAGAAGAACCTAGCTGACAAGTTTGCCTAAACCTAAAATTTACTACAAGGGTGATTCTGACTCTTTCATCTACTCTCCCTTGGGAAGGGAGGAAGGAAAGAAAGGAGAAAAATGTCCCCCCTTTCAAATAAGAAGTATCATAATGGTGAAAACAGACATAACGCTAACTCCACTTTAACATTTCTTATGCATGTTGCAGGGCTGTATTAGTGTCCTATGCAGCCCTGAAACATGCATAAGAAATGTTAAAACGGTGTTAAAGTGGAGGGGTGTTATGTCTGTTTTCACCCACTGGGTCACACTAATGGTCCATCTAGTCCAGTATCCTGTCTCCGACAATGGTTTTCTTTGGTATTTTCAGAGAAGTATCCAACTGGTCATAATGGCGTGATCAGGTCCCTTCTATTCACTCCCAGCCCCCTGACAGTCAGAGGCTACGTCCCCCAACCAACTTGACTAATACCCCCTTATGGACCTATCCTCCAAGAACTTATCCAGGCTATGCTGCTGGTCTTCACAACATTCACTGGCAATAAGTTCCACAAATCAACTGTACCTGAGTGAAAAAACATTTCCTTTTGTTAGTTTTCAATCTGCTGTTGGAGTCTCCCCTAGTTCTAGTATTATTATAGAGGGTAAATAGCAGCTCCAGTATTTACTAATTCCCCACCATTCATGATTTGGTAAATTTCTATCCTATGCCCTCTCAGTCATCTCTTCTCCAAGCTGAAGAGCCCTAACCTACCCAGTCTCTCCTCATACGGAAACTGTTCCCTTCAGTTGCGTGGCTGATACTGTCCTCCTTTACCACTGCTTCCAGAAAACCAGGAAGGGAGCAGAGGAAAGGAAAATTTGCTGCCGCTGCTGTTCTTCCAAATCCAGAGTGAAGGAATGGGTGAAAACAGACATGACGCTAACTCCACTTTAACATTTCTTATGCATGTTGCAGGGTTGCATAGGGCACCAAAGCCCTGCACCATGCATAGGAAATGTTTAAATGGTGTTAAAAGTGGAGTTAGCGTCATGTCTGTTTTCAGCCATTGCTCCACCTCACCCCCACCCCCAGCTAGCTGGGTAGGGCTCCACCCAACTTGCTGTCACTCCTCCCAGCTTTCAGCTGCTGCCACTGGGTCTTGCTTGTGCAGCTGCCAATAACAGTATATTGAAGGGATAGGAGGGGTAGGGGGAATAGGTTGCCATCTCTCCCTTTGCTTCCTGTCATCCCATTGAGAGGATCACACACACACCCCAATCCTTGCTGCCTCTGTACTCTCATACTCTCACAGGAGAGGGAAATACCTACTTATTAGAATTTATACCCCACCTTACCCTGAAAGCTCAACGTGGATAATACCACATAAACTAATATGCAAGTATATGAAATAACTTCTTTAAAATCTACTTTTTGGAACCTATCCCCACTGGCCAAACACTTGGCCAAATAGAAAGGTCTTACATCACCTCTGGAAAATGCTCAGGTTTGGGCTTTGGTGAATCTCCAGGGGAAGGGAGTTCTGGAGCTGGTGGCCAGCCACCAAGAACACCTTTCTGCATGCTTTTGCCAGGTGAGCTTGTCACCGTGATAGAACTAGCAAGAGACCATTCTCAGTTGACCTTAAGGGTTGCAACAGAGCACAGGGGAGGAGGTGATCCTTCAGATATGTAGGGTTCAAGCCGTTGAGTGCTTTATAGGTCAATACCAGCACTTTGAATTGTCCCCAGAAAGCTATGGGAAGCCATGCAGCCATCTTGTGTAATAACGTGCTCTCGGCAACCTACCTGTTTCCTCTCTTCCCCTTCACCATCCAGCTTCCTTGATGGTGCTGTCCCTACTCAAGTTATTCAGACTCCCAACAGGGGAAGAGGACAGTGCTTTTTGCTGCAACACCAGTTGGGGATGTCACCCCTCTGGGGATGTCAGCCAATGGCAGTTCCCAATTCCCTCACACCGCACAGCAAATTTCATAATGACATCCCCCACTCAGACTCATATTAGGTCCCACCTTCTGTAGGACTGGAAAACCTCCACCCCATAAGAACATAAGAAGTCCCATACTGGATTAGACCAATGGTCTATTGAGCTCAGCATCCTGTCTATGACAACAGTAGCCAATCTTGGTCACTTGAAAGAAATATCCAATAGGCCATAATGGGGTGATCCATTCTGGGCTGTTCACTCCCAGCACTGAGAAGTTACGTCCCCCAAACCTACTTGGCTAATAGCCGTTAAAGTACCTGCCCTCCAAGAACTTATCCAATCCTTTTCTAAATCCAGCCTTGACTACATCTTCTAACAACAAACTCCACAAGTTAATTGTGCATTGAGTGAAAAAAATAGTTGCTTTAAATCTGCTGCCAGTTAGGTTCATGGTGTCCCCTAGTTCTAGTAGTTTGAGAGGGTTACTAACTGCTCCCTATTTACGTGTTCCACACCGCTCATGATTTTATAAGGTTCTGTCTCACTACCGTGACGGCAACTCGCTGATGCGGATTTGAGGTGGAAGGATTGCAGGGCCAGTCTGACGCGTGAAAGATGCGGCTGCAAGCCGCGTGAAGCATTTAGACAAACCAGGAGGACACGGCTGCAAACCGTGTGAAGCATTTAGTCGAGAACAAAGTAAGGCGGCTGATTAAAGGATCAGCTGCGTTTTTTGTCTCATCTAAAAATGCCCTTAAAGCCCACACAGACCTCTCAGAACTGGAGTTGCTGCCCCATCTCAACCACAGCCTGCCATCCTTACCCCCTGCACTATGGGGATAGGACCTTAGCTAGCAGCATGCCTGTAGCAGTCACTATGGCTACTACGGGCACTAGTGCCACTGCTGCCTTCACCTACCAAACCTAACCACCGCTAAGCAATGCAAGGAAGTGGGAGGTGGTTGAAGCTCTGCTGGGGACACTGCTGATGACTAGGGCAGGATGGTGCAGGAACTAAACACAGCTTTTATATTGTTCGTGTTAAGAGGATAAGAAGTGCTATATAAGGTCAGACCAATGGTCCATCCAGCCCTGCATCCTCTCTCTGGCAGCGGCCAACTCTCCAAGTTGCATTGGAGAAATGCACAACAGGTCATAATGGAGTGATCCATTCCCTGTTATTTCTGCCCAGACCCCAACTTGAATAGTAGCTATTTACGTTCTTGTTTTTTGCCCTTCACATGGGGTATTTTCAGACATGATGGGGCGGCATTCTCCCCGTCACGGAAACAACCCTTAGATTCCCCACCAGGATCACTCCAGCACAGCCAACAGACGTGCCGGGGGATCCCAGCGGGGAATTGGGGAGAGGGCAGGGCCATGCAGCGCCACACACCCCCACCACCCGCCCTCTGGGGAGACGGGCAGGCGCCGCGGCCAATGTGGCCGCAGCGCCCACCCGAAATAACCATGGCCCGGAATCCCGGTGGGGATTCCGGGCCGTGATCGCCGTCCAGACGTGACGGGCCCCTTCATCCCCGCTTGGAATCTCATTCACCATGCAATCGGCGCCAGCCCCGCCGATCGCGTGGTGAATGAAATTCCCGGCGGGGATTGAGCATGGTTAACATCTAGGGGGGAACTTCTGGTTCCCCAACAGACGTTACAAGGGTATTCCCCACCACAGGGAATTGACTGTGGTTGAGCGTGATCTCGTAACGTCTGAAAATACCCATGGTTGCTCTTATGTCTGATCTCTTTTCTTCTTTATGTGTTATTTAATCTTTTGTTAGGTTTCTTTCCATAAAGGTTCTAGCTAGATCATTCTGCTAGAATCTAAGTTTTGAACAGTCACAAGGCTTATGATATATCTAAATGGGACATTTTAGCTGTAAAACCTGCCAGTTTAGGATTTGGCTTCCTCTGTATTATGGAACTGATGGTATATAACTTCTGGGTATGTATTTTGCCATGGGAATGTGATGTAATTTATGTAAAATATTTTATTTTAAGTTTGCTGCAATTGGTTGAGTCAATAAAACTTACTTACTTACTAATGTTTTGTTCTTTTTCTTTCCTCTTATTTTTTCATCTTGTTATTCCTTCCTCACCCTTCATGTCTTGGCTTTTATTGTGTATTCTCCTTACCCATGCTCTTATGTTCCTTCTTCTTCTTATGTTTGGCCTTCATACATTTCACTTCTTATGTTTCTTCTTCCCCTTTGTTCTACTTCCCATGTTTGTTTTATGTCTTTGAGTATTTGTTTCATATCTATAAACATATAGGGGGGGGAGAATAATATTATTTATTATTCATATGTTGCCAGCAATGTGTCTACGACAGTATCCGAACACAGAACAAAGAAGAAAAAAAGGAGAGAAAAACAAAATGATTCAGATATTTGTTGCATTTCACAAATTTCAAAATTTGATTCCCATTTCAAAACTTCAAAAAATTCACCATAAATAGTGGGTTTTAAAAAAATTGAATTTTATATTTGTTCATTCAATATTTTAGTAATTTTTGATTGGTTGGTGGTGGTCATGCCGTGAAAGATAGATGTTATTCTGATTGGGTGAGTGAATTTTAACAATTTCAAATAGCAAATTATGAAATATTGAAGTACCCGGCTTGAGACTGGAAAGTAATCTTTGAAGTCGACTTGCCAATTGGAAACGCTCGATTAATTCCTTCTTCCTCATTCTTTTAATTTTTTCTTTCCTCTTCTTTTTTGTTGTTGTTTCTTTCATGTTCTGCTTTGCACTTCAGCTGTTCTCCTTTCATTCGTTTTTCTCCATTCTTCTTACGTTAGCTCTTTTCTCTCATCTTTTTCCTCTTTACATTTGTTGTTATTCTTGGTTCTTCTTCTCTTTCTTATTATTATAGTTGTTCTGATGTTTATTATATTGGCTCCTCTCTTTGTTGTGCTCTTTGTTTTATATTGGCTTTTCTAGCTCTTTGTTCTTCTCTTTGTGTTTGTTCTTCTTGTGTTTGTTGTTTTACCCTATGTTTGTTCTTCTATTTTTTTTCCTTTTTATGTTAGTTCTTCATCATCAGCATCTTGGCTCTTCTTATGTGTGCCCTTTTAGTTCATTATTTTTATATTTGCTGTGCTTTTTATGTCTGTTGGTCTGTCCATCTTTTCAATTGTTTCTCTTCCTTCTCCCTATCCTTCTCATAGAATTCTAGAGTTGGAAGGAACCACAAGGGTTATCTAGTCTAGCCCCTGCCATTAAGCAGGATCTACAATATCCGCACCATCCCTTAGTTATGTATTTTATTCCAATTTAACCCCGCCCTTCCCATTGAGGCTCAGGGTGGCTTACATCATATAAAGATATAAAAAACAGCTTTAAAAAATCCCCAGAACCCCTCCAGCCCTTTCCCTAACCCCATCCACACAATCCTATCCCTGTCTTCCAAGCACCAGGTCAAACAAAAAGTTCTTACATCGCTTCCAGAAGATGAGTAGGCTTAGGCTCAGACAAATCTCCAAGGGACGGAGTGCCATAATTGTGGGGCAGCCACCAAGAACGCCTCTCTGTGTGCCATTATTGTGGAAATCTCATGGGCCGATGGTACCTGCAAGAGTGTGCTCACGGCTGACCTCAGAGGCCGTGACAGAACATGAAGGAAGGGGCAGTTTTTCAGATACTTGAAAGCATCCCTGAGAGATGCTTCTCCTCTACTGGGTGTCACCAGACATTACAAGCAACAGGGAAAATCCAACCCACATTTCCAATCCTAAACTCCTTGCTGGTTGCCCTGGGCCAGATGTACACTATCGGTAGCCACTGTGTGCCAGTGGCTATCCAGTAGAAGGTGAGGAGCAGAGAAACTTTCCTTGACCCCAGGAGTGGCATCATTCTCACATCCTTCCTCATTACAAACTCACCTTGTGTTGCTTAAACTGTGTTTGCTTTGTCCCATAATAGCAATGTATTATGCCCGGTCCGCCCTCCCTTGCATCAAGTGGCAATGAACACCAAAGAGCATAGGAAGTGGTAAGGATTTCACACAACACTCAGAATGTGGGTTTGCATCACTATCCCTCTAAAACAGTGTTGCATGAGTAAGACTTTAACAGACCAAGACACACAAAAAACACTCTACCTCCCCTTTTCAGAGACTCTCAGGCACCTCAGCATATCTGAACCACATTAAGTCGCTGTAGTATATATACTACTGCCTATTGCTAGGATAACCTGCTACCATCTTCCCCGCTTCTGGAAGTTTCCTTTGTTTCTTAGCCTTTTCAAAAACCACTGACACTTTCAGTAGTAGAGTCTGTTTCTTCAAGGCCAGGGAGGAGATGTCCTGGTCCAGCACCCCAGCTGCCAAAGGAGGGGTCATGGGAGAAAAAGAAAGTGAGGGTCAAAGATGTGGGTGAGAGAGAACATATGCATCAGGCTCGGAAGAGAGAGACCACAAAGAGTTGAAGGGAGGGGAAACAAGAGGGCTTCTGTTGGACTACCAAGCCAAGTACGTGCACTTGAGACCTCGCATCTTCATGAATGTTAGACCCCTTGTCTCCCCCTCTGTTCCCCTTCCTAAGTCTCTCCCCCAGCTCCTGTCTCTCAGATTGTAAGCCCTAGGGGCAGGGACTGTGTCTATTTTATTACTTTGTAAAGTGCCAGGTACACTGCTGGCGCTATATAAATGTTTGTTAATAATAATAATAATAATAATAACTCCTAAATGGTTTGTGGATTGGGGTCTTGAAATTTAATTTCAGTACAGAGTTCTGAACAAACTATAACAACATAATGCTATGTTGCTCCTTGCTTCCTTTCACCCTTAGTGATAGGAATGACCTGCACAAGTGTTCTGTTATGAGTGATGCATTTTGTTGCTGTCTTATTAGCTGCTTTTACACTGATGGACCCACCCATGCACACCCATCGGATGGGTGGGAGAGAGTCCATGTAAACGTCCACGAGTGGGTGTGCACACACACGCGACCCACCCACACCCACAGAGTATCTGGGAGGGAGTCCCATGGGTGGAGATGGGTGTTCAACACCCAAAAGTCTGTGTGAACGACAAAACAAAAACACCCACAGCAAGGGTCCGCTGAAATCAGAGACACAGCTAGAGAGGCCCCGCAGGAGCCCGCAAGCAGACACACCCACTGGGAGAGATGCCCAACATTCGGCCGGGAGTCCTTAAAGGAGAAGCGGAACACGATACGGGTGCGCCGGCTCCCAAAACGTCAGGCAGAAAAGCCCAAGGGAGCCAGCGCTGTGACACGGATCACACCACGGAACAGCCACATCCACACTCAGCTCCACAGAGCCCACAAGACGGACACACGTAGGTACACAGAGAGCTTCATAGGGCCCCACAGGAGGCACGTACAGAGAGAGCGCTTCGGACACACACCACAGCTCTTCATGGCGCCCCCTCAGGTCACGCACACCGCTTCAGCGAGCGCGCGCCTCAGAGAGCCCCACAGGCCAAAAGCACATCGTAAAGCCCCAGATGCGACACAAACAAGAGAGCGTTAATCTGGCTGCCCAGGGGGAGCGTTTGCAATCTTGGCGTCCTTTCATTTTTCTCTGCAGTTTATGGGACTTGTAGTTCATAACGAAAGTAACGTACAGGAAAACTACACTTCCCAGCGGCCTGTGTTTCTCCTCGTCGCCTGCGTCTCTTGCCTGGAGGTCGGTCAGTCAGTCTCTACAATAGCGGTGTAATGAGAGGTGAGTTCGAAGCTATCTTATTGGGCGTAGCAGCTGTAGGCTTGCTTTGCCTTGTGTTCCCGGGGGTGCCCAGAGGATCGTGGCTGTAGCTGAGCCGGTTGCTGGTGACTGTTCTGTCTGTTCCTCTCCCTCTCCCTCCCACCATGGAGCTGAGCTCATAAGCTCTTGTCGGTGTGTTAGGTAAGAAGCAGATGTGTCACCTCTGCTCCCAAGAGCTGCTGCACGGCAGCTTTGGCAAGTAAGTAGAACAGGAAATATTGCCTTTTTGACATAGACGATGGAGACAAAGTAGTTCAGCTCTCCTTTATTGGACCAACCTGTTGGGGAGAGTATGCAAACTTTGGGCAGTGTTTAACTTGTAAAAGAAGTCTGTGCCAGGGCTCCAGTCTACCCCTAGAAGCATAGAGGATACTCAAAGGGTCTGCCAGCCTGCCAGCCACCACCTCTACCTAGGGCTGGATTAAACTTGGTGGGGCATTTATTTATCCTCTAGGGCACTTATGAGGCGGAGGGAGCTGCAGCGTTCAAGGCTAGCAGAGCCCCAGAAAGGGCTTCAGGCAAGGGAGCCCTGCAGAGTTTTTCAGGGTGTTTTTAGTCAAGCGCCTCCCCACCCATCACGCATGTTGCAGGACCACATTGGCACCTTATGCAGCCCTGCAACATTCATGATAGATGGGTGATTGGTGGGGAGGCGCTTGTCTAAAAACACCCACCAATCAGTGATCACCCACCCAACATGCAGTGCTGCATAGGACGCTGATGCAGCCCGGCAATATACATGGTGGGTGGGTAATGGGTGGAAAGGTGCTTGTCTAANTGGGCGATTGGTGGGGAGGCGCTTGTCTAAAAACACCCACCAATCAGTGATCACCCACCCAACATGCAGTGCTGCATAGGACCCTGATGCAGCCCGGCAATATACATGATGGGTGGGTAATGGGTGGAAAGGTGCTTGTCTAAAAACACTCAGCGAGAGGAACCAGCCAAAACCATCTGTGATTCTGTAACAAAAGCAGCTGGACTCCTTCTACCCTGTTCATTGGGTCATCCCCTGTCTAACTGTTGCCAAGCCTAAATTTTGCTGAAGAGGTGCCAGGAAGCACCCTAGCATGAAAATAGGTGGTGGGACTGGGCGCAGGAAATCCCTGGCACAAATTAAACCCCACTTTTAAGCTACAAAGAGCCATACCTGACGTATACAAAAAGTCTTTTTACAGAGATCATCTGAATGACTTTGTCTGCATCTCTAATGTTTGGGACCAACAAGGCAACCACATTCTTTAGATTACAATGAATTCATCATAAGAAGAGGAGTCTTAGCCCCCTGTTCTGGGGACTTTTAACATGAAATAGGCCCTCCTTTCTCTCCTGCTCCCTGTATCCACAAATCTGGAGCCTCTTTCAAATCCATCCCTTCTCTTCAGGTCCTGCTTTTCATTATCAGAAAGTGGTGGGAGAACGCTAGCACTGACTGAAGTGGTCCGGGCTTGTACTAGAGGCGGAGCACTTACATGCAAAATTCAGGGCAGGCAGTCAACCTAACTCCTCCTTGTCTGTGACAAAAGGCTTCCATGTAAGCCATTGGCCATTCTTTCTCTCTGTTTCAGCAACTCCTGTCCTCTGTCACAGAGTTGCCAGCTCTTGCAACCTTGTGATCTTTGAACACCTGGAGTTGGCAACTGTTGTTCACCAGTCCTTCTCTGGCTTTTGTTCACCTGCACAGAGTTCCTGTAGCTAATAGTATCATTAGCTACTGACTGACAAGACTGGCATCCTGTAGTTTAGGGGCACAACCCCTGATTTTGCCAGCAGAATCCCATCATCTCTGCTGCTACTACTACTGTACTGTCCCTGCCTGTAACAATCTGTCTTCTTCCTCTAGACTCTTTTCTGTTTGTTCTTGTTTTCTCATCTCCATGCCTGGATGTTTGGAAATGAGGAATTGTGGGTTTGAGAGGAAGAGGAGAAATGTAAGCTACTATTGATTAGGGACCTTTGTTCTGTGCTTGCCTTTTCATACTGTTAAAACGTAGCAGGCAAAAATATTAGACCTCAAAGTATCTGTTTGCTCCTCAAGAACAGATAGCTGAATATCTAACTCTTAATATACATTGAAACCTCACTGTAACAACCCCGTTTATAACAACCCGAACTTCAAGAACTATTTTGATCAATTGCATATTGCCAAATTCTGTTGTACTGAATACCCTGCTAGAATGAACTTTTTCTCTGGTCCTGACCCATGGGGGTTTGTTATACTGTAGTTCCATGTGGACACAATTATTTGCAATCCTAAAAGTGGCCCTGCAAAATCAGAGGCCATGCTTGAAGACCATACACCCTGTGTATGAGAAATGCTACTTGTAGAAAGAGGCTCACCCAAGGATGCTGGAGATTTTGCCAGTATCTCCCTTTGCCAACACAGTATTTGAGACCCCAAACTCTTCAAAGGTGAGTGCTTAAAATGAGACCACTCAATATTTAACTAGGCACCTAAGTGCATGGTCTGCTAGGCAGTGGTGCTCAGCACCTGCAGCTCCTGTTTGCTTTAATTACAGCACTGGACCTTTACGCAGATGCCTAGTTTTAAGTAGGCCCAAGCCAATATTTCGGTGTAGTTTGAATTAAAAGTTCTTTCTATGCTTTCCTTACCATTGCCTCCAGATGCCTAATCCCTTCTACTGGTTTAAAATGCTATTTATGTGCCAGGGAGTTACAGAGTGGGCAAATCTCTTGCAAGCAGATGGACAAACATCTTTCCTTGCACCTTCCCATTTCTTTCCCTCCCTACCCCACCAAAAACCAATTCCCATCCTCCTGCTTACGAAAGCTTCCACCAACCAGTTAGCTCTGCCCTTCTTCCTCTAAAACCAGTTCCATTCTCCTGGCCGGTAAATATTGCCTCTTGTTTGCACATTCCTCCTCACCTAATGACCTTGTATGAAACCTTGCCCATTAGGCACGTGTCTCTCCTCAAAGGATCAGCACTTCAGAGGCCACACTGCAACTTGCCTTCTTCCCCGTCCTGATAGAGATGAAGCAGAACTAGAGCCAGCCTGTTTGTGATGCTGGGAATAGCCAGATGTTCGCTTATGTCCACCTCAGGGCACGGTACGCATGGGCCGGAGGCGGTTGGCTGTTGGCGACGTAGCCCAAGTGAAGACCCAGGCTAACAGTTGCCCTCCCATCTGTTAGAACCCGCCACAAGGCGGGGCCTGATGATCAGGCCTGGAGGAGCGTGCTCACCTTGACTGCCAAACAGTTGATTGGGACGGACCAGGTCAGGAGACGTGCCCCTGATCGGCTGTTTGGTGTACACAACCAGGCTGGGGGGCGGGGGGCATGCTTCGGGGGCCCTCACCAGCAGTTTGGTGGCAGCTCTTCCCAGGGGCCTGATCCTGCTGGGCAGCAGGGGTCCGGGCATCCTGTCCCATATGCATAACTACTCGGCCACCCCATGGCACAGAGGAACCTGTGATGGCAGTCCCCCACACCCGATTACTGGGGGGGGGGGGGTTGCTCGTGTGAACTGCCCTTCCCACCAACCTGAGGAGTGGAGGCTGCAGTGGCCCTCCCCAGGGCAGCCCAGGGAGCCCTGTCTCATTTGATTTCACACTGTGTTGGGCTCAGATGTTTGTGTCAGGAACATGGTCTCCATCCTCCACTTCCCAGAGGAGTGGGATGAAGAAATGTGTCTGTCCCTGGGAGGGAGCCTCCTGTCTGGGAAAGGGAAGAGAGCAGGACTATTTTTCCAGTCCCCTCTCCTGCCTCTGAGGCCAGGGTAGATGTGGTGGTAATAGACCGGGAAGAAGGGGGACTCTTACGAAAGATCCAAGATTCTGAGTGGCAGTTGGAATTGTCAAAAAGTCCATTAGAACAAGGAGCCAGTAAGGTGAGTTGTGTGCCACCTCCCTCTGGGAGGAAACTTGGAGGGGCTGGAGCAAAGGGGCTGTCATGCTCCTTTCTGGTGTAACACTGCCTTTTGCAGAGCTTTGTGCCGTCACAATGTTCATCTGGGTATGAGGCTATGCTGGAAGGGGATGGGGCAAAGGATTGTCACACACACCCCTTTCTGATGTTACCCTGTCCTTGTAAATTGTTGTGACCTCACAGTACTCCATAGAAGCAGGGTCATATCAGAATGGGGGAAGGAAAGTCCCTATGGTCTGCCCCTTGGAGACACAATTCTCCGTGGCTGATATGGAGATATTGGGACTTCCCAGACACTCAGGGTGTTAACAAATGTGACAGTGGCCCATTGCGGCCCACAGGCCACCGTCACATTTGTTGTCACCCCGCCAGATGTTCGGCCAGGATTGCTCTCAGGCATGGTAGCAGGTGCAGCTAGCCTAAGACTGTGATCCCAGAGACCTCCAGGTTCACAGACTAGGCTACTGTCTGCCCAATCAGGCCAGAGCAGGCTGTAACATTTGTTATAGCCCACCTTAGCCCCGCCCAGCCCAGATCAGGTTCACCATCTCGGCCGTCATTGACTACCATGGCTGCCCATCATGGCAGGGGGTGGGGCACTGGACGTAGTGCAAGGGTGGAGCTGGCCGGCCACACATTCATGTAGATTCCCGGCAGCCCACCCACCAGCATGCTTGTTGGCTGGACGACCCCAATCATGACTGTTGCCAGCGGATTCCCAGTCCGGATCACGTTGTGACGGCAGAGCTCCACCGTCACTTCTGTTAACACCCCCTGAATCAAAGCCCAGAGTCTGAGTGAAACCCAGAGAGGTGGCAACCTTAGTTATGCAAGTTCAAGCTAGAGAGTAGGTGCCTTCAGGTGTTAGTCTCTGATGTGTCTTAGCCACATCAGCCCAGTGCAGCTTAATCAGCTTGGGGCTTTTTTAACTTGAATGTGCTTTCAGATTCTTAACTGAGAGGCACTGGAGAAGGGCAGAGTATCATCAGCATCATTCAGGCCCTGTAGTATTCCAAGAATGAAGCCCCCTCTATTTCAACCTGAAGGTCTTGTATGTCTCATCATATCTGTTGTGTCCTAGATGAGCATTTACTCTGCTTTGAAAGTCTCCGAAGGATGCCGCGCTCTCAGGCTTCTCCATCGTGGATCCCACTCCATACTCAAGGCCAATCCAAACCTGGCTTTTGTGCCAGCCAGCCGTCCCCCAGATCCCAAGGAAGTGAACGAGCTGCAACTCTTCATTTCTCGCTCCCAGAGGCTTTTGGTAATGACTGGAGCTGGAATATCCACCGAATCTGGAATCCCAGACTATCGCTCTGAAGGAGTGGGGCTTTACACCAGGACAGAGAGGCGACCCATCCAACATGCCGAGTTTGTCCGCAATGCTAGCGCCCGCCAGCGCTACTGGGCCAGGAACTTTGTGGGCTGGCCCCAATTCTCTTCTCACCAGCCTAATGCGGCCCACCTAGCCCTAAGAAATTGGGAGAGACTGGGAAAGCTCCACTGGTTGGTGACTCAAAATGTAGATGCCCTGCATAGCAAGGCTGGAAGCCAGCTGCTGACAGAACTGCATGGCTGCACGCACAGGTGAGAGAGAGAGAGAGAGAGGTGGGAGGCTGGCTAATGTATGGGTGCTGTATTACAAAGCATGAGGGTGGAATAATGGAGAAGTGTCTCATCATCTCAGGTGGGTAAAGAGTAACATTATTATGGTGATGGAAGATCAGCTGATCAGTAGATGCCATTTTCATGGTATTCCGAAATCTTATATCACATTTGTGCTGCATGGGCCACCTCATTTCATTTCCCCTGCAGTCTACATTCTAACTTTTCGAGGAAGGTAAAAAGACAAAACAGGGAGCTTGGCTGTCCAGAGAGATGTTAAATAAGTCTGAAGCCCCTACGTGGCATTAGAAGCCCAAATAGAGCACAGACTTCTTACAGCGAGTATCCCAAAGGGCTTCACTGCACAACTGTAACATGCTGCACAACAGAAATAAAGGGGAAATTTTGGCCCTGACCACTGCTTTGAGGTCTTTTGTGAGGGCATCAAAGAGTCGGGATCATGATTTATTTTTTTTAGGTCCTGTGGGGAAAATCCCCATGCAGTGAACTGCAAGATGTCAGTCAGTCTGTGTTTGACTGGATGACAAGTTGAACTGACCCTAAGTGGCATATAGAGATGAGAAGCAGCTGGGGGGCTAGATCTGTTATCAAGAGGTTCTAAACATCTAGCTGAAATGCACTCTCCAACCCACCTGTTTGCCTGGATGATTCCCACCAGGGGCACTATTGCCCAGTGCAGATGAGCTCTGTAAAAGTTATGCTTTGCATTTCAGGGTTTCCTGCTTGGGCTGTGGAGACCAGACCACTCGCTCTGAGCTTCAGGAGTGCTTTGAGGCTCTGAATCCCAGCTGGAGAGCTGAAGCACAGGGCGTGGCCCCTGACGGGGATGTCTTCCTCACAGATGAGCAGGTGTGCAATTTCCGTGTCCCAGCATGCAGCAAGTGTGGCGGGATCTTGAAGCCAGATGTGACGTTCTTTGGAGATACAGTGAGCCGGGAAAAAGTGGGTTTCGTGCATGAGCGCCTGGCTGAATCGGATTCCTTCCTAGTGGCTGGTTCCTCTTTGCAGGTAGTTGTTTTCTACTTCTCCCATTCTGGGTGGCTTGTTCTCTGTGCAACTATCTCTGAAGGGTCCTTTTTAACCTGGGATCAGCCTCTCAGTTTCTTGTCGCTGCCCAGTTTAGTATTTTGTTCTGCTTTCTCTATAATGGTAGAGACTAGCCATTTCTTGTGATATCTACAATGCCAGACTTGGGAAGTCCTTCTGTCACCCCATCTCTAGTATCTTAGAAGGCTTTCAGATGTGCTTCTGGTAGAGCGCATGTGTCAGTGGGCCGACAAGCATCAGTCATGCCTTTCAGACATCATAAAAGATGTGCATACTTTGCATTTGCATCCTGCCACCGGTACTTGTAAGTGCTCTTTGAAGCACATCTGAAAGCCGCCTTGGTCAGGTTCCACTGTGGCTCAGCTACCTGAGCACCACTGCCTGTCAGACCACGCACTTGGGTGCCTAGTAGTTACATACTGAGTGGCCTCATTTTAAGCACCCACCTTTGAAGAATTTGGGTCTCAAAATAACATGTTGGCAAAGGGAGATGCCAGCAAAATCTCCAGCATCCCTGGGTGAGCCCTTTTCTACAAGTAGCATTTCTCAGACACAGGGTGTGTGGTCTTCAGGCATGGCCTCTGTTTTTGCAGAGCTAGTTTTAGACCGGCAAATAATTGTGTCCACACGGGGGAACTACAGTATAACAAACCTCCATGGGTCGGGACCAGAGAAAAAGTTCATTCTAGCAGTGTGTTCAGTAAATATTTAGCTGTGTTACCTGCCTCTGGACACACATTATCCCTGCAAACATCATTGTCCCACCCTTCCTTGCTAGAAAATGTTGTCTATGGTATTGTCTCACCTTGCTTTTTTGAAGCCCTTTAAAAGATCAAGAGAATATTGGACCCCCAAGGGCTCCAGCATGACAGTTCACCTTGAGGCCACCCTTTCCTCTCTGAATTTCATAACATGCTTTTTATTCTTCTCACTCACAGGCATCATGGGAATAGTAAAATAAAGGAAATTTGCTTCTCATGCTGTGACATAGGGAGGGTCTCTGTGTTAGCTAGAATGAAGACATTTAAGGAGATTGGGGGTGTCAGTGGAACATGGGAGCCAGTGTAGCCTAGGACCTAGCAGACCATTGTTCTAAACCTGCCCTAGACATGAGCCAAGTCACTGTATCTCAGTTGCCATTCCCCATCCGTAAAATGAAAATAATGGTCTACCTCGCAGGGTGGTTGTAAGGGTGAACTAGATACGGGTTATAAAGCACTGAACAGTAAATGTACTATAGAAATAATAACTTGTTCATTCCAGACTGCTGAAAGGAGGGAACATGAGAGAGCTGCTTCCTCTTCCATTGCAGACAACCCACCTGACCATTCCCCCCGCCCCCCTCTTGCCGCCCCATCTTTTCTCTCCTTTGGCCATCTCTTCCCAATACTATTTATTCCTTGACTCTGAGCCTATCCTTTCTCCTGCTAATGTGTTTGGGATATGGTGCATATGAAAGCTGCCTTCCAGGATAAGCTGTTTGGTAAAAAGCCAGCACACTTTTTAAGAAAAGTGTCTCCCCCTCAGCTGAGCAGAAAAAAGGAAGGCCAGTCGGCTGAGTTGGGATCCACAGGGTTTTCCAGACACCTGGGGACAAATGGCTGCTTGAGCCTCTAGTGATGTCATAATCTTATGTCTACAGCATCCCTGGCTGATGATGCCTCAAATTTAGCTTGGTGGCTTCATAACAGGTGGCAGAGCATACAGGCAGTGGGGGAAGCATTTAAACAAGTACCTACAGTAACTAGCAGAGGCTGCTGTTGAGAGCTCTTCCTGAGGCTGTGGATCTTGCCCTTCATGTCTCTACAGGTGTTCTCTGCTTACAGGTTTGCTCTTGCAGCCTATGAGAAGAAGCTGCCAATTGTGATACTTAACATCGGGCCCACGAGGTCGGATCACTTGGCATCCCTGAAACTGAATTCCCGCTGTGGAGAGCTCCTGCCTTTGATTGACCCACAGTGACCTGAATGCAGTCACAATGAGCAAGCCACCCAACACTCACTCAGGGTAAGTACTCCAGGATGATCAGTCTTGCCTACAGAGCAGCCTTGTACAATCACCCCTTGGCTACTGCGCAGTTCCAACAGGATACAGATGATCAGCTCAGTGTAACATCCAGTCATGTTGTTTTTTAGTTGTGACTGATGCAGTCCTGATGGGACAGGCTGGTTGCCTGCGATATTTCAATGCTGCACCTTTTTATTTATTTTATTTTTCATTATTTTATTTTCATAATTTATAACCCACCCCCACCTGCCCAAGGCTACTCAGGGTGGCATACAATAAATAAAACATAATATAAAAAATACAATATAAACCAATGAAGTTTATAAAAGAGATTGTAAAACAGATAAAGCCTGAGTAACCCAATACCCCCCCCACACACCTGAAAAAGAAACACCCACCCACTTACCCGTCACCCTCACCGAACACCTGGCAAAACAGCCAGGTCTTACAATGTCTATGGAAAGAAGGCAGATCTGGAGAGAAGTGAACCTCCACCGAGAGGGAATTCCACAGCTGAGGCGTGGCCACCGAGAACGCCCTCTTGAATGTCGTTACCTGGGGGACCTCCAAGAGGGAGCCCTCGGCCAACCGCAGGAGCTAATCCAGGACATGAGGGGCGAGGCGGTTCCGCAGGTACGCGGGGCTCAGGCCACATAGGGCTTTAAAGGTAAGTACCAACACCTTGAATCAGGCCCGGAAGACTATAGGCAGCCAGTGCAGTGAGCAGAGCACCAGTTTCTGTGCTCAAGGCGGCCCATGCCCGTCAGGAGGTGGGCTATCGCATCCTGCACCAGCTGCAGTTTCTGGGTTGTCACTAGGGGTAGCCCCATGTAGAATGCGTTGCAGTAGTCCAATCTCGAAGTTGTGAATGCATGGATGACGGTGGCCAGATTGGAGCTTGAGATATAAGGCCGAAGACACTTAACCAGCTGTAACTTACAAAATGCACTTCTTGCCACAGCCGCCACCTGGGCATCCAGACAGAGCTGTGAGTCGAGGAGCACTTCCAGACTCCGAATCTGAGGGACGCACCCTATCAATGATGGGGGGGGGCGGGGCTCCACTCCCTCACCCCTTCACACCAACATCACCTCTGTCTTGTCAGGATTCTGTTTCAGACGGCTTGTCCTTATCTAATTCCCCCACCACAGCCAGACACCGGGTAAACACAGACTGCAGGGCCTGGGTCAGATGAAAATGAGAGAGCTGGGTGTCATCAGCATATTGATGGCACCCTACCTACTTCAAAGCCTTTCACAATCTCGCCCAAAGGCTGCATGTAACACATTGAACAGGAGAGGGGACAAAATAGATCCCTGCGGAACTCCACACGTGAGATCCCGGGGGGATGATGTAAAATCCCCCAGAACCACACGCTAAGTTCTTCTGGCCAGGAAATAGCAGAACCATTCAAGAACAGTTCCGCACACCTAAGCGCAGTCCCGCAGGTGAGTCACCAAGGTGTCAAAGGCCACTAACAGATCTAACAAAATCAAAAGAGTGGACCGACCTCGGTCCAACTCCCGGCGCAGATCATCAACCAAGGCCACAAGTGCAGTCTCAGTGCCATACCCTGGATGGAAGCCAGACTGCGAGGGATTCATTTATTTATTTATGTTATTTAAAATTTTTATACCCTGCCCCTCCTGCCACAGGCAGCCCGAGGCAGCTAACAAAGTCCATCAATAAAACATATAAAAACATCATCTAATAATAATTAATAAGACAAAAAATCCATTATTAATAATAATTAATAAGACAAAAAATCCATTCATAAGACAAAAAATCCCCACCCCAACCACCCTCCCCCTTCTCCCTCGCCAAACACCTGACGGAACAGCCAGG
>QEPC01001423.1:7700841-7736066 GCA_003113815.1 Sphenodon punctatus | reverse complement strand
GAAAATCGCTCCCTTCCTAACTGTGCTGCTTGGTGCGGAAGAGCACTTTCCGCCGGTAAATGCTGTCGCAGTGGTACAGCATTTCAGCCCTACAAACCACCCCTCTTTAAAAACCATAGCTACACCCCCCCGTCCCTCCGGCCGTGGCTGGTGCTGCATGGAATACCTGACTGGAACAAGATCAGCCATAATTGGCCCCGATTCATTGTCCAGCCAGGTCTCCATGATGCACGTAAGATCGGCAGCATAGTCCAGGATTACCTCCTGGACCATTATCGCCTTATTTGCCACCGATCTTGCATTTAACAGCACCAAAATCGGACCGAGGGCCCCCTGACCAAGTTCCATCTGCTCATCTGCTGCGGGAGGGATAAGCGGGACAGGCACTAGACACCAATCCCACCCCAGCCCCCCCTCCCTGGCTGTCCTGCCCAGGGTGTGAGGGAGACCCCCCACCCCCTGCTCTCCCTTCCCAATCAAGGAAACCAATGTGGTCCAGATGCCCTTGGAGCTGCTGGGCTACCACTCATTCAGTAACCTTCCCTAAAAAGGGAAGGTTAGAGACTGGCCGATAACTGGCAAGGGAGTCAGTCAACCTGTAAGAGAAAGCTTATGGGCTAATTCATGTGCTCAGCATCCTCTACTCCTGTTGACTTCTGTGAGCTGGAGGGGGTGGGAAAGTGACATTGGTAGTGGTCCCCCTCACCCCTCTCTTCAGGAACTACTCAATTCCAATATCAACAACTTAAAGGCCTCTAGAGCGAGTGAGACTTGCAGTACAGAATTAATCCATTATAGTACAGGAATGGGGAAGGCCACTTAAAAAACTTGAAGGGGTGTGCTCATGATGGGGGAAGGGGAGGGTCCAGATCATGGATCTGTCCTCTGTTCTTGAGTGCATGCCCTTATCACAGCTCCTCTTCTCCAGGCTCAATCTTTCAGTGCTGGAGGGTAGGGACTGGAACAACAGGTTAGATCCAAGAATTGGAAAAGGGCTAAATAAAATATTTTTAAAAACCAGCCACAGGCCAGATTTGGCTCATGGGCCATAGGTTCCCTTCCCTGCCTCCTGTTATGGCATCTTAAAAAACAGTCCGGTGAGGTCAGCTCCAGCTGATCAGGAAACAGGGTGCTTTCCCATGTGACAAAATGCACCCAATATGCTTCTGGGGAAATCTCCGGGAGGCAAATCAGGCACGGGTTTGTAATGTGGAAATGTTAATCTGTGCGTTTTTGGCAGCAATCCTACCGGAAATGGAAGGTCAGGTTTACCAGCTTTGCACCAGCTCTGAATCCCCCACAGGATTGTCATCAAAAATGCACGGTTACAAACCCCCGTGCCTGATCTGCCTCCTGGAGATTTTCCCAGAGGCAAATCAGGCGCATTTGGTCACATGGGAAAGTGCCCTGAAGTTTAAAATACCATGATCCTTCTGTAAATCACCACCTTTTCTCCCCAGCTGCAGGATTCCACTGATCCATCAGCTCATAAGGGATTTTTTTAACCCAGGAGGCCAAGCGTGAGAAGACCAGTCCAAGAACATGTTCCTTGATGAGACCAGCAAACTGCACATGTTCCAGATCTTCCTACCACTGCACTGATGTGACCCCAGCGACACGGAAGGAAGAGGATGAAAGCATTTGCTATCGGAGAACTACCTTGCCTCCTATGCAGCTCTGCAGACTTACCTTCACTGTAAGGTGCCAGGATTTGGAATCAGAGTTTGAGATCACAGAGCTATTGTCACAAGGAGCAGTAGGGATAAGGGAAAGCAGGCTGGTGAAGGGTTTTGACAATGCCAAATGGAGGTGAGGGGAATCGAATAGTGGCAGATAGAGGCTTAGATAGTTTAATGAACGGAATGAAGCCACAAACCTCTAGTCTTCCTGCACTTGAAGGAACTTTCAGTTGAGAGGTGGGAGTGTCGAACACAGGTGTTAGCTAAAGGTGCTGCTTTCCAGACACAGGCATCTTGTCCCTTGGAAAGGGCTGCCCATGGATCCCAATAAGGCACTTTTTAAAATGGCTGCAATGCTGCTGGAGTTACTGAGTCTACCTGAGCAGAGCCCTTTACCTTCTCTAAAAGGCACAGATGGGAGGCGATTTAATTTAGTTACATACTAAATAAAAAATGTTGACTTGGTTTCTAAGGCAGCTGTGGAGTTTCTTTTCCTTCTTGTACTTCAAATTCAGAGCTGGACCAGACTAAGGCCACTTTCAGACATTAACCCCCTCCCCACGCGTATTCTGACTGCGAGGGGGGGGGGGGNCTGTTAGGGCCACATTTTGCGAATTAGATCCTTGCCCGTCCTGGCTGATTAAATCTTGCCGGGAGACAATGGGGCCGTTGCTGGCTAGGGTGGTCAAGGTCTCCCTTCAGGAGGGCAGAGTGCCAGGCTGTCGCAAAGAGGCAGCGGTTCGGCCTCTGCTCAAGAAACCATTGCTTGACGTTGACTCCCTTGCCAGATATCGACCTGTCTCTAACCTTCCCTTTTTAGGGAAGGTTATTGAATGGGTAGTGGCTCAGCAGCTCCAGGGACATCTTGACCACATCAGTTATCTGGACTCCTTTCAGTCGGGATTTCGTCAGGGATATAAGCACATGCAACGTGGGCAGGGGGCTACCATATGCTAAACATGAGAGTGGTGGGTGACTGATGGCTGCATGGACTGAACATCAACACCCATGCCCTACCGTGCCTTAATAGTTCTGTGTCTTTCTTCATTGCATCTGAGTCTCAACGGCTGAATTGCAGCTGCTCCTCACAATCCCAGCAGCCAGGACCACAGAGCACTGGCTCCACCAGCCAATGACAAAACAGGAGAGGTTTGGGAGTGCACATATGAATGTCTCTCTTGTGGCTCTTGGCCGTGTGGAAATTTTTGTATGACTCTTAGGTCCCACCTCTGATATGGGTTATGAACCTACCTCCCGTTCTTGAGTGCATACCCTCATCTCCACTCCCTTTCCCTGGGCTCATTTTTTTTAGTGCTCGAGAGGGAGTTACTGGATCCATGGACTAGATCCAGGAACTGGAAAGGGGCCAAATGAAGAAAAAAAATCCAACAGATGGATTTTATCCATGGGCCAAAGGTTCCTCACCCATCCTATTGGCATGGTCATGTCTTCAAGCCCCTTTGGGTAAAAAGCCACTTTAGCCACAATTCCAAAGGCTGCAGAGCCGTTGTGCAGAACTGTGCAGCTACCAGGTGAGGCCCACACAAACCACACACATGTTGTGTTTTGGGCTCTGGTTGCACTTACACGTGCGGAGACCCGTGCAGTTTCCACTGTCTCCACGCATACAGGGTCCTTGTGTGTGGGAGGTCTGGATCACACCCTTTGTCTACACAGCAGGTACCTGTTGTCACTCCCTTTGTCCCAGTGCTTAGCTTTATGGAGGAGCTGAGCTGGTTTATTCAGTCAACAGACAAAATACCCACTGTGGAGAGTTTCTCCTTAATACCATCATAGGTACTTGCAGCCATTCTAGTTCCCAAGTTGGTGTCAGGGAGAGCTCTGCTATGCATAGCCTCTGTAGCAAGGTAATTAACACTGGGCACATTCCTCCACCATGATGTTCTCTCCCATCATAACTGCCCTGCCCACCTTAGCTGATCAGCTTCCCTACTGAAACCTCAAGAGCAGAGTCCCCACACAGCTAAGTAGCATGCACAGACATTTTTGTTTACTTAGCAGTTTTCCATCCACGAAGAGACAATTACATTCCTGTAGAAGGAGAGCCATGGTCAGGACTGTCATTATCTTTGTCATCTTCTTGGTTGCCTTGAAATTTGGACATCATAGGAGTGTTAAAGACAGAGGCTGTTGACGTGGTGCTGGAGGGGCCTGCATTTTGGGAAGATGATGGACTGTTGCTAAGAGACCTAGAATAAGGAAACATTGCCAGTGAAGCCAGAAAGCTTAAACCCCCATAAATGTCATCTGTACAGACATCTCAGCGCCTGTAACAGGAGTTAAGCTACCCACGAGGCATTCCTGGCAACATATCTAATGTTGGGGGTCCAAGAACCAAGGCACCTAAAGCCATGACAACTCTTGAAAATCACAGAACTGGAAAGTTGGAAGGTACACCCAGGGCTATCTAGTCCACTCTCCTGGCCTGAGGGTAGGTGTCTTGTATGGCAAGGGTGGGGAACCTTGTCCTCCCATGGGCCACTTTAAAGATTAATGCAAGCTCTATGGGCAGGATGGCTATGCTTAAGGGGTGTGGTGGCCAGAATGGGGTAAGGAAGAGGAGGCATGGATCTATGCCATGAATCCATCCCCTGTCCTTGATTGCATGCCCTCATCTGCACTCCTTTCTGCTGGAATCACTTTTTAGTGCTTGAGGGTAAGGACTGGAGTCACAGGCCAGCTCCAGGAACTGGAAAGAGGCCAAATTAAAAAGAGCAATGGATGAACTTGACTCACAGGCTGGATGTTCCCTACCCTGGCTCTAGACTGACACCTATGGCCACCCTCACCTTTAATACAGAGACTAAGCCTCATACGCTAAAAGGCCCAGCATGCAATGTTCTTTCTGGAACCAAGCACCCTATACTTCTCAGTGAACAAAGCAGCTGCAACCTGCTCTATTTAATATCAATAAGGTGTGGCTCTGTGATGCCTGCCCAGCTGCTGATGCAGCCCTTAAATGAGCATTTCATGGTAAAGCCCGATGAAGCTTCCTAACTAACAAGAAGGGGGCAAATCTTTCTTTCTGGTGAGCCAGAGATTTTAGGGCCTAATCCACTGATTTGAATAAGATCAGTATCTTAGCCCTTAACATGTAACCAATTTCCCCTAAAGGGAGAGAGATGCTAGAGTGAGAGCGGGTCAGATCCTCTTACACTAAGGAGCGATATTTTTCTGGGGCTGTGCACGGCTCCAAAACTGCAGGCACAATTTTCTTTTATTAAAGTGTGTGTGTGTCATGGACTTGAGTGGCTAAAGGGCTGAGCCCTGTAAGTGAGCAGGCAAGGGTACTTTACCTTGGCAAGCTACTGCCCCTCAGTGTGTTGATAGAGTTGCCACCCAGGAACGAGGACCGGAAGCCACCAGGATTTAGCACAACATGATGCAGATCAATCATGCTGTGAAAAGACAAGGCGAGGAAACAGGTGAGTGTCCACACTCGCCACAGCCAAGTGCTACAGGGCTCTGTGCTTCACCCCAGTTACGTGAGAACACAAGAAACCAAATGCGGAAGACACAGCAGTCTTGAAGGAATGGACTGTGTGACATGGTGACCAAGATGAAGAAGGGTCTGATGTCAACAGTGTTTCTTCAAACCACATCAGATGTGTCTACCTTGTCTCCATCACAGGCTCAATCTCCCTTTCTTCCCATCACCCAAATGGAAGTGGGGACAAGCTCCCTCTCTCTCTTGCTTTTTCTCCAATACAGGCCCTTCCCACTACCCCCCAACCCTTCCCACCTCTTTTGGTTCATGGAGGACACACCAGCCCACAGCTGCTTCAAGTCCATGTTGGAAATAGTTGGTTTCTGCCCCTATTGAAAATAAAAGGTAAAACGTTAACATGAACAAGGTTTCTTTCCAAGAAGGCTTTTAATCAAAGCACCTGTCCTGCTCCCTTGCAGGAAGACTATGGGATTGAAGAGTTTGTGAACTTGTCCTCTAGCCAGCGTAAGCACCAGGGGCAGCCAAAGTTCCCAATCCCAAGAGCTGCATAGCAAAATCTTCATATGGCTGAAAGCCACAAAACACAGATGTGTGTGTGCACGCCCCCTTAAAGCATTTCTCAAACTAAGCCTCACCCCCTCCTCTCCTGCTCTGTGATTGGCTAGAGGAGCAGGTGTTCTGTGGTCCTGGCTACCAAGATTCTGAGGAGCTGCAGCAATTCAGCTGCTGAGACTCTGGTGCAATAAGATGACATGCGGGACCCTTAGGCAACATGGGAGCCCCTGGTCCTGGTCGAAAGCTGCATGTGGCTCCCAAGTCACATTTTGTCCAAACCCAGCATACGCACTTCCCTTTTGGGAGAAGGCAAGGATGGAACAGAGAAGTCTTTGAGCTCCCCCACTCCTACCCCATTGCCTGCAGTGATACTTGCAGGAATGGGAGTTACTGAGTTTCCCAACAGCCAATATTCATGGCCCTGTTGCCCACAATAACTCTGCTGGAAGAATCTGGGGTTGTCTCCTATTGGGACAGCCCTGGCTCAGCGTTCCTACGTAACACCCACCACCAGGGTTAGAGGGCGCCTTTAGACACAACGCAAAGGGGTGGCTGAGTGTATGCAGACACCATTATATAGCCACACGTGTTTTCCCCATGTTTAATATGTTGCAGTACATAGATGGAACAGCTGCCTTTCCATGTCCCGGGGCTAATCCTGCTTGTCCATCACACCGGAAACTCTCCTTTCAGAAGTGGTCCCATGGAATTATGGGAGTTATAGTCCATGCAGGAGAGTGGCCAGGTCCGCCCCAAATCTTCTGCTCTGTGCTGCAGCTAAACAGCTCGTTCTTCACTGCTCAACACACACCCCGCTCCCCCCATGCGGTGGTTTGGGAGAGCACAAAGACAGTGTGCAGCAAGGGAAGAACTGTTAGTGTGCAGCAAGGAACAGGCTGTTTGGCAATGGTGCAGAGAAGGATTCAGAGCAGACGGAGGAATCGGGACATGCAGACCAGAAATGGCTGCAAACACACCACCCGATGTCTTTAGACACAACATTAGCCATGTGGAGAGGGAAAGAACTCAACTGCTGCACCTAAGACATCCGTGCAACGAACAAGGAGTTAATAATGGCAGGCTAATGGCAGGCAGACCAGTGGCCAAAAATGGTGATGGTGCATAGACACAACGCATAGTCATGAGGCAAACATCTTAAACACCCAATCCCCATTGTGTCTAAAGACACGCAAAGTCACATTAGAAAGACCTCTGTTTTGAATAAATAGAATGCAGTCTGGGCTTCAACGGGGCAATACAAAGACTACAGCTAGCCTTGGGGGTTTGTACTGGCTTTGGAAGGCTGTAGGGTGAGGATCCCTGAGACCAACTAAAAGAAGATCCCAGCACAAACCTGCTTTGGAAAAGTGCCAAAGATTGGGGGCATGGTCAACTTGGGAACTGCTGATTCAGAAGCTTTGGCTTGGGAGGGGCTGAATTCGCCTGCTGGAGCATGCTGCTTCTTTGTCATCTTCTTCACTGGTTGCCCTGTCACACCCTTTGCAGCTAAAACAGAGAAAGTGAGTTTTTAAATGACATCTTTAAGAACTCTGTGCATGCTTCGATGTTCTGGAGAGACAGGCAGAGGGAAAATAGACTTTTCGATCCTTGTGGTTTAGTAGAAGGCTTCAGATTTAGTTATGGGATATGGAATCTTTTTTATTTTTAAAGCAGTTTTAACGTAGCCATATAAACAAATTCAAATACAGTTATAAAGAGGATAAGGAGCCTTTCACTTGTAGATTACCAGTCCTACTGCAGCCCAGGTGAGTGAGGAATAAATGCCATCTATTTGGTGGACTACAAAAAAAAAACCATCAGAAGGGTCTGGAGCTAGTTCTGGGCAGGCATGGGTACACATGACCACAACTGGCCTCCTTGCTTCTCAGTCTCAGCAGAGAAGACAAGGTCCCTGGAGAAAGAACTCCCTCCCAGCACTTTCATTCAGGCTAAGACAGCGTGCTGGTGGAACTGGGAATAGGTGGCAGGGAACACCAGCCTTCAGTGCTATCAATCTGGCATCTTTCACTATTGCTAAATTCATAGAAACCATTTTCTTTAAGCTCCATAGCTGGAGGTCTCTCAGAAACAATGCCTTGTTCTTTTCCCACCCAGCCATTTGAGGTGGATATCTGTCCACAACATTCATTGTGTCTCATTCCACCCTACAATCTCCAAAATGTAACTTGCAAAGGCCAGTAAGAGGAACATTCTGCAGTATTTTCAAAGTTGCCCAAGGGAGTGCCTGACTCCCGCAATGAGAGCTAAGGAAAATTCTTAGCATAACCCAAGTCAGATCACCAGGGTGCAGCTCAGAAAGCATGCCCTGATCTTAGGATTGCCACTTTTTGCAGTTTGACTCTGAGGCTCTCATAGGGAAAAATGGGAGTCTCAGGGTCAAATTGCAAAAGGTGGCAACCTTACCTCTTCTGTAAGAGAGGTAAATGAGGTTAAGCAAGCAAACCCCTGTGGCAAAGACCTCTCACAACTAGCTCATAGGAGGAAAGCAATTATTCCCATATGAGGCTGCAAGAAAAATCACACACTGGCATAGGCTGAAAGCAGATTCTGACCTTTAGTCACTTAACATCAGCTCAAATGCATCCTGTCAGGTTTAATTATTGATCCCGCATGCAACAATGGCTGCAGTCAGAATCTTTGTCTCTCTTCTTGTCGGCCTAGGTGCTTATTATTTCTACAACCAGGAAACCCTATCTACAGGTGAGCAAAACCGGAGACTCACTGGAAATCCACCTTTCAGACCCAGCAGAATTGGGGCTGCATCCCCCTTACAGAGCAGAGCCTTCTCTGCTTGCAAAAAAAACTCAACTGGAATCAGGATGGGGTAAGCAATTCTTTCACAGCTCAGTGTATGGGGAAACCAGTAACCCACATTTAGGCTGCAGTCCTCTAACCACTTACTCCAGAACAGTCACACTGAAATCAATGGGGATTACTCCAGAATCAGCAGTTTGAGGATTGCGGTCTTAGTGAGCACTGTCTCCAGCCAAACCTGTTGTAAATACCTTCTAAAAGGGTGTTTGCTGTTCCCTTAAAAGAGCATATGGAAAGTTAAAGCTGAAAAAAATGAGAACTAGTCAAACAGAAGGAACAGTGAGTTTTGTTGCTCCACTCTGTCCTAAATGAACCACCCTACAGATTTTAGGAGTGCAACATGTAGATTTCAGTTAGAGATTAGGGAAAGCTTTCTGACTTTAAGAACAGTTGGGCAATGGAATATGTTGCTCCGGGAGGTTGTGGAACATTCCCTACTTGGATGTTTTCAAAACCTGGCTAGATAAACATCTGTTTGTGATGCTGTAGGCAGAGGATATCCTGCCTTGGAGCAGGGGTTGGACTAGGTAACTTGCGAGATCCCTTTCAACTCTACAGGTCTATGACTCTAAAACAGTGCCAAGAACTGAGTCGCTATGAAACATAGGAGAAGGCAGGGAACTAAGTGTACTATCAAAATGGATGGATATCCAGGATTGGCAGATTTACCCCACAGACAAAAAGCAAGCATTAGTGCTGTATTTATTTATTATTAGTCATTTCTCTCGCATTTTCAGTGTTCAGGATGCTTTACAGTGTGAAGCATGCTGAACTCTCGTTCGCCCACACAACAATTCTGTGAGGCAGGTCATTCTTATATTTCCATTTTACAGATGGGGAACTAAGGCTGAGAGAAAGTGATTTGCCCAAGGCCAGCCAGTGAATTCATGCTCAGATAGAATGTGAACCCTGGTGTCTCCCAGGGCCAAGTCCAAGTCCTTTTACCAGCCGAGACCGAATACGCCCCTTATTGTACAAACTTCGTGCTATATGCAGCATTTTGCAAACAAGTCCTCTCAATGCCCTTAAGAGTTGAGAATGGAGGGATACATCTTCTTCTTCCCACACTGGAAGCAACTTGATTTGGTACTCCGTTCCATGAGCTTTGCAACTTACTGTGACAATATGATGCACAAGGCATGGAGAAGGGGCGAGGGGGGGACTTTCTACTAACCTCCTTCCTAACCTTCCAGACATAGTGCAAGGAAAGCGTGTGTTGGTCACAGGGTCAAGCACAGGGATTGGAGAACAAATCGCCTATGAGTTTGCACGGATGGGAGCTCACCTAATCCTGACTGCTAGGAGAGAGAAGCAGCTCAAGGAGGTAAGCACCCGGCAGGATCCACCTCAAAGAGGAACGGACCGCAGAGGGAAATAGATCGTTCGGGTTCCCTTTTAGCTTGGACTCCAAACACCTCCTCACTTCCACTACCAAATAGGGCAGCAAGATGCAGGGCTGACCTTAGAATTTGCAGGGTCCAGGGCAAAGATAAAATGCGGGGCCACTGGTGGCACCCTCAATGGGGCCCTAGAGGTGGTTATGTTTGGGGTCTGACTGGGGGAGAGTGGGGGGGGGAACTTGTACCTTGCCATGGTGAAAACAGGGGCCACTGGGGGGGTCCCTTGACGTAGAGAAAATAGCTCTTACCCACATTACTAAGCCAAGGACAAGTGAAGCAGATAGCTCCATGCTGTGAAGGAGAGCGGGCAGGAGGGGATGGGGGTTTGTCCCTGTCTATTTGGCCAAGCATTTGACAGAAGATAGGAAGGGGGGGGGGGCTGTTTAGGGGACGCATACATTTTTTAATTTCCAGGGACTCATGTTCACTGCGTTTTTGCCATTCCCGCAGGGGAAGCTGTGTTTCTGGGGGGAAACGGCATTGGAGGAACAGCTGTTGGGACTGTTTCCCTGCCCCCCACTCTCTCCACCAGGACTATAAAGCCCTCTACTGCTGGCAGGCAGCTGCCTGCAACAGCTGCCAAAGGCCGGTTCCTAAGGCCACAGCTGTTTCTGGGCCATTTATGGGCTTGTTTGGTGCGGAGCGTTGGAGAATTTGTTGTTTTATGTGTGTTCTTTAGATATTTTTAAATTTGTTTTTAGGTTGGCTGAAGAGGGGGGTTATGGGCAGGGTTGGGAGGAGGAAGGTTTTTTTTTATAACCCCCCTGTGAGTGGGGGCGGGGGAGGGAAGTGGGAGGAGTGTCCTGCCCCCCCCCCCCGTGAGAGGGGGGGTATGGGCATAGGAGGGTTGAGATGTTTTGGGGGGTTGGGAGTGTCACAAACCCCCTGTGAGATGGGTGGTATGGGCAGGAATGCAGGGGCTACAACCCCCTTGTGAGGGAAGGGGGATGTGGGTATAAGGGATTTGGGGTATGGTTTAGATAGGGAGGGGGCAGGGGGTGCCTTGCCCCACCCCCAGTGAGAGGGGAGAGTATGGGCATGAGGGATTATGGGGGTATGGGTTGGCTAGGGAGAGGGAAGGGATTTCCTCACCTGCTGGCCTATCTCTGAGATGCTGGGCTCAGGGGTCCCTCTCCAGCCATCCCCACCCTCAGCCCCGGATGGACCCTTCAAGTGCTATTATTTGTGTGGGGGGGGGGGGGCTGTTAATCAGGTGCCAGGGGGGGGGGCCTTCCTGGGGCAGGGAAGAGAGAGGGGCAGCTATTGGGGTTGTGTTGGGTATGGAGCAGGGGAGGATAGACCATTGGGGCTCTCAGAAGAGACACCTGGTGTAAGTTCCCATGTCCCACTCCCCCCATCTCGGAATATTTGGGAGTTGAGGCCAACACGGCCCCTGATCTGACACTGACGCTGTTTAATGTGAGGTCGATGGCAAACAAAACATCTGCCGTTCATGATTTGATTCAGGATGAAGCTGCTGACCTCATATCCTGGCTGGATGAGGCATCTGGGCCAGTATCGTCTCAGATGGTGCCAGCCAGGTACTCGGTGCAATTTCAGCCGAGGTCAGGGAGGTGGAGTGGCCATGGTCTGTAAAGACACCTTGGCCTTTCAGAGGTATCTGGTGCCTAACCTATCCAATATAGTGTGTCCACCTTGTACTGGATTTGGCTGAGGATAGATTGGGGATCCTCTTGGTTTACCAACCACCCCCTGCACAGTTGATTCCCTGACTGCTCTAGCTGATCTGATCTTGGAGGTGGTGCTGAGATCACCTAGACTTATTGTTCTGGGTCATGACAACATACACACTGAGGCCAGCCTTTTAGGGGTGGAACAGGAGTTCATGGCCTCCATGACAACCATGGACCTATCCCAAATAATATCAAGCCCAACGCATGAGGTGGAACACACATTGGATTTAATGTTTTACACCAGCCTGGAGACAGGGGCTCCGATTATTGGGGGTGTTGCTGTAACAGCATTGTCATGATCAAATCATTACCTCCTGAAGGCCTGGATTCTGGCCCTAATATGTGGTGGACCGGTTAAGTTGGTCTGCCCCAGAAACTGATGGATTCAGTTGGTTTCAAGAACTCTTTGGGGGATATACCCACTGACCTTGACAGCTATTCTGTCGATGACCTGGTTGCCTTGTGGAATGACATCTTGACCCTGAACATCAACACGGTTGCACCCAAGTGTCCACTTCCACCGTTTCATCAGCACAGGTTTCCCTGGTATACAGAGGACCTGAGGCAGTTGAAGCGGGAAGGTAGGTGGTTAGAGCGCAGGTGGAACTCAACTCACATTGAGCCTGACCGATTGTGGCATAGATCATTTGGTGGGGACTATGCTGTGGTAGCGAAGAAAGCTTTCTTCTCCACTATCATAGTGTCTGCAAAGCCTCGTCCGGGAGAACTGTTCCAGGTGGTGAGGGGCCTGGTTAACCTGGCCTGTCTCCGCCCAGAAATGGAGTCATCTAATGCCCGCTGTGACATTTTTATTAATTACTTTGCAGATAAAATCGTTCGTATTCACCATGACTTGGGTGCTGCCATTTCAACTGCAGAGTCTGAGTTTGGGATTATGGAAGCTCAGTCTTGCTCTGTTTGTTTGGATCAGTTTCAATTGGTATTGCCTACCAATGTGAGGGAGGTGCTTGGGTTGATGAGGGCAACAAGTTGTGAATTAGATCCTTGCCTGTCCTTGCTGGTGAAAGCCAGACGGGAGACACTGGGGCCATTATTGGCTGGGGCTGTCAACGTCCCCTATGAGAGGGCAAGGTGTCGGACACCCTCAAAACAGTGATATTCTGGCCCCTGCTTGAGAAACCATCCTGACTCCCAGGCCAGCTATCATCCTGTCTCTAACCTTCCCTTTTTAGGAAAGGTTATTGAACGGGTGGTTGCTCAACAGCTCCAAGCTCATCTCAATGCTATCAGATTCCTGGGACCCATTTCAGTCAGATTTTCATCCTGGGTATGGTACGGAAACTGTGCTTGTAGCTTTGGTCAATGATCCACACCTTGAAATGGACAAGGGGAATTCTACCTTGTTGGTTTTGTTAGATCTTTCAGCAGCCTTTGATACAGTTGTCATTGACAGGACTGCAGGACCTGGCAGGGGTGAGTGGGACTGCTCTTCAGTGGTTCTACTCTTTCCTGTCTGGGAGGTCCCAGCGGGTGGTGATGGGCAATTGCCCATTGTCCCCTCAGAACCTCATGTGTGATGTTCTGCAGGGTTCTATTTTCTACCCCCTTTTGTTCAATGTGTAACTGAGGCCACTGGGCAAGGTCATTCAGAGGTTTGGGGTGAGATGTCATCAATACGCTGATGACACTCAGCTCTACCTCTCTCTTTCATCTGACCCAGGTCCCATAGTCTTGCTGCTTACTCGATGTCTGGCTGCTGTCAGGGACTGGACAAGGGTTTTCTGATGGAAGCTGAATCCTGACAAGACTGAAGTGGGACACCTCTGGTCAATTGGGTTCGCAGCCTTGGAGTGCTTTTAGATCCCTCGCTGAGTCTGGAATGTCAGGTGATGGTGGTGGCCAGGAGCGCTTTTCACCAACTCTGTCTGGTGAGGAGGCTGCGGCCTTTTCTTTCTGACTCGGATCTGGCCACTGTCATCCATGCTTTCATCACCTCGAGGCTAGATTACTGCAACATGTTCTATATGGGGCTGCCCTTGGTGACTGTTTGGAAGCTGCAGCTCGTGCAGAATGTGGTGGCTCGGCTCTTTCGGGGACGAGTCGCTGGGAGCACATTACACCAGTGCTCCAAAGTCTGCACTGGCTGCCTATAGCTTTCCGGGCACAATTCAAGCACTGGTTTTGACCTTTGACCTGGAGGCCATGGCGGAATGGATGTGGCAGAGCAGACTGAAGCTCAACCCCGATAAGACGGAGGTGATGTTGGTGGGAGAGCGAGGGAGGTAGCGGCCCCCGATTGGGGGGGGTTCATCCTCCTATAGCTCAGCAGGTCCAGAGTCTGGGGGTGATACTGGACGCGGATCTCTGCCTGGAGCGGCAGGTGGAGGTAGTCGCGAAGGCGGCTTTCCGCCAGTTGCATCTGGTGTGGAGGCTGCATCCGTTCGTCTCCGGCCCAGACCTGGCCTCCCTCATCCATGCCTTCGTCACCTCGAGGCTGGACTACTGCAACGTGCTCTACGTGGGGCTTCCCTTGTGCTTGGTTCGGAAGTTGCAGCTAGTGCAGAATGCGGCGGCCCGTCTCCTTACGGGGACGGGTCTTCGGGAGCACATTACACCTGTGCTCTGGACTCTGCGCTGGTTGCCGATAACGTGCCGAGCTAGGTTCAAGGTTTTGGTGTTGATCTATAAGGCCCTTCACGGTCTGGGCCCCTCGTACCTCAGGGACCGCCTCACCCTCCGCGCCCCAGAGCAGCTCCTTCGGTCTGCCGGGGGTGCCTTCCTGGAGGTCCCCCGCGTTAAGCGGGGGGCCACAATGGAGAGGCCATTCTCGGTGGCTGCGCCGCGCCTTTGGAACTCCCTTCCGGAGGAAGCTCGCCTGGCCCCCAGCCTGTTAACATTCCGGCAATGCTGTAAAACCTGGCTGTTCACCCAGGTCTTTGGGGAGGGTGGGTTGAGGGTTTTATCTCCCCTCCCCTATTTATTGTTTTAGTAAATTCCTGGGTTCTGTTTTAATATTTTAATATTTGAATTGTATTTTTTTGAAATGTTTTAAATTGTTTTATATATATTTTATATGTACTTTTCTATTGTTGGAAGCCGCCCCGAGCTGGTTTTAGGTGGGGTGGGGTATAAATTTAGGAAATAAATAAATAAATTAAATAAAAGCCCTAAATGATCTGGGTCCCATATATCTGAGAGACTGCCTGTCCTACCATGTCCCATTGCAGCCCCTACAGTTGGCCAGAAGCACCCTCTTACATGTTTCATCTGTTACACTTGTCTGTGGGGCAGGGGTCCCAACTCCTTTCCCCAAGAGGTTGGCTTGAGCCCAAGTCTAAGCATCTTCCTGGGGCAATGTAAAACAGTTTTATTTCAAAAGGGGTTGGTGGGCAGGGATAGGGGTTGGTGGGGGTTTTGGGGTAGGGTTGTGGGGAGAGGGGAAAGTTTTGAGGGGATGGTGGAAGTTTTTGTTTGAATTTTATTGTTTTGCTTTATGAATTGTAAGCCGCCCTGAGTCGCTACAGGATGGGTGGCGTATAAATTTCAAACATAAATAATTACTGCCAATGGGGAAAACACAGTGAACACACAGAGGTCCTATACCTAGAATTGTATGCTGTGTGGTGTTACCCACTCTGAGCCCTTGTAATAGGGTAGGATATAAATTTAAAGGAATGATAAGAATAATAATAATAATAATAATGCTCTAGTGTGCCATGGAACAGCTGCTGTGCAGAACGTCTGCTGCAGCAACAAGGTCTTTGGACACAGAGATGTCAAAAGTGTCTCTTTTCTCTCCAGGTGGCACAGAAGTGTCTGGAGCTGGGAGCGAGTTCCGCTAGGCACATAGTTTCTGACATGAACAACCTGACTTCAGCCCACAACCTCATTGAAGAAACCAGCAACAAACTGGGTAAATCTTGCGCCTCTTCCTTCCTATTCTTTAGCAAATCTGAGCATCCCTTTTCAAAATATCATACAGAACTGGGAAGGAGTCCTATGTCTCCTCCTGGGTCACTGACCCCGAGCCTCCTGAAGCCTCTTTTGTTAGAAAGTAGTCCAGGAGACAGGGATCTGCATAGGAAAGTAGCCTTTACTTACACTGAGCATTTGTCTGCTATTTCATCCCAAGTCTCACATGCTCAGTGTCAGATGGAATAAATGAAGCACTCAAGTTGCTGCAGGTAGTTAGTTCTGGCTGGATGCATCATGGCGGAATGGCTGCTGGGAGCGTTGTGGGAGCCTCAAGCAGACTGTGCAGAGGAGGGAGCATCCGAGCCTACTCCCATATGCCCAAGATGGCTTAGCTTGTGTAGAAAGAGGATGGAGTGTTGAGCAGTCTCTCTCTCTCTCTCTCTCTCTGATGATAAAGCCCTGATTCCAAAGTCATGAAACGATGAGGAAACTGGGAAGAGATGTGGCCTGTGCTTTAGAGCAGGGGTGGAGAACCTTTCCCTCCCATGGGCTACTCTGGAAATTAGTACAAGCTCCATGGGCTGGACAGGAGTTAGGATTAGGGAGGTGTGCTGAAGGAGAAAGAAAGAGAGAAGATCCAGATCATGGATCTGTGCCATGGATCCATCCCCATCTTCGAGGGCATGCCTTCATCTCCACTCCCTTCTCCCGAGCTTGCTCTCTCAGTGTTTGAGGGTAGATCCATGGCCAGATCCAGGAATTGGAAAGGGGCCAAATAAAAACTAACTGTGGCACAGTTTTGGCTCATGGACCAGAGGTCCCCTCACACCCTCCTCCTTCTGCTCTAGAGAGAGTCAAGCTTTCAGGGAACAAAGAATGAAAAAGAATTTGTACCTAATGATGACAGAAAATCCAGTTCTGTCTCCATTGAAGTCTCAGGGAGTTTGGCCATTGACTTGAATGACAGGAAGTCCAGGAAGAACCAAGATCAGAATGCAGAAATGTGAGTGGATCCCTGTGGGAACCCAATTATTATGTTTAGACTTTGGTTCAGAAACAGAATGGGCTGTTCTCTCAGGGCGGAGGATGTAGGCCCCATCCATCCTGGTCCAAGAACATATTTTTCACCACAATCTGTCTCCCCTTTGCTCTCAGGAAGTCTTGACTACCTGGTTTTGAACCATGTTGGGGGAAGTGGAAAGTTTGGCCCATTCCAGGGGGACATGGAAGCAGTGATCAGCTCCTTGACTGTCAATTTCCTGAGCTATGTGCAGCTGACCACTTCTGCACTAACCATGCTGCAGGAGTCTAAAGGCAGCATTATCGTCATTTCCTCTCTGGCTGGTAAGTACAGCTGCTCTGTTCAGTAACCCGTGAACCTGTCCGCTCTACCTTGCCCTGAGTTAAGCTAACATCCAATACTAACAACAATGGTGGAATCTTTGCCTCTGCCTCTTCTGAAAATTGCCAGGAATCTTCAAATATTACAAGAGATCAGGACCTCAGCTTTACACTTCACATGTGAGAGAACAGCACCCCTGTAACACCTTGCTGGGGGGTTAATCTGAGTACTGACTAAGAGGAAAGAGTCCTACCTGCTGAGTTATACACTTGGCTTATTACAGTACCACAGTTCCTTGGAGGTTCTGTTCCACAAACTGACATCACCTGACTGTAAAGCCCATCTGACTCCTCAAAGTTCCATGTGGGAGGGCCACTAGGGAGCTGTTCACAAACCCAAATTAGCCGCTGCAGCAAACTGTTCACCTGATGACCACAGGCTCCTGATTGGCCAGTCAGTCTGTGTCCCCATTGGCTGATGGGGCTCATATAAAAAGGAAACAGGAAGCAGTCTGACCAGTATTTATTAACAAGGACTCTGGTGTCTGCTTTGCTCTTTTTCCTGGCTTGTCTCCGTTACTGACCTCACTCCTGCCTGTGCCTGCCTAAGGTATGCTGCTCATCAAATTGGGAATTTTGGCCAGTCTTGATCTATGCCATGGCTCCATCCTCTGTCCTTGTGTGCCTTGCTCCAGTTCATTTCTTGTCTCAACCCAGCCCTAGTCCTACCTCAGTCCTTGCTTCTTGAGCCCTTCCATTAACCTCATCTTTCCCAACTACCCAGCTCCTGACACAACTCTTTGAATCCCTGGTTTCTGGTTCTCTGGCTTCTGGCCTGAGTGGGTCTCTGACTAACACCTCAGCCTTGCCCTCAGAGTGTGACACTGGCCTTGCTTAGCTGGCTGGTAGAGCTACCGCACCTTGTAGAAAATGATCTTCTGTTTGTTAGCAACGCAGCAAAAAAAATCTCTGAGTATTTAGACGTGGAGCTGGCTGAGACTTTAATCCTCAGACAGCTCCCCATGGCCTTCAAGTATCTGCCCCCATGAGACATTGAGGAAGCTTTTTCATGTATTCCCATTGATTTGATTCCACTCAGGACGTATTGGAGCCCCATTCGCCCTGTCATACAGCGCAGCCAAGTTTGCCTTAGAGGGATTCTACAGCTCATTGCGCAGGGAGCTGCACCTTCGACAGATCAATCTCTCCGTCACGGTGGCTGTGCTGGGCTACATCGATACTGGTAAGTGTCAACAAAATAACGCTAAATAATCTCTGTGCTGGGCAGAGACAAAGATTCATTGGGTGTTGCCAGACATAATGCTACCTGCTTATTTGGGGTTGTTATGTCTGTTCATGACCCACTATGTGCTTGCTATCCAGCTGCTCCTCTTGGTTTGCCCACAGGCAAATAACAAGGAGCAGCTCCTTGCCCATAGCCACTGTTACATTTGGTAACAGCAACTATGGCAAGGTGCTGGGGAGGTCATAGCTTACCTGGAGCCCGGGAGCAGCAGTAGGAACAACCTGCCATTATTGCCGCTCCCAGGGATCACTTCTGCTGCCGTCACGACCACTGTTCTAAGGGCCCGCTGTCACTCTCAAAGTCAAGGTAAACCCTATCCCTGCAAAAGGTATTTCTTAGCCCAGTAAAAATATGTAGCAAATTTGAAGATGAACAAAATATGACATTATTATTATTATTATTATTATTAACAAACATTTATCTAGCACCAGCAGTGTACCTGGCACTTTCAAAATTATTGAATAGACACGGTCCCTGCCCTAGGGCTTACAATCTGAGAGACAGGAGCTGGGGGAGAGACATAGGAAGGGGAAACAGAGGGAGAGACAAGGGGTCTAACATTCATGAAGATGCGAGGTCTCAAGTGCACGTACTTGGCTTGGTTACGACGAGAAGGACAGCAGGCAGGTCCATGTGGCAAGGATAAGGGTATACTGCCTGCCTGCCCTCTTTCAACAGCAGCCATTGCTTTCCTGGGCCCAATAAACCTGCAGTCAGTTGGTTCTGCGTTAAAGGATGCCCTGGGCTGTTTGGGGCACCCTCACTTACATGTCTGTAGACCCCTTGTGCCAAACTCCTTTGTTTTAGACATCTTATGAGCTGTTTTAAGAGGGCTACAATGTTGGAGGGGAGGAGGTGGACTAACACACATACACCCAACTCCTCCCTTGGCTATACAGGCCTGGTTAAAGATCAGGCAGGTGGAAAGAGAACGTATCAGAGAATTAGAGGGAGCTCAGGAGTTTTCGTAAGTGGTGATCTAGAAGTTTGGGGAGCTGGCTCTTCTAATCCATTGATCTCAACTGTACCACTTTAATCTGAGGTGGGGAGGAGGAGGATGGCAACCGCGTGATGAAGATTATCATTCTGCTTCTCCACAGACAGTGCCCTGAGCACAGTTGGTGATAAAATGACTATGACTGCAAGCTCCAAGGAAATGTGTGCACAGGAAGTGGTGCGAGCTGGAATACTGAGACACCGTGAGGTCTTCTATCCCTACTGGAGCCTAAAGCCTCTGATTCTGCTAAGGGACTGGGTGCCAGACTTGATGGAAAGGCTGCTGGACACATTCTACAACCTAGAGAATATCCTCTAACCTTCAGAGTGTTTTAGTTCCATGCAGAAGCAAAATAAAAAGGAGAAATTACACTGGGGCTGCAGGACAAACTGTGATACAGGATCCCTGTTTGTGCTAAATGCAGCATTTCCAAAGGGCACAGAGGGGAGATCCATGGGGAACAGGACAGGCAGAACTAAACTTCCCCTGATGAGCCCTAGAATACAAAACTCAGGGCTGGGCAGAACTAGACACAGCTGCAGCCTCCACTTTTGTTTCTACTATCAAAACTTCTTGACATGTAAAGCTTATTTAACGGGTGGGGAACCTCTGGCCCCTGAGCCAAATCCAGCCCATAGCTGTTACTTATTTGGCTACTTTCCAATTCTTAGATCTGGCCTATGGATCCAGTCTTTATGGTCAAGTGCTGAAAGAGTAAGCTCAGGGGAGCACAGTGGAGATAAGGACAGGGGCGATGGAAACATGGCATAGATCAAGAGTGACCACAATTCCCCATTTGATGAGCAGCATACCAAAATCTTGTTTGTGATTTGTTTGCCCAGTGCCACAGACACAAGATCTGTGCGGCAGGTGGTGTAGGCCCCTCGGTCTCCGATACATGCGGCGGCGGCTCCAGTTCTGCACGCGGCTGAGGCAGCTTCTCCACAGCCAACACACCAGGTGGGGTGGGGCGGGAAAGGCAAGCACAGAGGGAGCCACTTCCCATGAGAGCTGCATACAGAGGGAGCCACACTTGAACTGCTTGAGAGCGACATGTGGTTAACAAGCTTTCATAGGTCATGACATAGGTCCATGATCTGGACTCTCCCCTTCTTGGCACACCTCTCGCCTCCAACTCCTATCCTGCCAATGGAGCTTGTACTGATTTTTAAAGGCAGAAACCTTTTGTCCAAAGCAAATAGTTTAAGGTTTATCAGGAGAAATTTGCTCCAGAGCAAATGCCAAAATGAACTGGAGCAATGAGTGCCCAGTGGCAAATATCTGTTGAGACAGGGCAAGACTAGTTCAGGGTTAGACGTTGAAAGGGCTTCTAGCAGGCTCAACTGTTGTCTGTAATTTAGATCCGAAAGAGAACAATCTTCCCTCTGAGACAACCACACACACGCTATCTAATTCTGCTGCTCTTTTCATCAGTATGCAGGAGAATGGGTGGCACATCTTCTATGTGGAGGAGGCTCGTAGCAAGCTGCTCTCAGTCACAGAATCCCCCATCTCCTCTGGGGGTTGGAGGTGGGGAGGGATCCCCCATGACACTTCCAGTAATAGGTATGGGGTGGGATTCCCCCACTCCTGCTTTTGCTGCCAAAGCTAATGGATTATACGGCGGCCACTGCATCAGCCCTAAATCTGGCCCTTTTCAAACGGGCCATGATGGATGGATGGATGGATGTGCGCCCGTTCTCTCCACGCATGGAGCAACCAGCATTGGAGGCTGTTGCTCCATGCATGGGTGATGGGTGGAGGTTGGTGGCGCGTGGATGCACCCCCACCCACCGTGGGCACCGTTTCTACGGGTGCCCCCCATACCTGCCGTGGCATTTGCACGGGTGCCCCCTCCCACCGCACACTAACATGGTTAGTGTGTTTCAGTCATCCGTGACTGAAAAATGATGACTGAAAAATCATCGGATGACTAAAAAATCCCATGGTGCTTCACTGCTGAATTCCATCACCTTCTTCCATTATAATTTTTATTCCCCTTTAGAGAAGTATTTGAAACAATCCCACGGCTGATCTACGCACCGGGTTTGGGGGGGGAAGAGAAATCAAAACACTGATTTCCTGGCCAGAGCCCCAAAAAGCGCTGACAAACGTAAAGAGGTTCCGGGGTCGAGAGGATGTTTGCTCTTTCTACTAATCTCTATGCTCAATTAGGATTTACAGTTTACATGGAATGGACATTAACCTGGGTTTATTTGAACCCGGGTTAAATAAATCCTTGGAAATGAGGATGAAATAAATCCAGGTTCAACTTTAACCCAGATATTTTAAACTAGGATTAGGTTTTTACATGGACATTTAAACCTGGGTTGAGAGATGTTATTTCAGATTTAGTATCTGTGTACAAACAGCTACCATGTTGTTCCAGAGATTCTAGGGAATCCTTATACATTATCTATGTTTACTACTGATTTATCCCTTCTCGATAAGAAAGAGCACCAGCTATACCACTCTCAACTGCCTTCACCGGGCAAAGGAAAACCACAAAGCAGAGAAAGAGAAAATACAGGCATCATCCTCATATGATATCTAGCAAGAGCTGGACACAGGAATTACCCTGGGCATAATGGCTGACTTTCTGCATATCTCGCTTCAGTTGTTCCACCTTCTCTTGCATCTCTGCAAACCCCATAGTGTTAAAGTAGTTCAAATCGCCCTGAAATGTCCAGAAGAACTTGGCCTAGGAAGGAAAATTGGTGGAGAAGACAGAAAGTGAGGATTTGTCTATGTGAAGCTGGTAACTGGGCTGGTTAACTAGATACAATAGTGTGAATTTAACAGAGATCAGTTACCCTACACTGAGGCTGGGTAGACACTGACTTTTCCCAAATTAGATTACTGCTGCTTGGTGAACAGGGTGAAGCTAACAGGGGAAACGCCTCTCTTACCCCATGAAGTGTTTACCTAGGGACTTAATTTGCACATGAACTAATTCACCTTGTATTACAAAATTCTAAAGGTACTGATCTACTGCTTCTGCAGTGGCTGCTGATTGGGCTTTAATAACCAAAGCCAGACTAGTAGTTCAGACTAGTGGACCATCTCAAGGCCTCTCAATCACCTGTCTCATACCCACTGTTATTGCTGTAATGCACTTGTGGTCCTGATTCTCAGTTACTCAGTTCCTGACCCGAAAAGAGGGATAAAAATGAGGGGGGGGAAACAAGACAACCTTTTCATTCCTCATATTCAGGGGGTGTGAAGGATCTTTCTGTTACATCTGTTAAATATTCCCTATTTTAAATGTTGGGCTATGGCGTGAGCTGATGCCATGAATTAAACTAAATGAATGGGGAAAAAAATATTCCCTACATTAGGAGGATGCCCACCCCACATGGCTAAAACTGAACTCCTTATCTTCCCCCCTCATCCTTCCTCTCCCTCTTCCCTGTCGATCCTCATCAATGGGGTTATCATCTTTCCCGTCCCCCAAGCCCGTAGCATAGGCTTCATCTTTGACTCACCCCTTTCTTTCTTTTAAACCCTACATCGACTCTGTTGCCAAATCCTGTCGCTTTTCCCTCCATAACATTACTAACATGTGACCTTTTCTCCTTGTCTACTCTGCCAAAACCCTTGCTCATGCCCTGGTCATCTCTCACCTCGATTACTGTAACCTCCTTCTCACTGGCCTCCCCCGCTCTCACCTTTCTCCCCTTATCTCTGTCCAAAACTCTGCTGCCAGGGTCATCCACCTCGCCCATCGCTTCGACCATGTGCAGCCCCTCCTCTCTTCTCTTCACTGGCTCCCCCTTCCTGAACGAATCCTGCACAAGCTCCTAGTCTTCACCTATAAAGTTCTTTACAACCTTGCTCCCCATACCTCTCTGAGCTAATTTCCCTCCATACTCCAGTCCATGAATTCCGCTCCTCCTCTGTTCCCTCTCTTGCCCTCCCCTGCCTCCCCTGCTCCCCTAGCCGCCTTCATCCTTTCTCCTTAGCTGCCCCCCATGCCTGGAACTCCCTCCCTGCCCACATCCGCCTCGCCCCCTCCCTTCCTACCTTCAAATCCCTTCTCAAGGCCCACCTCTTCCACTCTGCCCTCCCCGACTTCTTGCTCCCCTCACCTAACTCCTGCTGATACCCTCCATTCAGTACAATCTGTTACCTGAGGTCTGTGTACTCATATCCTCACCACATGGACCAACCAGCCATCATTCTTGATGTAACCAAGCCAAGCGCGTGCACCTGGGACCTCGCATCCTCGTGACTGTTACACTCCTTGTCTCTCCCTCTGTTCCCCTTCCTTCGTCTCCCCCCTCACCCCCCCAGATTGTAAGCCCTAGGGCAGGGACCATGTCTATTCCATTACTTTGTAAAGCGCCAGGTACATTGCTTGCGCTATATAAATTCTTGATAATAATAATTAATAATAATTTTGTTCGAGGCCCAACTTCCCTGGATCCACCACTGCTGGGATGGTATGAGGCAAATCATTTCAGAGTAGGGAGAGCCTTGAGAGTTAATAGAAAACACCTCAATCTAAGGATCCTTTACTCCAGGGAAAAGAGGGGTACACTGATAGCTTCTGTATCACCCCTCTTCCTAGTCTTGCTACTTCCCTAGGAAAAAGATAATGTCATCTCCAAATACAGTCAGTTTCCCACGGGATGGTGGGACTCCATAATTTCTCACTAGTTGACAACACATGATGATGATGATTCCATCTCTGCTGGCAAGACTGAACATTTATCTCCAGAGCAATGTTAAGTTTAGCATCCAAAGAATCAGAACTAGACAATAGTGACCAAACATTCTGGTCCCCACTAGTTCTTCACCCCTCCAGTAATGACCAGGGACCTGTGTTCATTGTGTTTTCCCCATCAGCAGCAATGAGGAAAATGTAATGAACACAGGTACCTGGTAATGACCCACTCTGGATATTGGAAGGCGCAGTATCCAGCTCCCTGACCCTGTCTGAATAAAGGCAAGAACTCCCTAGGCAAAAATAAGAACTTCCTAGGACCGCAGGTCTCAGGAAAACTTTCCTGGGGCATTTCATGGAGCACAGTGCGCACACTACTTCTTCCTCCCACTGGCACCAGCAGGATGAGTGGGAAGGAGTGTTGACTGCTACTAGTAATTCTGATCCCAGAATAGACCATATGCCTGGATCTCTGATACAGCTTCTTCATAAAAGCTGAAGAGAAAGTTGAGCGAGAGAGCTGTTGATCAGAAGTACCTTTAAATAAGATGCCAGACCAGCCTCCTCCTTCTCCATCTGTTTCCGCTTGCGTATGACCTTCTCACAGATCCCTGGGCTCTGCTCCATATTCTTGTAAAGATCTTTTAGGCATATTTCAGTGTAGGACAAAGACTGTTCTTCAAAGTCATTTGTGGAAATCAGCTTACAGAATGCCTTAGTGAGGGGGTACTCATTGTCAAACTCATCCAAGGTCTCCATCCTACACCTAGCCAGGACAAGCAGAACAGATAGTAAAGCCTACCAGAAAGGGAAATAAAATCTAGAGAGGCAACATAGTTCCCATGTTGATCTCTAACGTTAGAGATGGAGCCCCTCATATCTTAAGGACCGCCTCGCCCTCCGCGCCCCAGGACGACCCCTTCGGTCTGTCGGGGGTGCCTTCCTGGAGGTCCCCTGTGTAAAACGGGGGGCCACAATGGAGAAGGCATTCTCGGTGGCCGGGCCGTGACTCTGGAACTCCCTTCCAGAGGAAGTCCGCCTGGCCCCAGGTCTGTTGGCTTTTTGCCAAGCCTATAAGCCCTGGCTGTTCGCCCAGGCCTTCAGAGGGGAGGATGGGGTAGTGGGGGGATGTGTTTTATAGAATTTTAAAATGATATTGTTGTTTCTATTTTAAAAGTTTTATTGTTGATACTTTGCTTTTGTAAGTCGCCCCGAGATGCCATGGCATGAGGGAGTGACTACAAAATGTAAATAAATAAATAAATCTTCACCTCTCAGAAAGGAAAAGGGAGTCAGCAGGGTTACTTTTAACTGAAAAGCAAGGGCCTTGTCCCTTCTCATCCTGTATACAAGAGCTCAGAAATAGCATTGTCATTCATTTTAAGGGCACCTTGTGGTTCAAACACATCTTGATCCATTGCATTCCTTAGTTTTAATTTTTTTTAGCTGGTCAGATTACTTCAGGGATAGGGGGGCTCTCATTCAGTTACCCTAGTGTTAGACTCACCTGGTAGGGGTACCTCTCTGTAGGGGAAAGGCGGGCAGTGCCAGTTTTAATGAGAGCAGGAGAAGGGGACAGGGTGGCCCAAGCCCCTTTATGCAGGTCCCAGGAAAAAGCTGCCCCCCTCAGCTACCTCAGTACATTCATCCTTTTCCCTATAGTTGGGGACTGGGAGGGGGCACAACTGCCTCATTAGGAAAGAGGAAGAATAATGGCCCCAATAACTGAGTAAATAGCCCCACTATATGAAAGGGGGTAAGTAGCTACCTGTTAACTGAGGGATAAATAACTGTTCCACTATGTGAGGGAGCAAGGAGTAACTGTCCTGTTAGTTTGGGGGGATAGCTGGATAATTGCCTCACTATCTGAAAAGAAGGGATAGCTACCCCATTAGCTTGGGGGGGGGGGTTGGTTGGGCAACTACCCCATTATATGAGGGGGTAAGGGGTAGCGGCCCCATTAGCTGGAGGAGATAGGTGGGTAATTTCCCCCGTTATGCGGGGAAGGGATCGTGCAATTGCCCCACTATTGAGGGGGAAGGGGTATCTGTCCCATTCGCCGGGTGTATGTGGGTAATTTCCCCACTACATGTGGGTAAGGGGAAGTCACCCTGTTAGCTAGAATGTGTGGCTAACTGCCCTGCTGTATGAGAGGGAAGGATAATCACTGCCCTGCTAACTGGGGTATTGATGGAGCGCACTATGTGAAGAGAAAGGCTCGCTGCCCCATTAGCTAGAAAGCATGGGCCGGTTAAGCCCCTGCAAGGTCTGTTTCCAGTGGAGCAGGGTTTCGTATTCTTTTCAGGGCGGGTTCAATCCAATCCAATCTACAGAAGGAGGCGGGGCTTCATGCCATTCCCCCGCTCCTCCCGGGGCAGCACTGGGCGGAGCTTACCTTAGCCTCTTCCGCAGGGCTTGCTGCGTGTTTCTTCTCGGCCCTTTGGCGTCTCGCGCTCTCTGCCCGGCTGTAAGCGTCGCGTTGCGTCACAGCGGGGCGAGGCTGAGGCGTCACTGAGGCTGATGTCGTGCTGTCGCCGAGTTTGCACCTCCCCTCCCTCCTGCTTGCCGCTCCGGGGAGGTAGGACTAGCAGAGAATGGAAATGGCCCATGCAGCGCTGAGCCCCAGGGGATTCGAGTCCCTAGAAGCCCCCTAAGCACAGACTGCACCCCTAGTCTGGAGGTTGGCTGTTGGATCCCTAGGGGCGATGAGGAATGTTCCCTACGGCTGGGAAGAGGGTCCCAGGCTTCAATGGCTGCCTTGCCCCAGGATACCAATGTGTGAAAGGCAGGGGGGAGTGAAGGGATGATTTCATGTGTGTAGATTACTGCCAGTGGGAGCAAGGATTTCGTACGCACATGAAATTATTCTCTCCAGTGGGAGGGAGTAGCAGGAAACATGGGGGTGGGGAGTGCCCTGCTACCCTTGGTGAAATGACTCCTTCGTCCATGTCCACACCATAATACTCCAGCTGGCAGGGCCAGCCTTAAACAGGGGCCATGGACCCTGCAGAGAGGCCAGACTTGGTACTAGTCTAGGTCCAGCGCTCCTGAGGCTCCAACACTCCCGGGGGGCAAACTAAGGATCCCTGAATCCCCTGAGCCAGAGGTGAGTGGGGGAGAGAGGGGAGCCACTTCTGACAAACAGAAACAGAACTACTTCAGTTTAATTAAATCAGAGTTAACTATTCCACTTTGGTACCATTCTCACTGCAGCTCTAAGCATCAGTAATTACTTTGCAATCTCCCCCTAATGGCCATGACAAACAATGCTCTTTTTTTATTTCAAAGTAAACTGTTAAGTGACAGTTACTTTGAAGTAAAAAGCAAAGGAGTGTGTGTACTCTTTTTCAGGAGTACATACTTCTCTTCCTACTCCTGAATAACTTTGGCTTAGAGCTCCTGATGTGTGAACGACTCAGGAGTAGACGTCATTAAGGCTTAACTACTGGGAAGTACCTGTCTGTCAGAATGTGGCTTGGGTAGCCATGATGCACAGCCCATTGGGTGAGTTGCACCTGCTCAAATGGGAGCAATTCTTCCTACCCCTGGTGAGTTTATTCACACACAGCCAGGACTGGGTTAAAGTAGAGGGTTTAGGGACAGTGGTGTGGCTAACAGGGCCTAGAAGAACTGTGCCTCCATTCTCTCCTCCCACCCCCCTGCCTGGTGCCCCTCTCCATCAAAGAACAGTGCCAGCCCTGAGCCCCCTCCAATATGTGAGATCTTAGTTATGCCACTGAACCGGGGCCCTCCAAAAATATAAATATAGGCTTGGTCTTGCCTTGGCCAGGACTGGGAGCTGCCACTGCTGTGGGTGAGGAGGGGTCTGCTGTTACCCTCCTCATAGTAGCATCCACTCCAAACACAGCCAGGGAGAGACCAGGTAGGATTGCCACCCATACAAATTTTAAAGGAACACTTATGAAAAATACATGTTGCAGGGCCTGCAACATGTATTTTTCATAAGTGTTCCTTTAAAATATGCATAGGTGGCAACACTACAACCAGGGCTGGGGCTGCTGCAAACAGAACTCAAGATGCAAAATCCCCACAACTATAAAAGCCCTGGGCCACATCAAACTTTGTCCCATCTTGCTTGCAGGCCTGCTGTGCAGGGACAAATAGTAATTAATCCACAGCACAGCCCCAGGGCAGATGGCCTAGAGAAATCTTTAATGCTTGAGAGTTCGTCACAGATGCCAGTTGAGAACAAGCAGCCAGTTAACATTCACTAAAGCCTCTTGCAAGGTGTTACCTGAGCAGGGACACCACATGATTGCTAACCCCAGAGCAAAGCTCAGCTAGGGATTCCATTGATTCACCCTCATCCTCCCAGGCCAGGCAAACCTAGGATGAGGGGTTGTTTTCCATGTAACCCCCTTGCCTGTCTTTATCCATAGATTTTTAAAGGTTTGAAGGGGCCTCTGAGATAATATAAAGATGATAAAAGTTCTAGAAAGCAAGTTCTATGAGGAAAGGTTGAAGGAACTGGGTCTGTTTAGCCTAGCGAAGAGGAGACATGAGAGCAGTCTTCAAATAGCTAAAGGGCTAACCATTTTGCATTGCTACAGTCTCAAATTACAGGAAAGTAGGTTTGGGTTAAATGTCAGGAAAAACAACCTAACAGTAAGAGTTATTTGGCAATGGAACAAGTTCCTAGGGAGGTTGTGAGCTCTCTTGTCACTGGAGGTTTCAAAAAGAGACTGGGCAGCCAGGAATGCTGTAGTCAGGAGGGGTTGACCTAGATGACTCTCTGTAATTCTATGATCTAGCCTAGCTACCTCTGTAATACTGGCCCATTTTAACTTCCCACGGGTAGGCCCAGTGAAACTTCATCTGGGGTTCCATTTTGGGAACTGTGCTTCAAGGAGGATGTTAACAAAGGGTGTTTTCAGACAAGATGCGACCATCCCCCCTAGCCACCCAGGAGCCACGGAGCCAGCCACCGTCTGAAGGTGGAGCAGCCAGATGTGCATTCCTGTGAGACACGGAGCATGGCCACACACAGAGTGCTCTGTATGGGGCCAGCCAAATGTACAGTGGCTGCCTCCACAGCCATGGTAGCCATGCTGGGAGCCACCTGTTTGAAGCACTCCCCACTCACCTGTGTGGATGCTGCAGCCTCCATGGCTCACCTTCCTCACCCATGCAGCAGTGCCACTCAGCAGTCCCCCCAATCACCTTGCTCGTGTAAAAACACTCAATTTGGCAAGGATTCAGTACAGAACAGTCAAGTTGATAAAGGGGCTAGAATGCAAGTAATACTAGGAAGGACTGAAAGAATTGGGTATCTAACCTACAAAAAAACCCAATAAACTAAAGGAGGGCACATAACAATTTTCAAATACCTAAAAGGCTGTCCCCAAATAACACTGCCACAGAAGGGAGAGCAAGAGGGAAAGAGGATCAAAATGCTTCAATTTCATTAAGGATTACAGGGAAAGCTTCTTAACTGTAAGAGCAGTTGGGCAAGGGAATAAGTTGCCTAGGGGAGTTGTGGAATTTCCTTGGACGTTTTCAAGAACCGGCTGGAGAATAATCTGTCTGTGATGCTGTAGGAATAGGGCATCCTGCCTTGGAGCAGGTGGTTGGCATAAATGATCCTTGAGATCTCTTCCAACTGATGGAAGGTCTGTGTCCTGGGAACACGAAGAAAGCCATCTCCAGGAGATGAAGGGGAGCTGTGGTGCTGGTGCACAGGATGGGAGCTGTTGCCCCTGCCAGCACCCAATGCAAGAAAGAGTCAGGAAGCACAGGACTTGATGCCAGGTTTTATTAAGCAGCAGGCAGTGTCAGACACTCTCAGCTAATACTATCTTCTCTCTGGCTACGTTCTGATGAAAACAGGCAAATGAAGTAATTTAATTAAATGAAAATAACTACTCCACTTCAGTAGAATTCAGACAGACAATGTAAACCAAGCAACTACTCTGGTTTAATTAAATTGAAGTAACTACTCTACTTTGGTAGTGTTCAGATGAACAGCATAAAGCAAGGTAACTACTCTGGTTTAATTAAATCACAATAACTACTCTCCTTTGGTAGCATTCAGATGCACAGCATAAACCAAAGCAGTGTGTCAATTTCCCCCTAGCTAAGATGCAATTATCACTAAACCAGATTCACCACCCTCAGCATGAGGGTATTTTCAGACATTACGTAGCCAAGGCAGGCCACAGTGAACACCGTGGAGTGGCTGTGACCGACGTAACGTCTGATTGGTCCCTGCCAGATGTTCACCACAGTGAATATCTGGCGGGGATCAATGCTAACCATGGTTCTGGTCCTGCAGCCGACCACAGAGCCGAATTCGTGGTTAGATTGACCACGATCAGGAATGACCCCAAAGTAACGTCTGTTGTCTTGGCCCATTCCTGATCATGGTCCCGGCTATCAGGAGCAGTCAGGTGCAGTGGCCTCATTGGCCGCTGCGTCTGCCTGTCTCCCTGAAGACGGGCAGTCATGGAAACGCAGGGGGCAGGACTGTGCAGTCGCACGGCATGCTGTTTAGCCCCACCCAGACTCCGCCCCCTCCCTGATTCCCATCAGTGATGCAGCCGGCACATCTGAAGGATGACCAGCCTCATCACCGACCAGGCTCAGGGAACGATCCTGCTCCGTGATTCAGCGTGGCAGGCCCAGAGTCCCGTCACGTCTAAAAATACCCTGAGTTACTTCAACATACAAACTGAAGGGAGTCATGTATTCCTGATTTTTCTGGAGTTCATACTTCTCTTCCTACTCCTTACTGAACATAGGCTTAGTGCTCTGTTTGTGTAAACACTTCAGGAGTAAAACAGAAGTAAGGCCCAGCTGCATTGAATTAACTGTTTGTCAGACCATGGGCTCCTGCTGCACAGTAAGACCTCAGGGCAGGGTGCGTAGGGATCATACCGGGGGGGGGGGTCCATGACGTGGCAGGGAGAAGCTAGCTGGATGCTCATTTGCAGTATTTGCTGGTGTCCAGGTTCTTGTAGTCTTTGTTGTAAGGAGCCCCCGCAAAGCACACAGCCGCGTTGCGGTCACAATTGCAGATGAATGCCTCACACTCATTGTTCTTACCTGGGAGGAGAAGGGAAGTATCAGCAATGGTACACGGGGTGGATAGGTAGTTTCTTTCCTCCTGCCCCTCACCCCATCTGCTGGGGAAGGGAGCCAAGCACTGGTACCATAGCATGAGTAACAAGGCTATTAGTTAAGTTCTCTGACTGTCCGGGGCAGGAGATGGATGAGAGACAGGATGCTGGGCTAGCAGACCATTGGTTTGACCCAGTATGGCACTTCTTATATTCTTATGGCAACAGACATTGTGTGGCATGTGGTTCAACAGGGAGCTGGTATTAACTCCTGCCTTACCCCTTTTAGTAATAGAAGGACCAAGAATTCCCAAGATTCATCTCACAGTCTCCAGCCCATGGTCTTTCTTTCTCAGCTTAACTATTCCTCTCGCTGGTGTCCCAGATAAGCCACATGCATCTTCCAGAATGCTTCCTTGCAGTATCCCCAAGGCAGTGGCTTTATTAAAATTATTACCCCCTGTCAGCTGGTTGCGAACTGTTCCCATAGGAAGAATAGGTTGGCCTCACTGGCCATAGTATCTCAACTTCAAACCAGCTGTAACCCCCTCAGGGCCACTGGCTCTAGTTCAGACATTTTACAATCACTGCCTGCTGCTCTGAGCCTGCCCTTTAACATGTCTGTTTATTTTCCCACCCCTTTTCCAGCCTCTGAAGTAATTCCTGTGACTAGAGCTGAAATTATTATTACTTATTTAGATAGCACTTTCAGTGTTCAAAGTGCTTTACAATCCTTATCTAGTTCACCCTCAGTATATTGCAGGGAGGTAGGTCATTAAACAGATGGAGAACTGTGACTGAAAGACAGCAACTTGCCCAAAGCCACCCAGTGAGTCCATGGCTAAGGTGGGATTTGAACCTTGCTTTTCCAGGTCCAAGCCCAACACCTTATTTGCTAGACTACACTGGATCTAGTGCTAAACACGTTTGGTTTAAGCATCATCTGTATTTAGAGGAGCAGTTTCAGACCAAGGGTGAATAGCACCAATGCTAGTAACGGGTGTAGCTACCATGGAGTGAAGGCCCTCACATGAGCCTGAGTCCTGGACTCTTGGGGGGCCCTTTCCAACTGACTTGGAGCACCACTACAAAATTTTCAGAGTGAATGGGGAAGGGAGTGGAGCCAACACTCAGCCTCCACCCACCTTGAACATTTTCTAGTGGTGCTTAGCCTGCTTGCAAAGTGTCCTGCTAGGAAGGAAAAATTTTGTGGGGGGTGGGATGGAGTGCTGCCCATGTCCCCTCCCGCTCTAGTAAACACTTCCTTTCTGGCAGGTTGCTGTTGCTCTTAGAAACGTGGAAGAGACCAGTGCCACCCACTTTTGTAGGGGGAGACTGAGGCTCATTGGAAGCCATCTTGAGACCCATTACTCTTAGGGCGGCCCATAATTGGGACAGAGCCTGGGCCTTCCACAGCCTTGCTACATCACTGTGCTAGCACTTAGCACAGGCACCAGGCTCATTGAAGCGAATGGGACTCATGTCAAGGGTTAGCACCGGTCACCGGTGCCATTACTCAGAGAATCACGCTGCAAAAGATTTACTGGTGCAGCCATAAGGAAGTAGCTTTAATGTACTGGCAAGGGAAGCCACGAAGATTAAATAAAGTATATTTGCCATTCCTCTCCACATTCTTTTGCCTCACCATTGCCAGATGCCTGTGAGCCCAGCTGTGGTTTGGAGAAGGACCTGAGTGTTGCCTTTGAGGGCCAGGGTGGAGTTAAAGGCTGCTCTCTGGCCCCAGGCAGCAGCTGAGGGTGGCATCTGAAGGCTACTGGCCATTTAGGAGTAGTCTAATTTATAGTTAGCAGGACGGTGGGGAGTACCTTTGCTTTAGGGGTATTCATTTTTAAATTGGGACTTATCCATTGCATTATGGGAACGAGGAGGGAGGGATATGGGGGATGGCCATGGCCCTTCTGTGAGTGGGGAGGGGAGATTAGGCAGGTGCTCCCTTTTGTGATCTATTTATATGTTGTTATACTGTTGTAAGCTGCCCTGAGCATTCAGCACAGAGCAGGGAATACATTTAAAATAACTTTTGGGGGGGATCTCATGTTACACAGTATATCAGAATGTTCAGTTTGCCTGGGCAGGGATCGATCACCGAGACAACTCCATTGACAAATTTACAAGGCATAGGGGCAGGTAGCTCTCCCTTGTCCCTCTCTGGCATAGCCATGCCCCTTTTAGAAACACTGTGACATCACAGCACTCAAAAAAAGAGGTGTGGCTATGCTAAAAGGGGCTGGGTGAAGCTCTCCACCCTGAAACCTCATAAATTTGCCAGCGAGCTGGAGATCCCCCTAAGACATCGCTCACATTTGATCAGCCGATTGCTATCAATGTCTTGGACACCCCTGCGCTCTAACAAACCATCACTGAAACGTGGCCACCACGGAGACTAAGAGGGCGGTCATCAAAGCTGGCAACAGTGGAAGTAGAGGACATTTAGGGCAAGCTATTTGGGCAAGTCATTTTCCTTGCTCTTAAATGATCTTGAATATCCACCAAGTGCAGCCCAACATTTAAAAAATCTGGAGCAACCCGCACACAGTGTCCTATGAGGAAACTCAGTGTAACGAGACAACAAGCTTGGCTAAACTTGCTGGGATAGGAGGTGTGGCCCCCAAGACACAGACTGCCAAGCTATGGGAAAGTGGCAGCTACAGTGTCTCTGATGAGATCAATCCATTCTTAAAAGAAACAGTTTCATTACTGACATAGTTTATGGGATTTAGCTTGGCTTGGAGACACCTTTTAGGAAGCACCTACCTGAAGATCCACCCTCCCACCCCTCCTCACCCAAAGAAAGCAAAGGAAACCCAAAGCTAAATCAAGGTAAGAGGGAAGTGGACGTACTGCTGCAGGTAATGTTGTTGTCAGAGCAGCTGTAGGAATATATCTCTGTGTAGGGGTTGTCCAGAATGAATTTACATTCCGGGTGTCGCTTGGCCTCAGAGTAGCAGTTATCGTGCACTTGACAGCAACTAGGAGACAAGAGGGAAACATCCACAAACATCAACCTTCAAAGTTCTCAGTTTCCTTGCTCCTCTGTATTTATCTGCCCTCTCTTCCCACGATGTTTCCACCAGGAAACTTCACAATTCTTCAGCCACTGCTTTCATTGACTCCAGAGTCTCCCATTCCATAAATCATCTTTGCTTTTTTCCCCAATGCTGGCCTTTCCACCTGGAACTCTCTCCCTGAACACATTCTCTGCTCCCTCCCAGCTATCAAATCATTTCTAAAAACCACTCCCTTCTGTCAAGCTTTCCCCCTAACTCCTCACCTCCATAGACTGCTCACTGATGCTTTGCCCTACACTATATGCAGTTCTGGTCGCCCCATCTCAAAAAGGACATAGTAGAACTAAAAAAGATACGGAGAAGAGCAACAAAAATGATCAAGGGTCTGGGATGACTTCTGTGTGAAGAGAGGCCTGATAGATTGGGGCTCTTCATCTTGGAGAAGAAACGGCTGAGAGGGGATATGAAAGTTTATAAAATCATGTCGTGTGGAACAAGTAAATAGGGAGCAATTATTTACCCTCTCAAATAGTATTAGAATTAGGTGACAGTTCATGAAACTAAATGGCAGCAGATTTAAAACAAATAAAAGGAAGTATTTTCTCATTCAACGCACAATTAACTTGTGGAGTTTGTTGCCAGAAGATCTGGTCAAGGAGAGTAGTATAGCTGAGTGGGTTTTTTAAAAAAAAGATTGGATAAGTTCTTGGAGGCCAGGTCCATTAACAACTATTAGCCACGTAACCTCTGACTCAGGAACTAGGAGTGAACAACAGGGAACAAATCACTCCATTATGACCTGTTAGGTACTTCTCCCAAGCGACCAAATTTGGCCACTGTCATAGACAGGATGCTGGGCTCTTTTCTCAAAAAGAAAAAAAGACCTTGTGAGCATCTGGGGGGCGGGGGGGGAACGCAGAAGCCAGTTGGGAGAGCTGGCTTGTCCCCTCCCCACCCGGAAATAGGCAGGGCTTTAAAGCCCAGCGGCTTGTGCCGCAGACCGCGAGCCAAAGGGCGCGGTGCTTCGGGGTGGCAGGGGGGGACGTTTTCACCATTTTTTCTGTTTTTGTGGGATTCTTTTTGGTCAGGGCTAGGGAGAAGGGGCGGGGGGGTAGGAGGGGTGGTTGGAGGGTAGGGGACGGTTTCCGGGAATTGACCCTGGTGGCAGCAGGGGAAGTTCCGGGGGAAGGGGTGTTGTGGGGGGGAGGGAGGATCCCGTACCCAGTGAGAGAGGGAGTCGGGCGGGGGTTATGGCCCCTACCGGCCCCTGGTGGCAGCAGGATGGCCAGAGGGGTGGGAGGG
>QEPC01001423.1:7628042-7698424 GCA_003113815.1 Sphenodon punctatus | reverse complement strand
GTGGGGAGAGCGAGGGAGGTGTTGGCCCCCCTGATTGGGGGGGTTCGCCCTCCCATAGCTCAACAGGTCCGGAGTCTGGGGGTGGTGCTGGACGCAGACCTCCGCCTGGAGCGGCAGGTGGAAGCAGTCACAAAGGCTGCCTTTCGCCAGTTGCATCTGGTGCAGAGGCTGTGTCCGTTCGTCTCTGGCCCGGACCTGGCCTCCCTCATTCATGCCTTCATCACCTCGAGGCTGGACTACTGCAACATGCTCTACGTGGGGCTTCCCTTGTGCCTGGTTTGGAGGCTGCAGCTAGTGCAGAATGCGGCGGCCCATCTCCTTTCAGGAACGGGTCGTCGGGAGCACATAACACCTGTGCTCCATGCTCTGCACTGGTTGCCAATAGCGTGCCGAGCCAGGTTCAAGGTGTTGGTATTCATTTATAAAGCCCTTCACGGTCTCGGCCCCTCATACCTCAGGGACCACCTCGCCCTCTGCGCCCCGGAGCGGACCCTTCGGTCTGCCGGGGGTGCCTTCTTGGAGGTCCCCCATGTTAAGCGGGGGGCCACAATGGAGAGGGCATTCTCGGTGGCCGGGCCGCGTCTGTGGAACTCCCTACCGGAGGAAGCTCGCCTGGCCCCAAGTCTCTTGGTATTCCGACGAAAGTGTAAAACCTGGCTGTTCGCCCAGGCCTTTGGAGAGGGGGGGATGGTTTAGTGGATTTTTGTCCTCCCTACCCTATTGATTTTGTATCCCGGGGGCCCTGTCTTAATATTTTTTAATATTTGACATTGTATTTTTATATGTTTTAAATTGTTTTATATTGATTTTATTGTTGGAAGCCGCTCCGAGCTGTGTTCAGGAGGGGCGGGGTATAAAATAAATAAATAAATAAATGGACCATTGGTCTGACCCAGTATGGCACTTCTTATGTTCTTCCTATCTTATCCTTCAGGATCCCCTATCTCCTCTCATAAGTAAGCTAAACACATGCACCTTCAACTTCTTAAATGTTATCAGTCTCTTTCCCTATGATCCCCTCTTTTTCCATCATAAATTGTAAACCCTTTGGGGCAGGTACCTGCCTCTAATCGTGACTGTTCAGCCCCAGATGAAGACAAAGCAGATGATATCTTTTATTGGACCATCTACTTTGTCTCCATCTATTACTTTTGGGACCAACATTATAGTCACAGTCTGTTCGCACCAGGCATGTTGCTAGCACAGTTAACAACATGGCTTGATCCCGTGAGATATTTAACTCAAAGCAACTACTCTTACTCCAGAATTATAAGCAGTGGACTATACAAATTAATCTGAAGTTGTGAAGGGCTAGGTACTTTGGAAGAATAAGTGCGTGAACACTCCATACCAAGGTAATTACCACCAGGGTAATGTTCTTGTTTAAGCAGAAAACCTCTTGAATAAGCATTCTTGCACAAGCTCATCTGATGGATAAGTTTTCTAGAGAAGACTCTGAACTAAAGGGCCATTGCTAATGTACATTCATTACAGCTCTTTCCAAGTCACTGTCCAGGAAAAAAGGTTGAACGAAGAGGAGGGAATGTTCCTAGGACAGTTACAGGCATCTGAAAAGGAGCAAGACATGCACAAGGAGAGGGGGCAGGTTTGGAGAAGGCACTTGCACTGACCTGTCGAGTTCATCCACCGGTGTTCCGCTGCCCCCCAGCCCACAGTAGCAGCCGTAGTTATTGTAATCCTTCAGTGGGTCGCTGTTTGGGATGGTGCATTTGATCATGCCACGGAACTGCCACACTGCCATGGGGATGACAGCAACGGTGGCTGCACCCACTGTGTGGAGAAAGATAAGTCCCCCAGGTAGGACTATTAGCACACAGCATTGGTTCATGTCTCAGATTCCTGGCAAGTCCTCAGTCCAGCTCCTTCCACAGTTATGCTTGGTCACAGACCCCAAGCAAGGGAGTCAGGTGTAGGAGACGGTGAAGAAATTATGCAGGTGCATATACTTATTTTTATTTTTTAATATTTATATTCCGCCCTTCCCCAAAGACTCAGGGCGGCCTACAAAAATTATAAAATACAATATAAAAACATTTAAATACAATCCCCCCAACACTCAACCCATCCCACCCTCCAACAACTTCCCACCTAATCCCTATCCCCCCACCCCCACCCCAATTCATTCCCTGCTGTCAAAAGTCCAACGGAACAAAATGGTCTTACGTTGCCTCCAGAATGCTACCAGGGTTGAACACAGGCAGACCTCCTAGGGGAGGGAGTTTCATAGCAAAGGTGTGACAGCCGAGAACACCCTCCTCCTAGTTGAGACTCGGCGAAAAACCAGAGTCTCCAGGAAGGTGCCCCCAGCCGATTGGGAAAAATGGGGATCTGCTCAAGCAGCTGTTCACATTCCATAAGTGACCTACCCTTGTGGCCAAATGCAACAGGCATACGACAACCTGCCAAGATTTCCAGTCTATCAGGCGTGTGCAAGAGGTGGGCTATCAGGTAAGTGAGAGCAAGGGCACATGCATGCAGGCCTGATGAGAGGGAGGAATAAGGTACAATTTTACTATGCCCCCAAGTTCAGGGCCCCTCACAAAACCAAGATTTTTCTTAACATGCATTAAAATATGAATACAGTAGTAACATATCTATAAATCAAGTACCAGTTTGGTCTTCAGAAATGGATGTCAAAACTTACAAAAAGGTAATGGGAAGTAGGGTCCTCCCCCAACAGCCTGCATACACACATCAACTTTCCAGGGGAGTTTGCCCCAAGCTACTCCTCCCAGGGTAGAGGAGCATGTGTTCATTGTAGGGTATTGATGGGGAGAGAACAGCCACTGGTTTAAAAGGAGTTAGTTACCCAGGGTAAGGACACTTCCAGGTGCGCTTGCATCATAGGAATGATTGGAGGCCCATCAAGATGCACCCCCAAATGTCTGGCGGTATTTTATGTGCAATAGGCCCCTCAGTGATGCAGATTTACCTGAGGAGAGGAGAAGGAGCAGGATGAATTTCATTTCTTTGAGGGTGTGAGGCAGATGGCTCTTCAGAGTGCCTGCCTCTGCCTCTTTTATACCAAAGTCTCACCTTGACACTATGGGGTGTGATAACAGGGAAATGTTTACGTTGCTAAATACAAACTTCTTCCATCCTAACATCAGACCGGAGATTAAATCGAGGTCAACAGAAGGTCAGCAGCACCTCTTCAGGAATGAGCGGCCCTGCAGCTTCACAGCTCCTCCACACTCTACAGGGACTTGGGTTTAATTTGAAATTAACAGCCTGCCACTGTAAGATCAGCCCTGGAAATAAGTCAATGATCTACAGGGTGCAGGGTTAGATCAGAAAGGTGGTGTGACAGTCACTTTGTCCCACCCCCTCTGGTGTGCCTTCCTAAGAGGCATTAACTGTATTTATTTATTTTATTTTTATTTATATCATGCCCGTTCCAGCCGGCTCAGGGTGGCTCACAATATACAAAAATATGAAGGCCAATAAAACCATATAACATTCCCATTAAAACCATTCCCACACCCACCCTCCAAATTCCATCCACTAAAGGACAGAAAGGCCAGTTAAGTCAAAAAGGGACAGACCAGCCCCCTTACCCCACCCCTTCAACTTTGTCCTAGAGGGAGGTGGTAACCCCTAGTCGTGGAGTGAGAACAACTTGCTCCGAAGCAATTGGCTCATGCAAGCAAGGCTGCAGAATCCAACAAGTGGGTTCATTCTGGGGTGACAGAAGGATGGAATCCGGAGTCACAGCCCAGCCTGAGCTCCATCATGGGTTGGGAGCCAGCTGCCAGACCCGGAGTAGATCAATAGCCTGCTTTACTTACCGTGGTCCGGAGTGGCAGTGAAGGCCAGGCACTGTGGCAGCCTTCATTGACTGCTATGGCTGCCTGTCAGCCGAGGGTGAGGTGGGGCACTGCATGCAGCACGAGGGCAGGAACGTGAGGACACACATCCATGTGTCTCCCCAGCCCCCGTAACATTTGTTTAACTGCTGGGCCAAGTCCCGCCACAGCTCGGAGTAGTTCATGGCGGCAGCCATCATGTATGAAAACACCCTAAGTTTGGGCACGGACAATTGATATTGTGTTTTAACTTGCAATACTTGTAAGCCGCCCTGAGTCTTTTCGGAAAAGGACAGGATATAAATTCAAAAATAATAATAATCTTTGTCAAATAAAGTGCTTTGGTCGGCATTTTGCTAGAAATCCAATAGCCATGGCTAGCTGGCATAAACTAGAGAAGCTTGCTACCAAGCACACTTTCAATATTTCATTATATGTTGTATCAGGATGATGCCCAGATTGCATGGCCCAGTAGCATCCACAGGCAGCACCTCCATGTTAAAGCTAATCATAGAATTGTAGAGTTAGAAGGGTCATCTCGTTCAACCCCTGCTCCAAGGCAGGGTATCCTCTGCGTCCAGCATCATGCGCCCTTTTTACACGGACGGACGGGGGTGGGTGGGGAAATGAGTGTGTGTCCCTTTACACGGACACACACCTGACCCACCTTCACCCACAGCAGCGAGCATGCACCCCCACTCCTCCCACTCAGTGTTCACATGGACAAACACCGAGCGGACACCCATTTCCCCCACCCATCACCGGCCATTTACATGGACGCCCGCACACCGGGAGGGGGAGGGAGACCTCCATGTAAAAATGGCCACAGTCAGATGCTTGTCCAACTGAGTTTTGAAAACATCAGAGGAAGGAGATTACATAATCTTCCCAGGCAAGTTATGCCATTGCCCAACGCTTCTTACGCTTAGGATGCTGTCCTGCTCTTTAACTAAAATCTACATTACTGCCATTTATGTCCATTCTCTCTCATTCCCCCTTCTCTCCTCCAGGCATTAAAACCACTCCTGTGGAATGCAGGCATTTAATTCTAATAAGTCAGCATCCCTAACTCTCATGGAGAGAGATTCCAAAACTTCTTGCCTGTGTGATCTCATATTGAGATTAAAGTATCATCCTTCAGTCCCCAACAGCAAAAACACGCAAAGTAAATCAAATATCCATTGGGATGACATGACCCCCCCACCTGTACATGGCATGATAGAAACCTCCAGGTAAAGTGAAATCCTAGCACCTGAGGCTTACTCAAACACACTCCTGATTAGCATTGCTGCTCCAGTTTCGCCTCTGGCTGTAAGAACAGCTGCACTCAACGGAAAGAACAGTTGATTAATCGATTCTTCCCGTGAGCAGGTGGCATGGTACCCACACTCCTAGCAAGACAAACCTCCTCTCAGTTCAGACAGCAAGGCCAATTTACTCCTGACTTAAATTTTCTATCCAGGTGAGTTACTCCAGGATAAATTTGGCCCAGCACCCACCTGGTTACGGCTTAGCTTCGATAATGCTCTCTTTTCCAAGTATAGGATCCATAACTAGTTGGGATAGAAGAGCCTGCTTGCAAGCTGCCTTCCAGATCCGTAACAATGGGTGTGGCCAGCCCCACATCCCCCACGCACAGCCCAGCAGTGCCAGGCTTAAATTGTATTTATTTATTTTATTTTAAATCTCTTACTATCCCGCACCTCCTGCCACAGGCAGCTCAGGGTGGCTTACAACACACAACAATAGTTCTAAAAACACACATAAAAGGAGGATTTAAAATAACCCACCTGGGAAGGACCTGGCGCTGGCACAGCCCACAGTCCGCGCATGTGGCGTGCCCCTCCCCTGCACCATAGAGCTACGGGTGGATTGGCCACTGCTCTAGGCTGCTGCCCACAGCTCTATGGCATTGCCGGGACAAGCTGCAGCGGAGCTACAGTGTCCTGTTCTCCAAACAGACTGCTGCTCTGCCCCCAGCCGGTGCTCCAGGTTTGGGCAGCCCACTCCACTTGTGGTGCTCTGGGATGTCCTGGAGTACCACCAGCAAAGCTCCCCCAGAGCATGGACAGTCTGCCCGACCTCTGCTCCAGCTCACCCCTGGGAAGGCCGCTTTTAAACACATGGCCTGCCCAGGGAGTGAGGCAGAGCAGAGGTGGGGTAGCTGTCCATCTGAAAACACCCATTGATATATTTAACCAGAAGTAATTCTTAGCAGTTCTCCAAGAAGCATCCCACTCCAACCTGACCCTTTGTCTTTTTTTTCTTGTATTTAGTGAGGACATCACAATTTCCTTTCACGCAATTGCCCTTCCACAAGCCCCTTAGATAGCGATGCCTCCTGGGGGACTCCTTTTGTCGCCTCATTTTGCCATTTTAATTTATCCAGCACACTATTAGATTTGCTGATTCACTTCTATGGTTCGCTGCTCCAGGTTCTACTTTCATAAGAACATTAAAATTGCCATATTGGGTCAGACCAAGCATCCATCTAGCTCAGTATCCTGTATCCAGCAGTGGCCAACTTTGATTTCTTCAAAGAAGTGTGCAGCAGGTCATTATGGAATGAATAAATAAATAAATAAATAAATAATAATTATATTTTTATTCATATAGCACCCCTCCACCAGATGGTGCTTGGAGTGCTTTACAACATTTAAAATACAATAAAACACCATATTAAAAATCAGTTTTCAGGGGGACTGTGCATGCGCAGGTAGCGGATACACGTGTGCTGCAGAGCTCCGTCCCGGCCTCCGCGAACATTAAAAGGCACGCCGCAGGGAAAACATCGCGGACCATTTAAAAAGCTAAAATGAGCTGCAGGGCTAGGAATAGCAAACAGCTACCGCTGAGAAACAGTTGGAGCAGTTTGCAAGGACTGCAGGAGCGGAGAGGTCTGAGGAGTCCACTGAGAAAATGGTGGACAAAATGGCGGCCCGCAGCGCGAGAAAAGAAATGGCAAGGGGATGCAATGAAGAGCCAATGCAGCAAGGAAGGTATGAAAAAAGAACTGGGCACAGTGCAAAAAGCACGAGACAGACTGGTGAGTCAAATAAATAAGTTGTCAATCTATTATTGACAAAGGCAATAATAGATTGGACGAACTGGCAGATAGAACAACAGCAGCGGAGGATAGAATTGCAGGGGTGGAAGAACAACTACTGGGGTCAGAAGAATAGAGGAAAACTTGTAGAGAAACTTCCCTGCGCTATATGAATAAAATTGAAGATTTGGAAAATAGGTCAAGAAGGAATAATCTGAGGTTTTTTGGAGTTGCTGAAGGGGCAGGCCAAGGTTCAATTAAAGACTTGGTAATACAAATCATCAAGGAAAATTTCCCTGAAACCCTCCACTTGCATGAGTTAAAGATAGAAAGAGCGCACAGGGCCTTAAGGGCAAAGCCCAAAGAAGGAGAGTTACCAAGGCTATTATAGTTAATTTACTGCAATTCACCCAAAAGGAGGAGTTGCTGACCTGGGCGCGAAAAGCCTCGCAGTTGCAATATGAAGGGAAAACTCAGGATTACATCAGATTATGCCCCAGAGACAATGGAAAAAAGAAGAGGTTGGGGCAAATACTTTGGAACATTGCGAGAAATGAAGGCAGAACCCCACCTTCTTTTCCCTGTAAAAATGGCCATTATGTGGAATGGTCGAAGAAGAATATTTATAGACAAGGAAGATCTGGAGAGCTTTATCTTAAAACATAAAGCAGAGTCTGGATGAGAAACTGAATAAGGACTAATATTCAAGCTTTCATGTAATAAGGTTTAAGGTACTTAGGCTTGATAACAGCGTGCCTTCAGGTTTATGAACTAGATTGTGCATTAGGTTATGAACTAGATTGTGCGTTGCCCTGAAAGAGCAACTAAATGAGCCCCTGAAGGAAGCTCTTGTATCTCAGCTGGGTCTCCCTACTGAGCAGTTGGTTGGGGCTACTGCTACCGGAGCTGTTGCTGCAGGACCAGAGATTTCGGTAGGAGAGCCGCATTTCTGGGATCCCTTAGGGCATGTTCAGACTGCACTACACTGTCCAGCACCAGGACCTCACTGACAGCTCCCTCAGTCAGCAGCAACTCTGGGGTGGTGGAACCAGTGAGGGGAAGGAGACTGGTCACTGTTTCATAAAGATCCAGTTCCTGGGCATTGGACATCCAAGTCAAGACTCCAGATAGACCCCCTACTCCCAGACTGTCTGGGTGAAAACCAGGCAGGTGGCAACCCAACCAGCAGGAGCCCCAGTTACACAGAAGCCCAGATGCTAAAGCCCCAAGGATCCTTCATCCCCCTCTGCCTAGTCTGAGAACAGTCAGTCATTGTACTACTTTTAATCTAGCCAGGGCAGAGTCACCATCTTTGAGAGGGGAGGCTGAGGCTGGCCAGGAATCCCCTTGGGAGTCTGGTGCTTAGGGAGACCCAATCTCTTTGCCCTTGGGGGACCACCATCATTGTTGGGACATGAGCACACACACACACACACCCATAGCTTTGCTATGCCATTGCATAATTAACTCCCCTTAGTCCCAGACTGACACGTTATCCACGGTACATGGTCACGTAAATTCCTCTTCTCCCTGTTTATCAAGCTGTAGATCAAGATTTTCATGACTTAATTGCCTAATCCTCTGCTTTGTTTCTCTCCCCCCCCCAACCCTTATTATAGGCAGAATTTGAACAGCTGAGTAGCTCTACTATTCGAATAGCCATTGATTTCCCTGTGTGTGCTTTGCCTCTGTCTGTTTCCTCTTTCGATGCACTTAAAACTTGATCTTGTTCTTATTAGCAGCTTTGACCTGTGTTAACTAGCTTAACCCACTGAGATCCTTTCTTAATCTCCAGTTTTAGTGTAGATGCTGCTAAAATAAACAACCAGTTTAGGAGCTCATGTTTATAAACAGAACATAAATCACAATGTGTGGGCATTTTTACACACACCTTAAAGTTCCAGATTTTTCAATCTTCTGGGTTTACAAGTCCACAAGTAAGTTCCGGATGCATTCTTCACACACACTCTGCCCTGGGGCAGTTCCTGGATGCATTCTTCACACAAACACTACCCTGAGGCAGCCTAAAATAGTCGCAGTTGTAGACGTGTATCATGGAGAAACATAGGGTCACACACGTGTAACACGGGACTACATGTAGACTACAAGTCTGGTAAATATGTAATGCAAAAGGTTCCACATGTATGTAATGTTACAATTGAGAACTGTAAAACTCAAATTAGGGCCGTGACACGTCACCAAGCTACAGGACATGCAAAGAGATACCAAAAATGTGTGTTTGGGAACACTTGCCAGACGGAACCCTGTGGAGATGTAGATGGACCTTTATGTTTGCCTGGGTTGCAAAGTGTCACATTTCAGGTCTCCCCAAAGGCGAGAACAGAGACAAAGAAGGAGGAAGACTACTTAAAGAGGCCAGAAAGTCACCTTGAGAGAGTTCTCTCCCAGAGCCATCTTGAGCATCTGCATACGAAAGCCTGCCAGCAGCAAGGCTGGAGAAACCATGAACAGAGAGGCATGATTTTGCTCTCTACCAACTATGAAGCCAGTACCCAGTCGCTTATATTGAGGGCTGAGAGGAACCAGAACTTATGGACCTTTGTAGGGTAAGATGCTGATTTAGGAACTCAACCAGTATAGATCAGGAATGCGTTATATTTACCTTTGATTTCTAGTAACCACTCTGTACCAACTATCTTGCTTATGTAATCAATAAACTTACTTCTTATCTTTATGAAGAAGTGTCTGTGTCTAACATTGGAACACAAGTGAGCAACAAGAGCCCTCAAGCTCTTGCGAACCCAGAGAGTAAAGAGTCTGTAAAAGGGAAGGATCGGGCCCTTGAGTGACAAAGGAGTTTCCCTGCGGCAGACTTGAATTAGCCAGAGAGAGAAACTAATTCAAGAGGGCTGTGCGCAAGGGAAACTGAGTCACTCAAACCCAGTACCCTGAAGCAGCCTAAAGTAGTCGCAGTTGTAGACGTGACAGGCTGCCATGGAAACCAAGTGATCACAGCTGCCTGGAGCAAAGCAGTTTACCAGGAGAACTTTTTACACACAAAGGTTCTGGGAGAAGTTCTACGCAGAAGTTCAAAGAGCCAGATGTGAGCTGGGTGAGTGATTTAGACACACAAAGTTCAGGATGTAACAGCAAACATGCAGGAGAAATCGGTGTATAAAAACATCCACTGACACAAACAATGCAATCATTTCCAAGATATAGGAGGCAGTGAGGGATGCCTCTTACTCAGCACTAGCGAGACCTATTGTGTTTAGTTTGGGGTACCATACTTCAAGGACGATGTAGTCAAATTAGAGAAGATTCAGAGAAGAGAGCAGCTAAGATGATAAAGGGTCTGGAACTAGCTGACAAGACATACGAGGAAAGGCTGAAAGACTTGGGTACGTTTAGCTGACCAAAGACAAAGGGAGGATAAGTTTTCAGATCCCTAGAAGGATGCCACAAAATTGATAGAACATTTGTTTCCTTTCTCTGAACCTGCTCCAATTTGTCAATGCCCTTCATGAAATGAGGTGCCCAAAACTGGACACAATATTCCAGCTGAGGTCTGATCAGTGCCAGGTAGAGTAGAATTATTACCTCCTTTGACTTGGAGACAAAGTTTCTGTTCATGCAGCCTAAAATTGCATTAGCCTTTTTCACAGCCACAACCCATTGCTGACTAATGTTCAGTTGGTAATCAACCACAATCCCTAGCGTCAGAGCCTAGCCAGAGCAGGCACAAAGTCCCCAGGGGATGGAAAGTCTGGGAGGCCAAGCACCCAGGAATGTGTGGAAGGAGCTGGAGGGCTGGGATACTAGAGAGCCAGAGAGGATTGGAGAGCTGGGAAGCCAGGATACCAGGGAGTCTGGTCACAGGCTGTATGTAGTAGGCTGTGCCCACCTTGTGGAGCCATTTCCTGTTTCCTGCATGCTCCTTATGTAGTCCAGGCAGCCGATAGAGAGACAGGTGGGGCTCAGTGGGAATGAAGGAGCACCAGCTCCAGCTCCAGGCAAACACCTGCTAGTCCAGGTAGCAGAGTGCTTAAGTAGTCTGCCTCGAAGCCCTACTCCTGCCAGGGCCTGGCATCCGGATCCTTTACATGTGCTTTTGACAAACCAGGTATCCACTACCTTCTTCAGGGCTGGCACCACCATTAGGTCACTCAGGCAGCATTTTGAAGGGGGTGGCTCTCTTGCCCCCCATGCAGCTCTGTCCCACTGCTGCAGCTCTGCGCTGGAGGGCAAAAAAGAGACTGCCCTTCCCCCAATCCAGCGTGTAGTGGCGTCAGCAGCAGGACTGAGGGGAATTCTGCTGCTGGCACTAGACTTCACGCTAGATTGTGGGAAGGGCCACCTAGGATGGCAAGTTGAAGGGGGTGTCTCTCCTGTCCCCCACCCTCACTGCTTCACCTGCCCCTCCAGCCGTCGCCAAGCTTTGTAGTAAGGGCCGGGGGCGCGGCTGCCTGAAGCAACCTAAGGCAACAAGTATTCTCATGCTGGCTAGGACTATCTTATACTTGTATATTTGTTTTTTCTTCCCTAAATACAGAAATTTCTCCCAGTTGAATTTTGTTTATTAATTTCAGCCAAGATTCCTAACCTACCAAGATCTTTTTGAATACGAGTTCTGTCTCCCAAGATGTTAGCTACCTCTCCCAGTTTTGGGTCATCTGCAGACTCGGTAAGTATTCCCTCCACCCCTTCATGATCACTCTTTGAGTACGATTCTTCAACTAGCCATGAGCCCACCTTGTTGTAGCGTCTTCCAGTCCACGCTTTGCAAGCTTGTCAATGAGAATCTCATGTAAAACTTGTCAAATGCTTTGCTGAAATCAAGCTATATTATTATGTCCACAGCATTCCGCATATCTACTAAACTAGTTCCTCTATCAAAGAATGAGACAAGATTAGTCTGAAACATCTTGTTCTGGACAAATCCATGCTATGAGCAATCACTGCATTGTCATGTTAGAAAAACATTTCTAACTCTAAGAAATGTTGGGAAATGGAATAAATTGTCCAGGGAGGTTGTGGAATTTCCCTCCTTGGATGTTTTCAAAACCTGGCTACACAAGCATCTGTCTAGGAAGCTACAGGTAGAGGATATTCTGCCATGGGGGTTGGACTAGATTACCCTTGAGGTTCCCTCCAACCCTGCAATTCTAGGATTCTATGAAATAAGAATGTTTGTTAGCATAGCATCTGTGCACATGCCCAGGGAAGGCAGGTACATTTCATACTTTTGATTCTCTGGGCCTTGGTTTTAGAAGACTGTAAGGTCTTTGGACTCATTCACACACAGTATTTGAGTTTGATCCTTGCAAGCAACTCCTCTGCATCAAGCTACCGAAAGTTCAGCAAGGAGCACAGGGAGTGGTAAGGTTTTCACACAATACTCAATGTGTATTTGTGCCACCTCCAACTTTAAGAGAGTTGTGTTTGTTACAGCAGAAGAGGAAACCTTCTCTCCCGCCCCTGCCCTCCACCCCACCCCCCTTGGGCCATTTTGAAAATTAGGACAAACTCCATGGGCCAGAAAGGAGTTGGGTGCAGGGGGGTTTAAGAAGTGTGATCAGGATGGGGGAAGAATCTAGATCATGGATCACTACCATGGATCCATCCCCTCTGCTTGAGTGCATGCCCTTATCTCTGCTCCCTTCCCCTCTGTTCACTCTTTCAGTGCTTGAGGGTAGGGGCTGGATCCATGGGCCAGATCCAGGAATTGGAAAGGGGCCATACCAAAAACTGGCATGGACCAAATTTGACCCATGGGCCAAAGGTTTCCCACTCCTGATTTGGTGTGTAAGAAAGTGAGTGAGCAGGTACTTACAGGAGCAGCCACGAAAAAACAGCAGAAAATCTCATTGTTACTGAAGGATGCATTTTCATGGATGTGTAGCAGTCTCTTAATCACAATCTCCGCTACAGCAAGTCAGGAATATCAAATGTACTCTCATGTCAGGACTCATGGGGAAATCAGATTACTTTGACCATCTGATATTTGAACAATGCTTTGTTAAACTGCACTGATCATGGCTTACTCCTTGCAGCCTTGTGCCCAGACCTGGTTTATTCTGCACGGATTCATTTAAACACAGCAGACACCCACAGCTGCAGACCCCTATGAAGATCCCACAAAATCTGGACCTGCAGGTGTCTCTCCCCAGCTTTGAGGCGCCCCTCTTGAATGCCACAGGCCCTCTATAGATTGGGGCTCCCTGGGCCTGTATTTTATGCCAGTGCTTCTCACACGGGGTGTCATTCCAAGTTTATTCATGGACGCCATGTATTTTGGGCCCCCTCCCAAACATGTAGAACCCTGCATGGCTGCAGAGCCTGCCCTACCTTGAATCCAGCCCTGTCCTCACCTTTGAAAGATTCACACAACAGGCCACAGCAGCAGAGCAGACCATTTTCAAATAATTTATTAGGAATTTAAAACTGAAATCTGGAAAAAGGGTTACAGGTGTGGAGAGAAAAAACATCTGAGTGTAATAACTTACTGGCTTAAAAACACAGCTTTGTTTCTTAAAAAAAAAAAAATACCCCCTCCCTCCTCCCTGCCCCTTTCCAAATGGCAGCCCCGGTCTCTGGCTCTAGACCAAACCACAGCCTGGGCGGACTGGGAGGGTGTGGAGACGGGCCCGGAAACAGCTCAGCGCATGTACCGAGAGGGAGGAGAGCGCTGCTCTCAGACCCGAATCTGAACTCTATAAGAATAAAAATAAACCCAGTAAAATGCAGCTCTTCTTTAATTAGGAAAATTCTTCTTTTAAAAAAAACAGACATACAGACTCATCTCAGTAACAAAAATTATTGCTTTGTGTTTTTCAGTACTAATTCACTAAGCGCCTCTCCCCTAAATGCAACTCTCCAAACAGTATTGCTTGGTTCACGGGGGCCCCATGCTACTACCAGGACTTGGGACAAGCTGCAATGTGGGGAGGAGTGGGAGGAAGGAGAGAGACCCTTTTGGGCACCAGGGCCTCTCCCTGCCTTTTTTTGGAGCTGCTCTCTTCCATACAGGGGCTAAAGTTTGGGAGAAAGAGAGGGGGGAATGATTTTTATAAAAACTTAAGATGAAGCTGCATTTATTTCCCTGGGAATAGGGCTGCATCTTAATGAAAGGCTCAATCACTGCCCCCCGTCCCCTTTAGCAAGGTCTTTGGTTCAATTAAAACAAATTCAGACCCAAACCTGCCCCTTTAAATTATCCACTTTGTGATTCCCTTGCAGCAGAAATGTCTGATTAACAAGGGCCTGTGGTTGCCTTGTGAGAAATCCCAGCAGAGTCTGGAAAAGGGAACATACAAGGTGTGGGATGTATCCTCACTGGTGTAAAAAAAACTTTAAAAAAAATATAAAGCAGATGGGAAGCTGTGATTCTGTTGTTCATAGGATCCCTGAGAAGCCCTCTAAATCACCACCCCTAATGTTCTTCTCCCTAACTAGCAACATCCCTCCCCACACAACCCCATTGCTCTATCCTTGACCACCCTTGCATGTTGACCACCCCCACCCCCAAAACAAAGACCCCTTCCTGATACTCCAACCCCCAGAGGACAGCCACCCCTTTCCCAGGAAACCTGGGCCCAAGCAATACCTTCTGGAGAGTTAATTCCTGTCAAAGTAACCGAGATAAGCAGAGGCAGTAAAACCCTTTGCCCAAGCAAAACCCAGACGCTTGTACTACGAGTCCAATGGTGAAGTCTTACATCAAGCAATTGGAAGCCACTTTCACCTGTTCAGCAAGACAGCCAATGGCCGGTAAGTATTGTTTCCCCCCCCCCCCCCCCTCATTTCATCTCCTCAGAGGTCTGAAAATCTTACAGTAAAAGGTGTACAGAAAAAGAGAAAGGAGTCCTGTCAGGATTCAGCTGGAGAATATTGCTCACACTGAGGCACCAAGCCTGAGGAATCTAAAGCTGCTCCCCAGAGTTAGGCTGTGGCCTACTGCTTGGTTCGCCTCAACAGTATTTACATATCATACAGGAGTGGGGCGGGGGGGTGGAGAAACCCAACAATAACAGCAACACAGAAAACTAAACCTAGGAAAACCAAAAAAAAAAAAATACTTTCCACTGTAAGAATAGTGTTTCTCACACTTAGCAAAATATACATTTGTTTGTTCCATAGCGACACCCCATGTTTCTGGATCCTTTTGAGTTTCACACATTTCAAAAGCCTCACGTTTACAAAACAGAAACAATTAAAAACAGTTTCTTCTTTTAAAAAAAAAATATATATATATAAATGCTTCAGTTCTTCTCAACCTCCTTTCTTTCTCTCTTCCCCTAAGAACTGCATTCCTGTCCTTTCAAAAGACTTTTTCGACAACAGTCGAAAATATTTAAAAAAAAATAAAAATATCAAAGCCAAATAAAACTAGCTAACACGATCACCAAAAAAAAAAAAGCGCCAATTCATAAAATGGTTTCTACTAGCTCGGAAAAGAGCAAACAACGAAAAGGAGGAGGGAATCCCCCCTCCCCCAAGAAAGATTTTAAAAAATTAAAATTAAAAAAAAAAAAAACCAAAAAAACAAACAAACCACCTAACAGCTAATAAAATAAATAAAAGAAGAGTGGGTTGGGGGTTGGGGAGGAGAAGCAGAAACCATCTGTGGTTAGTAAGAAAGCAAGATGATCTCCTTTAGGTTCAAGTCCATTGCGGTCTGGTCAACGGGAGGGAGCGAGGCAGGTCAGCAGGAGCCTGGTGGCCAGCCGGCTGTGTGCAGTTTTATGTAACAAAAGGAAACCTTGTCTCATCCCCCACCGAGGCTCACCAGATCCCTCCAGCCCGCTGTCCTCGGTTAGATCACTGGGGAACCTGCAGGAGATGGAAACCCTAAAACCAAAGCCATCAAAAAGCCTGGTTAATAAATAATGCTTGTTTTGTTTTTAAGGGAGGATGGGGAGGAAATATGGGAGGGTGAGGAGTATTTGAGGGACAGCAGGGTGATCATGCCTTGCCCCACCCCCTTGGGAGGGGGTCACGGACATGGGGGAGAAGGGGGAGGGTTATGCCATGACCTCTGTAGGGGGTTTATGGGCATGAGGAGGTAAGGGGGGGTTATGCTTTGACACCCCCCCACCCCCCCTGTGAGGAGGGATTGGGATGGAAACAAAAGATTGCACATTTAAAACTGAATTTTTAATATTGTAGTTTTAAATGTAAATCATTTTGCGTGTTGATGTTTGGAGAGTTTGTATGTTATTTCTCTGTAAGCCGCTCTAAGTCCTTTAGGGAAAACACAGGGCAGGGTACAAATGTAAAACAACCAACAGCAGCAGCAAAGGGGCAGAGTACCGGGGCTAGGTTGGCAGCTTGTTAGAAGCTGGAAATTCACACCTGAGTGGTAGAGGCAGGATAGGCCCATGGTAGGGTAGCTACCTCTGCAAACGTTTAAGGAACACTTATAAAAATACATGTTGAGGGGCCTGCAATGGTGCCTACGGTGTCAATTCAGGCCCTGCAACATGTATTTTTCATAAGTCTTCCTTAAAAGTTTGCAGAGGTGGCAACCCTAGCCCAAGGCCCGGTGTGAAGAGGTAAATCAAGTATCCCCCCTGATCATGGTAGCTCTCCTCCCTTCCACCTGTAGCTGCTCCAGCAGGTTTATCCAAGTGAAGCACAGTGGCACTTCCAAGCCATTGGACCGAGGATGTTTGAGGCTGAGCCCTGAGATGCTACAGCAGAACCCACTCTCCATGCTGCTGCTTCAGTCCTGGCCCTGCCAGAGCAGCAACATCAGAAGCAATAGGGAGGGTGGGTTCTGCAGGAGAAGTTCAGGGCCCCACCTCTTTGGAGTGGCAGGACATCTCTATGTTCCATAAGGGGCGGGATATGGTTGCGATGGAAAGGGACGTGGGGATGCAGAAAACTGGCGGAACAAGGGGCACACCATAGGCAGTGGGTGCACGTCAGAAAGGGGACAGGACAGCCCCACCTCCAAGCAGCTCCCTGAGAAACCTAGAGATAACCCTGTTGCAGCAAGGACTGAGCTATGCACACAGGCATCTCTGGAGATGTACGTTCTTTTCCACTTTTGTTGAGGTGCGAGCAGCCTGTCCATTTTTAAAAATGGGGAATGTTATTCAATACTCAATTCTGCTGTCAAAATTGGAAAGGACACAAGTGCTCCTATCTTTATGTAAAGTGATGGTCCAAAAGGACTACAAGTCCAAACATACAATGCAGTCTGGCTGCTGAGAGGAAGATGCACAGCCTGCCTGGACAGCAACAGCTAAGCTCCCCACTTGCCCCTTTTCCTGAAGCCACCGCCATTATTCCAGTTTCTACTTTATTTTTCAGCTCCCAAAGTTTTGCTCCTTTGGGGAGCACAGAGAAATCACCTGGCAAGTACACCCTTCTCAGTCCTTTTGAAGAAGCCGAGGAGAAGCTGTGTGTAAAAGACTATGCCTGCCTCCCCACCCACACATGCTCCCTTGGGGATGCAGAAGCCTCTATTAGCCCCAGAGTGCCTCATTGTGGCCATCGTGAACACATGGGGAGTTGTGTACCCTTAAGAGCTTGTGGGTAGCCAGCCAGCAGTTGTTGGGGGCAAGGGGAGCTTACTAATCCCAGGGAGCTGCTGTTGCTGCTCTTGCAACCACTGCTCCCCGCTGGGGGACGGAGAGCAAGGCAGCAACGGTGGCTCCCTGCTTGTTCCTGTTTACACATCACAACAGCTGTGTGCTGGTGCTTGTCCATTCAGGCCCAGCAACGCAGGGCATGCAAGCAGCCAACATGCAGCCACAGGATTAAGATTTCAAAAACATGTCACGCGGAGTGTTTCCACCCCAGAGATGAAGCACCCTCATGCCAAGGGGACTCATTAGAGTAAATAGAGTTTTATGGAGGAGGAGTGTGAAAGGGCTTCTCTCTCAGGACTGCTAGTGTGAGAGCTCCTATTGGCCTGGGATTCTGACCAACGAGGCATGTCTTTTGCATCCCTCTGGCATCCAATCCTACTTTTGGGTCCCTGTAATATCACTTTCATTCTCTCCATCTTATTTCTTCCTCATTTAGGCTGTCATCCTTAGACCACTGCCTCTGTAGGGCATCAGTGGGCCTCCCCCGGAGGCAGTGGTCTAAGGACTGCAGCCTAAGTATCCCTGCTTTTCCTACACAGAGCCTGGTGACCGCCCCTGTTCTCCTGGCCTAGGGGAACTAGAACAGCTTCTCTTCACAGCTCACCACTGGCCAAAAGGAGTCCTTAGCAAAAAGCTATTTGCTTTCCCTCCTCCCTAGAGGCCTCTGAAGTACTTGGCTGAAACAAGGAATTTGTGATGCTGAAGAGGATACAGGATCATTTCAGAACTCCACTCATTCAAATTCCCACGGCCCACCTGCCTGTCCTTCCAAGGAACGTCTTACCTCCTGCCTCCTTGGTCTCCCACTTCAGTGGTACCCATTAGTAAAAGCTGTTGCAATCAAGGGACCCTGCAAAGGAAGGAGTCAAAGGTTAGGAAAAGAGAAGAAAAGGGCATTGTCTCTCTATGAGCAAAATTGGTCTTCCCTCTGTAAGAATCCACTGGGGCTTCAAAGGATACAGCTCCCTCTCAGGACTCACCTTGTACTGACCTTGGGAGATACAACTGGAAGCTTTCAGCTCCCCAGTCCTGCTCTCAAGGAGACTTCTAGCACCTACGAGTCACACAGGCCTGTTCTTCCTAGGCACCTACCATCCCACACACACACACACACACACACACAACAAAAGACTCATCCACTCACTACACCTACTTTCACCTCCTACCAAATTTGTATGGAGTCCCCATGGAGTGCTGCAGCTTACACTCCATGTTTGGAATGAAAACAAACAGATGCCAGGTCTCTGCTCTGAGCTGCTCCACTATCCATGTCATCTAACTGAAGTGCCCAGGCACCTCCCTACTTCTCAGAAGCAAGAACTATATTTCATTCCTACGCAGGGAGGGGATTATTCTGATTTTTACAGCAGCAAGTTCACAGTCATGGGCCGTTTGCTGGGAAAGCTAGAGCCGGAGCCCTCAAGGGGCCACATCAGCGTGGAGGAACGGAGTGTATTGTGGGGAGCGAGGTGTTTGATTTGGTAGCTTGGGCCAGCTCTATGGAACTGGAACCAAGACATGGAGCTGACTTGGTATTCAATGAGGAACCAATCGAGGGAGCAGTGGGGTGGCATGCTCTCAGTGACATGGAGGATTATAAAGAACAGGATGGAGACTTTTAAATTGTTTTTCTGCTTAGAGACAGTCCTGTCTCACCAAGGATGCCAGAAGAATCAAGTTCGGTGAGGGGGGGAGGCAGAGACCCATTTTGCCCTGCCCCTTTCTGATGTGACCACACCCCTTTGAGTGTTGTGATATTATAATGCTCAGAAAAGGGGCACAGACCCCCTTTGTCCTGCCCCTTTCTGATGGGACCACACCCCCTGGCAGAGTTGCCTGCAACGAGGGGGGCTCTGAGAACTTGCCGTGCACTCTGCAAGTACGAGACACTGGGGGGAAAGACATCGAGGCTGCTTGCCCACATTATTGGGGAGGCAGGGAAACTTCTGTGAATGGAATTGTGGCTCTATTAGCACATGTGGAAATGCGCTATTCCACTTTTATACCATAAGAACACCCGTCATTGTAAAAGCTACATTGGGGGACCGGTCATGCACGAGTGTTCTCGTGTGATAACATTCCCACACATGCTAATTCCCGTGAGAATAGAGCCACGATTGCATTCACAGATATTTACCTGCCTCCCTGGTAACATGAAAGTGGCCTGAATTTCAGTGTCATTTGGAACCTGGGTGAGCAGCATAGCGGCCCTAATCCTGTATACACTTAGCCTGAAAAGGGGTGCCTGTTACAGGCACCAGGCACATTGCTGGTGCTATACACATAACAAACAATAATTGTCAAGGGGACAGAAGAGGGGTAAGAGTTTTACACAATGAAAATGTGGTTTGGGGCAATACCCACTTGAACAGAGTGTTGTGTGAAAGCAGCCTAAGCTGAGAGGGCTCCAAGTCAGACAGGAGGGGGTGCAGTCTGCAAGCAGCTGTGGGTAAAAGGGAATGGTTTCTGCTTACACCATCATCTGAGTATCCCCACCCACAGGTTAACACCCCCTTCCCCCCCAACACACAACATTCCTGATTCACACAACCCCCTGCCCATGGGATCCCCACCTTCTCCTGCCGGATGCAACACTCACCCCTAGGCTGTGGCCAAAACCAGTACTTGGGGCTGGACTAGCAGCGCTGATGTAACTGCTGACCCCTGAATCCTGATTGGCTGCTCCGTAAAGCTCCGCCATTGGCCCAGGACTGGTAGTGCCCAGGAACCCGCCAGTGCGGCTTGGAGTTGAACCTAAAGGAGGAAGTAAGACTACATGGTGAAGATCCCAAAATGCAGGCCCGTCCCTCCCCCCTCCCTGACCCTGGTGCGAGTCTCCAAGGGACAAGATGCTTCTCAGGGGAGCAACGCAGCAGTTACCTGTCCCTCGTACCACAGCTGCTGCCGCCGCTGCCGCCGCCATTGGTCCATACGCAGTGAGGGGAATTGCTGGAAGAGAAGGGACACGTACCTCAAGAAGGGGAACCTGGATTCCCAGGAAACTCCTCAGTAAAGGGTCTTCCTTCCCCTCTAGGAAATCCAGTTGCCACAAAGGCACATTAGCTCAGCAGGCATGAGACCGGGTGTGCTAGGACAGAGCTTCCAATGGTGGAGAAGCACAACCCTGCTTTAGGGGAGACCTTTCATTCAGAAAAGCCACTCCACAACTAAGTTCACAAACCCCATTGATCAGAAGTGCTTCGTTCCTCTTTGACATGCGGCCTCTGGACTGGACAACGCTGCATTTCCACAGGGCCCAACAACACAGGGCAGGGAATGATGGGGAATCCCATAGCCAGGTGAGGTGGAATGCGCAATCCAGGATGGCACCAGCTTAGGATTCGGCCTGGATAGTAGGGGCAACATTATAACACCTTGATTTTCAGTCTCCTCTCCTACCTCCGATTGGAGGCCTAGCACCTTCCTAGTCAAGCTCATAGGTCAGGGGTGGGAAGCCTTCCCCTCCCCCACATGGGTCACTTTGAAAAAAAAAGTACAAGCTCCACAGGCTGCATAGAAGTGGAGGGTGAGGATGCTTTAAGGGATGTGCTCGGGGTCAGGAAAGGAAGAGGAGGGTCCAGACCATGGATCTGTGCCATGTGCCATCCCCTGTTCTTGAATGCATGCCCTCATCTCTGCTCCCTTCCCCTGAACACATTCTTTCAGTGCTTGGGGGTAAGGACTGGGTCCATGTACCTGATCCAGGAATCCAAGAGCCGAATTAAGAAAAACAAACAAACAGCCATGAGTTGAATTTAGAGACAAAGTAGTAGAGTGATCTCTTTTATTGGACCACCTACGATTGGCGGAGGTATGCAAGCTTTCAGACCTGCCTGACAAAGGACTCTGTGCGGTCCGAAAGCTTGCATACCTCCACCAGCTGTAGTTGGTCCAATAAAAGAGATCACTTTACTACTTTGTCTCTGTTGCCTATATTTGGGATCAACATGGCAAACCCAACTTCCTTTACACATGAGTTGGATTTGTCTCACAGGCCACCAGTTCCCCCCACTCCTGTTAAGGTAAGAAGATTGAGATCATCTAGTCTGATCTCTATAGCCCCAAACAGATGACTTCCCCTCCACATTCCTAGATCAAGCCCATCCCGTTTTATCTGGCTCGGTTAGTACCACCTCAGTAGGGCAGCCATACCTCCCCTTTAATCCAGGATGCTTATGAAAAATACATGGTTCAGGGCTGCACTGGAACAGCCCTGCACCATGTATTTTTCATAAGCAGCCTGAATTAAAGGGGAGGTATGGCCACCCTACACCTCAGCCAGCTCTGCTCGGTCCTGCTTCCAATGTGCAACCCTCCTTGCTCCTCTTTTAGCCCTGTTCCTCGTAGGGCAACCCCTCAGCCCTGGAGGCAGCATGGGACAGAGGGATGCAAAGACCAGACAAGACACAATTACAACCAAAAGCCTCAGTAGACACGGAGAAAATCTATTCCACTAATCACGGGTGCCCAAGCCCTCTAGCTAATACATCTCTCCGACCCAGAAATGACTGGGTCAGCACTCATGCACCAATGTGAAATCAGCTGCAATTCTGTTTAGAGCAGCAGAAAATGAGGTCAGAACAAATCAACTGAGCTAAAGGACTGAAATCCAGACCTGCTCACGAGGGAGCAGTCAGCAAGAGGCTCCGTCATGTTTCATGCCTACGTTTTACACCAGGGGCTGGGCTTCGGCAAGAGGCTTATTGCAGGTCATCAGCCAAAATTGGCTCACAGCTGCCATTAGATTCCTCCCTAACATTCAGCCTTGGCGAATGAAGGGCTGACCTGTCTCCTTCGCTGCTTCAGTAGGGTTAATAAGCATTAGCTCTGCTAGAAGGGGACGTGTAGTGGGTCACTCCTGAGTATTTGCAGGGGATGAGTCATAAGTTATTGCAGGGTGCAACCCCTTTGGAGAGGGCTGCAGCACAGTCAACTCGAATGACTAATTGCCCCCAGCTGGAGCAGGGAAGGAAGCCATCACTCAGGATGACACATTCTCCTTCATTTTGAAGTAACTGTTCATGTGATAGTTGTCGCTGCAAGGATGGCAACCATGTCTCAGCTGGGGGGCAGGGGTAATTGATGCAGTACTACTTTGGTTTACACTTTTTGTCTGGATGCTACCGAAGTGGAGCATTCTCCTCTACTCCACTTCAGTAGCACTCAGAGCGCATTCCCACATACAAGAAAATGCGGGTATCTGTAAATGCTGCTAATATCCTAATGCGCATAAATAGAACCATGCGTTATTCACACTATCTTTTTTTTTGTGCAAATCACATTCAGAAGCCAATTTAAATAATGCGCCTTTCCACATTCTCACCTTTACTATATACCCGCAAATCCCACAGCGCCCTGCTTCCCAGCTCTGCTCGGCTCCTCTCCCCTCTCCAGGATGAGAGCCTTGTGTAACTGACATGATATTGACTAGCCTAGTCAATATCATGTCAGTTACACCAGTCCCTGCTTCCCTGGCTCTTGGAGAGGGGAGGGGAGCTGAGCCAGGAAGCAGGGTCCTGTGTACCTGACATGATACTGACTAGCTACCATTCCAAGGGGCATTTCAAATGCGCCCTTGTAAAGGTAGCTTTTGTCTGCCCCCAAATAGCATTCCTAAATAAGCACATGGAGTCCTTCCCACATCATTCTAATATTGGGGGGGGGAGCACTTATATCCTGGTTGTGGGAATGTGCTCTCAGACAAACCTGTTTGATTTACCTCTGTTTTTCAGAACATGGCCTTAGTGTAATGCCCCTGGTTGTATCAATCCCACCTGATAAACCTCCTGTTAAAGGGAAACAATTTGCAAATCTACAGCCTCTTTTAGCCAGAAGGATCCTTAAGCACTTTAAAACAGACCTCTGAGGCACCTTTTCAAGACCAAGTCCTACTGAATTGCATGAATCACCCCACAAATGAAGCTGTATAGAACCACTACAGGCTACCACAGGATACAACTTTTTAAGACAGGAAGCAAAGAATGGCCCCGCATCTTACTGAAACTGGAGAGAAAAGTGTTGAGATTGCCCTTACCCCAAAGAACAGTTACAAGGAGGAGGACACAAGGGGCTCTGGTAAAACACAGCAGTCTCTATAATGGAGCTGTGGCAGAACTTAGGCGTTACACACTTCCAGAAACACAATCCCTCCTAGCACTCTACCGGGACACCAGTATATCCCTAATTCAGAGCGAAGAACCTCACTCGTAACCCATAGAGTCACCAGTATTACCCCCTGCAGCACCTGGGCTTTCCATGGAGGTTCTCCATTCAACAACGTATGCAGCCCAGCCCTGCTTAACATGGAGAGGAGCAAAGCTGGGGGTGGAGCAACCCAGTTTCAGACTTCAGCTCCCGATGATGATATTAAGCCTCCTCCCTTGGCTTAATGTGTTTGGACCGTGGGTAGGACTACGGCAAGTCACCTTGGAAACATGTTCTCTAAAAGAGTCCAGTGCCGAGTAAAACCACCTTAGCATCCTCGGGAATCCAACTGAGAATCTAGCAGAGAGCTTCCATGAAAAAACAGCCCAGAAATCCTAGCTACAGGGGAATCCAATCCCAGGAAAAAAAGAGATGAGTCAAGGAAGTGTCAGAGTAAAGGGATGTTATGGAGGATGGGATGGTGTGTAAGGAACAGGAGTCAGTCCATTAGCTTAGAGAGAACTGCTTTTCTAAGACACGCACCACGACTGCTACCAAGCTTGAGCTGCGGAGAGAAGCATCCCGGAGAATACGTGCTACACCAAACCAGAGGGCTGAGAGACTCAGGGAAGAGCAGGCATTGAGATTTGGAGGGGTGGTGGTATTTGGAGCCCTAATTAATGCCAATATTTCCCTCCTTTCTGTACCCCACCATCAACTCCTAGTGGGCATAGCTATTAGCTCCATCCACTACATCCAGTGCTCCTGGATTATTCCTTGCCTAGTACAGCTGGTAAAATTCAGCCTGAACTTAGTCTGATCCCAACTGCCTTGACACCAAGTTGGGCCCAATGTAATGGGGCGTGATCCCGCTCTCCCTGGAGCACCATGACATCATGCTGCCCTGTGGGGGCAGGGCCATGCCAGGAAGGGAATGCCTTAAGCCCGACCCTTTTCTGACATAGCCCCAGCCTTGGAGCACTGTGACATAATGGTGCTCTGTGAGAGTGGGGGGTCTACGTGAGGAAAAGGATGAGGTTAAGACACTCGCCTGCTCGTTTTAATGTGGCCCTGCACCCACAGGGCACTCTGATGTCATGGTGCTCCATGGGGGTGAAGCCTTCCAAACTGAACCCAATGAGACTAGTAAGAACCCACAGGGGTCTTCGGTCTGTAGGACTCTAGTTGACATTGCCGTCCCCAAGCTTCCATGGCTGACGGAGGGTCAGTCCTAGGTAAGGAGCTATAGGGGGGTAGGAAGAGCTGCACTGTAGTAGCTTGAGACTCCAGGGACACAAACCCTTGTGTTTTTCCCCCCCAAAATGAAGACATGCATGGTTCTGCTCCCCCTCTCTCCTCCCCTTCCCCCAGCCCCTGCTTTGGATGTAGCAAATGCGGGTGGAAGAGGAAATGAGGAGTGTTTTCCAGTCTCTCTGCCCCAAGCTGCAAGGCAGCAACTGGAATTCCCCCAAAGCCCCTTCTCCCCTTCGAGCTTATGAGGTTTAGGAAATCAGCGGGACTGACCTGTCAGTTCGGGGAGGACGGGGGCACTCGGGAGAGGGGTCCGCTCTACACGGAATTCTAAAAACGAAATGTAAGACAACTTAGGAACTGTGTAATTTACCCCCACGAGGGGATCCGGCAGAGAGAGACAGTAGCATCGGCCTGTCTGTAGAGAACATCCTGGGGCCACACAGGGATGGGGAAACCTATGCCCTTTGATTGCAAGTGAATTTAAAGTTGGACCAGTGGCCCCAAAGACTGAATGCCTTTCATCCTCAGGTACAGCACAGGTGGGGACAGAACATGCTCAGGGCTCTGTGAATTCTGTGCTGCTGCAATCACAGCCATTTTCACAGAGTTTTGCAGTTGTCCAAATTATCACAAAAATTGCCTCTGTCCAAGAGAGCAGAATTACAGCCTGACTGAAGAGCACTGGAAGCTAGCCAATGGGGTACCAGCACTGTTAGCTGCGAGTATATATTCCGGGCAATGAGGCCCTGTGCCAGAGCTGCTGAAGAGAAGCAGCCCCTTAGGGAAGAGCCCCCTGCTGATAGATCCATATGGTATTTTGCGAGGGGTTTTTTGAGATGTTCAAAATTAATAGATCATGTGGGAAATTAATTTGCATTCAAAATTTGCATGATTTGGTTAATTTGCATAATTTATTCTGCTCACAGAATCTGGGTTTCCTGGTAGCAGACTACTTGGGGGTCCTGCTTCCTTAGCACTGTCCAGCCAATGTATCTCAATGCTGCCCTTGGGGGGCCATTGAAAGGAGGAGTTCAGTCTCTTTGGCCAGCCCAATCCTTGGTCTCTCAGCTGAGGCTGCCAACAAGGATTCCAAATGAGCTGGTGGGGGTTCACTAGGAACGAGACACACCAGTCTGTTTCCCACACATTTCCAGAGAGATGCCCAGCGAGATGGAAACAGCGACCAGCTGCAAACAAACTGAGCTAGGTTCAAACTTAGGGCAAAAGGCTCCCAATCCCCTAATGGCAGGGCTTGCTACATCAAACACCGTGGATGGAGCACGGGGCAGGGAAGGGAGGTTCTTAGGGCTGCCACCTGTCCTGAACACATCAGATTGGCTTCTGTGTGGCTCTGCATCCCGCTCTTTACTTCTGCAGGAAGGGGATGGAGAGGAAGCTCACAGTAGCTGTAGCAGCTCCGCAGTTTAAGCACATAGTCCAAAGAGGGGATTAGAGCTGGCCTGAGAATTTCAAATGCCTAGGGCACCAAGGAGGATTTAGCCAGTGCCCCCAATGCCAGTTTGTGATTTACTGGGGTCATAGGAAGCTGCTCAGGGAGCAGCTCTCATCACCTTGGCCTCTTCTCTTTATGAAGCCGAGTAACCCTGGCCCTTCCAGCACAACAGTTAGTGTTCAGTACTCTCTGCTTCCAGGAAGGTGGCAACCCTGAGAGAGAGCAGAGACATAGACAGGGAGAGAGCGAGAGAGAGACAGCAAGACAAGCAGAGCTGCAAGGGGCCCTTCTGCGTACACACAGCCCCAAGGAGAAGGAGTCAGATCAACCCTAGGCTTCTCCTGTCGCTGGAGTGAGGATAATCAGCAACAGTCACCTAGATGGCTCCAGCCTCCTTCCTAACAAACCAGCAGGCTGCTCAACCTATTCCAACCCTCATCCCGCTTAGAAAAACAAAACCGATAAAGGGTAAAACAGGCAGAGTTTGGATCAGAAGACATGCCAAGGAGCCAACCTCAACAAATAGGCAGAGAAAGAGAGAGAGAGGCTTACCGGGAAACTGATAAGTGTAGCCAGGCGCGATGCCAGTGTAACTCCGGCTGGCATAGGTGGCAGCTTGGAAGCCTGGGTAGCCTGCCAGCATAGAAGAAGGAAGCGTTACAGCAACATACACACAATCCCATTTCCCCAGGCCCTTTCAAGCAACACAATTAATAAACACATACACAAAAAGGACCAAGTGGACATTGACAAACGCCTAAGACTCCTGTGCATGCACAGAACAGACAGCATGTGAATCTGGGGAAGATTTTCCATTGCTGTGAAGTTGCCCCTCCATAGCTGCAAACCAAATGAAGAGAACTTGCAGATTTTCCAGTCTTGAGGCTTAAGGGCTTGCAAGCTAAAGCTCCCTAAAGAATGAGACTGATTTGTGAATGGGAGACCAGAGAGATAGTTGAATGAGAATAGTACTCAATCGCCAACCCACTCATTTAGCAACAGAGCTACTGACTAATGTTCTGGAGTGGATACAGGAGTAACAAGTGGCTGGAAATGTGCAGGCAGATAGTCTAACTTCCCATTTTCTGAAAAGGTGACCTAGCTAACCACCTCCCAGGGGAAAGCCAGCTGCCCACTCAGAGCTGGGGTTTAGCTTGAAATCTCCCATAGGTTTCCAACTAACTGGAATCTGCTGGTTTCACTTTACCTCAGCAAACTCCAGGAAAAATCTGCTTGGCTCACAAGGGACAGATGGGATCACTTTTCTAACTGCAAGCCCTACAAACTCCACCTGGGATGGCGAAGTCCTTGCTGGGTAAACCCCACTAGAGACCCTTAAGCAAATGAGAGGTGTTTGAGGTTTTTTAGCTTAAGTATGCCTGGCGTCCATGCCCAATGAGTTAAGAGTCAATAATGATAATTAAAATAAGAGATAGGCAGTGTATCCTAGTGGCCAAAGTGTTTGACTTAGACCTGGGAGACCAGAATTCAAATCCTGTCTTAGCCATGAGCATACCGTGTGGCCTTGGGCAAGTCTCTCTCAATGTAGTTCCACATCTGTAAAATGGAATCAATAAAGACCTACCTCATACCATTGTTGAGAAAATAAACAGGATAAGGGGTGAAAAGCACTTTGAACACTGAAAGTACTAGAGAAATTATTAACAACCACCACCAAAGCTAAATGTTGCGCCCAGCAGGAGTTTGAGAGGAGAATCCTATATGTTGTCCCCTTGTAACCGACTACAGATAAACCTGGAACCCACAGTGCTAGATTTACAGATTCCCTCTACAAAGCAGAGTCAGGCCAAAGGAGGAGGTTTGGCTTGCAAACAGGATACGCTCCCTCTCACAAAGGGAGGGATGTAAGCAGTTTACAAAGCCAACCGGATCGTCAAGGACACTTTCCTCCCACTTACAAAGGGGGGAGAATGTTTGCTAGAACAATGGATGCCGGCCTCTTCCAAAGGACTCCGCCTGGTATTAGCACTGGAACCCCTCTGCAGCCAACAAATGAAATGCAACTAATACTATCTAGGGCTCTGTCCATTGCAGGTTTGCGGAAAGCCTGGACTTAGGCCACTTTCCCATGAGCAGCCTTTTAGCGCAAGCTGCTTTCCCACGAGCAGCCTGTTACCCTGTCCGAGGCGCAAGCTTGCCAGTGGGAGAGCCTCACTTCTGCCTTTCCCATGAGACTGGAGCTGCACATCATTTGACTAGCACATGCTCCCGTGGCCCCAAAGGCTGCGCAAGGAGTCTTGTGGGAAAGCAGCCTGATTACCAGGGACCCGTGTTCACTACATTTTCCCCATTACATCCAATGGGGGAAACGCAGTGAACATGGGGCCCTGCTAATTATGCATACAAAAGTAGTTCAAATAATCCCTTTTATTGGACCAACTGCTGTTGGTGAGCATATGCAAGCTTTGCAGCCACACAGGCCCCTTCCTCAGGCACATAACAAAGCAATGACTTGGAAGAGGGCCGTTAGGAAGAAAATAACTGAATAGCTAGGGAGGGAGCGAGCTATTATTCTCACCCCCCAAAAAGCTCCCCACAGGGCTTCACAGGGACTACTCTGGAGTAAGTGGTTTGTGAAGCACAGCCTAGGATTCTAATGCTATATCTGGGTGGCAATTCAGCACACCATGCTGGTAGCCACTGGTCTGCTACTAGTGAGCAGTGTCTGCATAGCATTTGGGTGCAAGCCTCACTCCTTCGAAGTTGATGGAAGCTTTACCACTGAATTCGATCGCACCAGGTCAGTCTGAAGTAGAAGCAAACCACCGCACACCTGTAGTGAGTTTGTCCCACAGAGCTGGGTTATGGGGAATGCATAGGGGCAAGGTCTGCAGGACAACCCAAGCAGGAGTCTGCCCCCCTTGACTTGCCATTGATGGCTCTATCCCCCAGGAATTTGTCAAAGGCTGCGTGAGAGTTTGTTTAATGTGGCCAAGTAGTTGCGCAACAAACTCACACACTGAATCAGAGCTGGAATGGAGGATCATCTAGTCCAACCCTTACTTGGTTGTAGGAGGACTACAGCGACACTATTCCCAGCAGATGGCTGTCGAGCCTCTTTCTGAAGCCCTCCAGTTTCAGAGAGCCTACATCCTCCCTAGACCAGCGCCACGCCGCTCCTACTGCTGGGAAGGGTTTTCAGATATTGAACCAAAAGCTAACCTCTTGTAATTTGAGCTGATTGTTTCTAGTTCTGCCCTCTGTAGTGATGCACAAGAGCTTTTGCCATCTTCTTGGTAGCAGTTATTTAGTTATTTGAAGACTAGGCACCTGGACTTTTACTCCTCCTGGCAGGAGCAAAGTTCAGAACCAGAAGGAATGGGATCTTCTCAAGTTAGGTAGATGGTCACGCCTAGAATGCAGCAGGATGAGGAGTAAAGTCCAGGTGCCTAGTGAATGCCGGCATAGGGAATTGCAACCCATGAGAAAATTGCAATATCTATACAGCATTGACCCACCAGTATGGTCTCTACCAAATATTTAAGGAGCATTTAATAGCAACAGTACAAGCCACTGAAGAAGGGGGGCTGCCCCCCTGAAACGCGTCTGGCGGAGTTTGGATGCTTTGAGAAAGCAGAATAACTGAAAGAACATTTTGCATTATATTGACCTTTTTGGGTCAGCAATATTGTATTTTATTTATTATTGTGAGCACATGGCGGAGTTTGGATGCTTTCAAAAAGCAGGACAATTGACATAACATCTCACATTATATTGACCTTTTTGGGTCAGCTATATTGTATTCTATTTATTATTGTGAACACAGCTGAGATATTTGTATTCGTTTCATTGCACTGCCCAGGTGGGCAGCTGTACATGTTTATATTTGGGGTTGTCCCAAACCGGATTTATACACATATGTTTTTATATATAAAGACTTTTCTTTTGAATTAATTGTGGTGGTTGCTCCATCATTAGTAGCTCTTGCCCCTTTTTCCCTGTGTGAGTGTTTACATGCTCCCGTGCTGCCGGAAGTGACGTGGGGGATGGGTGGAGGGGGCAGCAGCAGCGCAGGGAGCACGTAAACACTCCCTGCGCGGCTTTTCTCTAAACATGGGACTCAGGAGGCGCTTTTCAGCGCCTCATATAAAAGCGGCCTAAGAGCTGTTTGACAATGGAACAAGTTGCCAAAGGAGGTTGTAGGGTCTCAGTTGCTGGATGTTTCAAGCAGAGGTTGGACAGCCACGTATCAGAAATATGGTAGCTGTGGACTTCCTGCATCAAAAACAGGGGGTAAATCTAGATGACTTTTGAGATCCCTTCCAACTCTAGGATTGTATGAATTACTCATCCCCAAGCACAAAACTGCACTCATTCTGTTTCTCACTCCAGCTGTAGGACAACAGACAGCATATGGGTGTTTGCAGTTCTTACATGTTGGCAACAGAGGGCAGTATGGGACCACAAATAGATCCAGGTCCTCCTCATTCCCGTGGCCTTGAGATGATGACTGGCTTTTCAAAACTTGGTACAATGGCAAAAGATCTGATTGGCCCTTACACGGCCTCAGCCACCTTCTGTTGCCACCACATCAGGCCTGGAAGAAAGCCTGCTGCTCTCCTAGCAGACCCCAACCAAGATGTTTTTCTGCCTGCGATGCTATTAGCAAAGCAGGTTTGTGCAAAAATAAATAAATAAATCAAGGAATGGTGCAGAAGTGTCACAAGGCTAAAGTGGGCCTGGTGCAGAAGGTCGAACCTCGCCCCCCACTCCCAGCAGCAGGGGACACTGCTGTACCAGGAAGCATAGGCCCCCGGGGTCATGGGCCCCAGCGCAGCCGCATCACCTAGCCCTGTTATAGCTAAACTTTTGTAATTGTGGATTTTATAATAAAGCATGAATTTGCCACCATCTTAGGGCATTTTCAGCTATGGAGCCATCACTAAGTTACTCCCTTTGGGCGATGATGGCCATTTTGAATTCAGCCGGCAATTGTTTACTCCGGTCTTTTCCAATATTGACTATTCACTAACTTAAATCATCCCAACAGGTTCTTCTTCTTGTACGTGTGTACTCCCAATATATTGGGTGTCTTAAAAACTAAAACGATGTGTAGTGTGGCTACAGTTCAGGGCAGGGGGTACGCTTTCCAGTGCTTACCCAGCATGCCGATCCCAAGCATGAAGGCATCCATCCCATAAGGCATCACTCGGGACCGCCCTCTCGCAGAGCCAGTGGGGGACATCACTTCCTTTGGCTGAGCTTTTTTACATTCCACCTGCCGAAAGAAAGAGTCAGCCCTCGGCCTAGGCTTGCACACAGCACATTCCTCCAGGGCACGCCCTCGGCCAGGGGGAAGCACCCTGCTGTACTGGACCACTACACTCACTGCAGCCCTGACACCACCTTCCCCAGCTCTTTTCCCCACACCATGGCCTAAATGCCAGTCGCAGCCTCTCCATTAAGTGCTTAGGAACGGGACTGGGAGTTTCACTCATGGCTCCATTTCTGACTTGCCCTTTGACCTTGGGCAAGACAACCTCGGATCTGTTCTTCTCTTTTCCAAAAGAAGCTCATGACTGTTTTTATATATTATGCTCCGTGTTTCACGCTGGAAACCCTCATCCAGCATAAGGTGTGACAGCCGGGCCCAAATGGAAAGTGGATCCACTGTGTGGAGCAGGTACCAGCACATCGCAGCTGCAGGATCTACACAGGGACAAGCAGGCACTACTACTACTTAGAATTTCTAGAGCGCTACTAGGCATACACAGCACTTTGCAGTCACAGGCTTCTGAACCCAGGCTCCGCCCAGTAAGCTTAAAATACAAGATGGACACGGATGAGGGGGACACAGGGACAGATGCATATTCCCATTTTTACAAATAGGGAACTGAGGCCATGACTTGCCCAAGGCCACCCAGTGAGTTCATGGCAAGGGCAGGATTTGAACCCTGGCTTCCCAGGTCCAAGTCCAGCACCTTACCCACTACACCACACTGGCTCTCCACATAGCATGGGAGAGTTGCCATTGCCATAGCCATATTCTCCCTGCCTGTCCTGTCCCCTGGAGAGATGGCAGGAGCAACGGCAACAGCTCCTAGGGACCCAGTGCTGCTCGCTGATCCCCCCGACGGGAAAGCCCCAATCCCCTAACAGCTAGTGTATAGCCAGTGAGTTGCAATTGTCTACCCATGAGTTTTTGCATGTGCACACCCCCACCGTACAGGATAGAACGCTAAAACACCTTAGACCCATGGGTGCCAACAGAAATACCTTCAGGGACTGGGCGAGGGGGGTGAAAGCCACTTTGCCCTTCCTGAAATGACCATGCCCCTTTCCAAGTGTTGTGATTTCATGCTGCTCAGAAAAGGGGGCATGGTCACACATCAGAAATGGATGAGGCAAAGGGGGTCCTGCCCCTTTCTGACATGACCACACACCCCTCCCAAGCATCATGGCATGACAACACTCGGAAAGAAGTGGGGCCAGGGGAGAGCCGAGGAGATGCAACTGCACCCTGTTTGTTGCACCTCCTTTCCAGTGTCCATGCTCATCCCACACTCACTGGTTTGGGTAGAAAGCTGCTTGGTGTCCTGAAGTTACAATTCTCAGTTCCTGTTGGACTCCAAATGTTGGCTCAACCTCCTACCTCTGCTGCAGTGATTTGTGGGGACACCTACTTATCTCGCTCTCTAGCTGCAGTCTAAGTGATCCAAACTTCTACTGCCTCATCCCTGCTCCCCCTAAGCCCAGCTCTCCTCCTCCTGCCATCAAGACTCACCATTTTGTTGTTGATCTCATGGAAGTGGATCTCGCATACTTTCTCCACAATGTCTTCACTCTCAAATGTGACAAATCCAAACCCTGAAGAAAAGACAAAACCCCCAAGGTCAGAGCTCTGCTACATTCAGTCCACAGGAAGAAGGAAGCAATCACAGCTTTCTGGAGCAGGAAAGTATGTTTTGGGCAGTACTCATCCTCCACGGCTGGCTCAAGAGAGTTTTGTAGCTACAGGGCATTCATGGCAGAGTGTGCATGAGGAGCATGGACAGCAGGGTCTCCTTGGCTTTGCATCTGCCCCACTATTCCCCCACTGTACTCCGCGCAGAGTGGCTTTAACTTTGCTAGTTTTCAGAGCAGACTTGATGGCTCAGTGGATTGTCATTGAGTGGAGAGAATTCAAAGGTGCACAAGGATGGAGCTACTACTTTCCACCAGCCACTTGTCTCCTTATATGCAATTAATCTGATGACTCTCAATCACCTCCAGAAGGCAGGTGCACACCTCATTTTGGTTACAGAGGGTGAAAACAGACATGCATGTAACTTTGCTTTAACATTTTTTATGCATGTTGCAGGGCTGTATTGGTGCCCTATGCAAGCCTGCAACATGCATAAGCAATGTTAAAAAAAGAGTTAAGGTGCATCTCTGTTTTCAACCAGTGACAACTTAGTGCTTCTTTTTATACACCAACCACACATTAACTTTCTGCCAACCCCACTTGCAACCCCCACTGTTATCTCCATTTGTAAAGAGCAAAGCTGAAACATGGAGAGATTTGCCCAAGTTTCCAGAGTAAACCTACATCTGAGGTGAGATTAGCATTTAAGAATTCCTGGATCGCTGTCCCATGCTCCAACTCTCTCTCTCTGATCCACTTGCTGGCAGCCTTAGTGAAGGAGGAAAAGACAGACTGGGCCATGGAGCGCAAACAACCTCTCATGTCTAGATGTGGATCTTCCAGGGAAGAGTGAGGGGCAAGAAGCTGAGTCCAGCGAAAGAGTTTCAATCTGTGGGACTGTCTGCTGAGTCAATTGCCACAGTCTTAATTTTTGTATCCGTCTTTCCCATCTGTATTTTCCAAGTGTTACTGCACAAAACAGCCTCTCTCTCTCTAGGTATTTCTATTGCCTCAATACAGGCAACACAATCCAAGCATTATACTCCATAGATCAGATTGCACTCGCAATATCAGTATCTGGGCAACCTGGGGATTGCGGGGGGGGGGACCCTGCACCTACGTAAAGAAGCTGCTAAGGCAAAAATCAGACCACTGGTCCATCTAGGCTAGTGTCATACCCGGGACAGCTGGGCAAGCATTTATCTGTGATGCTGCAGACAGAGGATGTCCTGCCTTGGAGAAGAGGGCTGGACTAATGACCCTTGAGGTGCATTCCAACCCAACAATTCTATGATTCTATGTGACAACTTTCTATAGCCAACATGGCCCTCCAAGATTTAAAGAAAACACCACATCTGGTTCGACTGTGGCAGCCAGCCTCTCTCCTCTGCATATAAAGTACGCCCATGGATAGGGCACCTCCAGCCTGCGCACTACTCCTGGCCCCATCCTTTCTTGAAATCCGGCCCAGTACAACTCCCCCAGTCCATAGCTCCTATTGATGTGGCGTGCTGCCAGGGCGGTCTCTGCTGCTTCCTCTTTGTGTGCATGCTCCAGGCCTCATCTCTCCGCAGCCAGGCAGAGACTGGGGCTGGAGCTTGCCTGGCAAGAAGATACAAGGGGATCACTGCTTCCTGCTAAACAGGGCAAGAGGGAACCTGCTGCGATTGCAGCAACGCTGATTTCAGTTCAATAGTAGGGAAACCTTCCTAGCTGTAAGAATGCCTGGACAATGGGATAGGTGGAATCTCCTTCCCTGGATGCTTTCAAAACTCAGCTGGGCAAGCATCTATCTGTGATGCTGCAGACAGACGCTATCCTGCCTTGGAGAAGAGGGCTGGACTAATGACCCTTGAGGGCCATTCCAACCCGATGATTCTATGATTCTATGTGACCCATGGGACAACTTTCAATAGCCAACATGGCCTTCCAAGATTTATTTATTTTTTTAAAAAAGTTTCCCCCACTCGTAACCTAGCCAACTCCTTCTCCCCCAAGGGACTGGGAGGCAGCCCAGAGGTCTTATGGTTTTATTAAAGAGCTGCCATCTTCCTCCCCAGTGGGATGGAGCTAGCGTGTGCCATCCCTGGCACAAGGCAGTCCCATTAGTTTCCATTGGGAGTGCCCAGGTATATTTGTTAGGGAGAACTACATGCAGAGATGAAGAGAGATTTGTGGGACCCCTCTGGGGTCCCCCCAATGGACTCTGGGCCAATGCAACATTCTCAGCTCACACCACGGTTGTCTTGCTGCGAGGAACTATTCACTGCGAAGAAATAGACACACCTCAAAGAGCAAGGGAGCTCCCGCATTGGGCTCCTGTCTGCATAGCAAAGCCAGGCTCCCACTCTGTAACCAGACTCCTGCAAAGAGAGCCTGGGAAAAGGTGACCTGGGAGCACAAGGGGGTCCGTGCTGAGGCAGGGATGAGAGGCACTCTTCTAGCTCTTGTGTCAGCTTCCCCTGGGCTCAGATTACCCAGGACAAGGTAAGACACACACAGCCAGCTGGAGCCACGTAGGTAACAGGGGTGGAGAGGGAGAAGGAGGCTCCTCTCACATATCTGCAACTCGGCAACTTTACAGCACAGGAAGCGGGCTGGACAAAAGCTCTCTGTGCTGCGAGGGACTTGGAGAAAGGACGTGGATGCAAAGGGATGGGGTGATGGGAGCCAAGATAGAGAGCAGCTGTGACCTGCTTGCCCTGCTGCCGGCTATGGGACATGACCCTCACCCACCAACATACCCCACAAGCCTCCATTAAACCACCACTACCAGCATCCCCCCATAGACTATGGCCCTCACCTCGGTGCCGGTTGGTGGTCTTGTCAAACATCAGCATGGCATCATCAACCTGCAAGAGGCAAAAGAGTTTGGAGCAGGTTATTACCCATATTACTTATTACTATAAAAGACACAGAGGAGTCGGCAAGGAGCACCGTCAAATCAGCCAGCATGCTGACACAGAGGCCTTCCCCCAGGCTCCACACTCACTGCCCAGGCCAGAAAGAAATGGCACTGCCACCCCCACCCCCCTTGAACCAACAAGATTAATTCCTCATTTGCAATAGGCCAGGGTCCTGCACCAGGACTCAAGAACAAGGCCAGAAGTTCTCCACTGCCCCGAGGGAAGCAGCACTGAGCCAGTAAGCCCAGCTCCCCACAAACTTGGGGGATAGGAGCCAAAGGCAGCTTTAGGCCATAGGTGACCACCTAGGGCCCCATGGCGGAAGGGGCCTTGTAGCTGCTCTTTAAGAAAATATTTTAAAAGAAATAGCTCATGCACACACACACAAAGCTATAACATGAAACCCCCCACACACGGTGTCTTCACATGGCCAGCTGCCCTGCCTCTGCCCAAATTCACCCCCAGGATGGGCTGTCCATTAAAGTCAGCCCACCAGAGGTGCGGGTGGAGCAGAGGTGGGACAGGCTGTCCCTGCTCTGGGGTTGCCCTGGCGGCAGTGCTCTGGAACATCCCAGAGCACCTCCAGCAGAGCGGGCAGCCCAACCCTGAGGCACCGGCCGAAAAGCCACTGCAGCCCCACTCTCAGCTGGGGGTTGCCCCGTCAACACCGTAGTGTTGTGTGTGATCCACCCACAATGCTACGGTGTGGAGGTGGGGTGCCGTGTGGGTGGACCGTAGGTCGCAGCAGCTAATGGATCCGTTTAAACCGGACCCAGGTACAGCTGCAAGCGGGCAGATGCAAATGTGCACCACCGGATTTGCTTTGGAGCTGAGCACCCCTGCGTCTGTGTGAAAATACCCACAGAGTGATGCTATGCCCCTCTCATGCTCGTTCTTGAGAAGGGTGGAAGCTCATTCTCCCCTTCTGTCTCTTGGCTGCAAGGAACTAGGACAGGGACAGTCCTCCCCTTTCTAAAGCCCTCTACTGAGCACCAGTGCTGCATTTAGGCTCCACTCTGGAGAAGGAAGGGATGGGACTTTCCACCTGGCCAATCAGAGGTGAGTTTAGCCCCACGCAGTATCATCTTCTCCCATCCAGCCGGGAAGGGACGGGAAGGGAAGCAGGGATGGTCAGGCCTAAACTCAAATTTCAGCTCCAGCAACTCAGATTAAGCCAGCTGTGTGCAAGAGAGAGCTTCTGCTAGTGTATCCTATGATAAAATTGACATGCCCAATTTAAATTTTTGCCTAGGGCCCAGTAAAACCTAGAGCCACCACTGACAGGAGCAGATCCTTCTCTTTGTGGAACCCATCGATGACCCCACCTGGCTGAGCCCTTGTAAAAGGTGGTGCTTTCTTTACCACCCACCTTGCCCTTCAGGTGCCTGCAACTCGGCATGAAGGGGCAGGCAAGGCACACTGAATGCACTGCTCCGGAATCCAGGCCTCAGACTGGAGATGACTGATGCGGAGAACTGAAGCCTGGAAGGTATGGAACAAGAGGCCTCGCACAGGAAGGGAAGGGAGGCCTCAGACAGAGACACCCGACTGAGAAAAATGGGCCCACCCCCCACTTTAGAGGAGTCTCTTCTCTAAGTAAGGTTTCCCACTGCTAGAGGCTGTAATTAGAGCTAATTTACTGCTGGGGCAGCCTCTTGTATGGGGGCAGAGAGACAGACATTAACCATCCCCCCAGGGCCACCCTCACTTAAAACCCCCATGCCTGGTGCCACTGCCCAGCTTGTGCTCCGAAGGTCATTTCCTTGCAAAGAAGCCTCTCCTTCTTGCTTGAGGTCAGGCCAGGCAGGGTTAAAAATACACTTAAATCCCCCCTGTGTAAGCCCCCAGGTAAACCTGTCTCACTGACCCATCCTCCCTACTAATACCACACTCTTAATCAGATTATGAAACTGGATGTACAGGAGCTCGGGGGTGATACTGTATGTGCCCCTTCTTTCCACCCCCAAACTCCTCCAGTCCCCTGGCCAGATGCTTCTTCACCCCCTGTCAACAATTCACCCCATAAGCCCACTTATGGGAGTCTTCCCCAGAAAGACCCAGCAGCACATGTCCCTGCAGAATGAGGAATATGGCCCCATCTCTAGAGCTCCAGGAAGGAAGGAAGCTGGGCAAATCATGGGCATCATTCACCAAGACATCTCACTACTCTAAACAGACAAGGGAGGGGGCTTGCTGACCCCACCCCACCCCCCATGGGGTGGGGACTTTCTTGGGCTCTGCTCCCAGTGAGGAAGAAGGGCTGGTGGGAACAGCAGAGTGGAAAGGGGAGTAGGGGTGGAGAAAAGCTGTGGTGGGCTTGGGCTCATTTCCCAATTATGGATCCTGCAAAGGGCAAGGCGGCAGGGTCTCCAGGATGTGCGGGAAAAGGTGGAGTAACTCAGCCATCACTCTAGAGGGGCTCTAGCCAGGACCCCTGCTGCAAGCTTCAAACACACACACACACACAGTGTGAGCACCATTTTCAGAGTGGGCAGGGGAGAGAGCAGGATCAGCATTCTGCCCTACCCACTGAAAATTTCCTAGCAGTGCTCAGGTCACTTGCAAAAGGTTCCCCCAGAATCCAGGGACCAGGCTCAACTGAGCCCCCTTGCTCCATGGTAGCTACGCCCAGGGAAGGCTATCATTGCCCTCTCCCATGACAGAATGAGTAAAGGGGGGGGTACTGAGAAAATCCTTGTTCTCTCCAAAAAGGGTATTTCACCAGCTCCCCCCATGCCACAGCCCGGGACTCTGGCGGTCAGCCTCACCACACCACACGGAGGGGGGACTTCATCCTTCCCATGGCCAGACTTAGCACTCCCAATCCAGAGCCTTGGGAAACACACTGGAGCCAGAAGCTGAGCTGAAGGGAGCCTAACAATTTATGATGAAGATCTGGCAAGCAACCTTCCATCCAGCACTCAACGCAGCCTGCCTCCTCACAGCTACTCACTTGCCAAATCCTGTCAGTAACAACAGCTCCTCATCCTGCCCACCGAAAAGGTATGATTTGGCAGGGCCAAAACAGTCTGGGCTGAACTGTGATATCTGTTTTAAATAGGTAACTCTCTTAGCAGAGGCCCAGGGCTTGATAGCCTGCAAGTCAGAATTGGCAGTGCATCAGCACAGGAGCATGAGGGGCTAGGACTGGTAGAGCCAGGTGTGCAGGTTGTCAGGGTTCAGGTGCACTGACAGAGGAGGGTAATGGACCAGAAGCTCAGTGTAGGTAGAAGCTCAGTGCTCAAGGACTCAGGACTGTAAGAGCAGAGAGAGCTACTTTCATTTCTTGATCTAGTACAGGAGTGGTCAAACTATGGTTCATTAACAGCTTCTTGGGCAGTTCAAGTGCAGCTCTTGGCCAAGGCCTGTGCCTCATCCTGCCTTAGTGGTCCTGTATCTTAATTCATTGCCTCAATAGCTGAAATGCAGCTGCTCCTCAGAATCTCAGCAGCCAGGGCTGCAAAGCACCAGTTCCACCAGTCAATCATGAAGCAGGAGAGGTTTGTGTGTGCGCATGTGAGTGTTTGTATCTTGTGGCTGAGGGCCACATGAAGATTTTGTTCTGTGGCTCTTGAGGTTGGAAACTCTAGCCAACCCTGATCTAGTAGGTCAAACTCACTATGGTTGCCTTGCTGCATTGCACAGCACCGCCTTCTTAAGATGCTGTTGGCTCAATAGTCTCAGAATATAGGACTCCTTTGAAATCTAGGATAAGATGCAGGCAACTCACATCCTACCCTACACTGTCAGTTCCACACTTTCCTAGGGACATAGTTAATTAAAACTCTTCAGAATCCAGACAACAGCAAACAAGTGGTACCCACCCCAGGGAAATCTTGACAGCGGCCTCAGAGAGAAGACAGCTGCACTGCAGAAGGGAAAATTGGCTCTGAAATAGCATCCAAATGGAGTCACCCACACACCCCAACTCTTGAGTCAAACAGAACTGCCCTCTGGAGAGCAAGACCAGCATTACACAAAAAAGCCACAAAGAAAACTACCAGTCTAAGACTAGAAAAGACAAAAAAATAAAATAATTTAAAATCCCAGCCACAGAATACCAAACCATTCACAAAGACGACATCCATGCAGGACCCAGAGAAAGGTGGTGACTAGCTATGTATTGAACTGCTACTACTTGCCCTCAAGTGAAAGGAGGATTCAGAATAGAGGGCTCACAAGTGGATAGGGACCGCACTCTGCCAGGGAAGGGCACTTATTACTGGTTTTTATTTTAAATAACCTAGAAAGCAAAGTCACCAGCAGGGCCCCTGGCCTCTCATGAGACATTAGACCCATTTCACATATGGGGAGACTGAGCCACAGAGTGAGTCAAGGTGACCCTTTCAAGGTCACTGGCAATACCAGGAATGTAAGCCAGGAGCTGCCGACCCAAGTGCTTTCTGGGATTAGACAGCTAGACTTGCCAACAACCTCAAGTGCATTCCCAATGGCTCAGGCCATGTCCCCACACTGTGCACGCATTCAGCTCAAACTGCAAATGTATGTCCCTAATAGGCTTCTGTGTCCATGGAAACCTAGGGCAGGGGAGGCGGGATTAGCGGGGTTGGCCGGCCCCAGCAGCCAAGTTCATGCAGCAGAGCACTAAGTGTGAGTGGCAGCCCTTGGCGGGCAGCTATTGTTGTGGCTGGCTGTTGGGTGCCTCTCTGGGCAGAGCTCCTCCTGGGCTCCCTGCCGCTCCTCAGCCCATTCTCCTGAGCCTTTCTTCTCTGGGGCCGCACTAGCTTTGCCAACGCCGAGTTAGGCCTGAACAAAAGAGGCTGCCGGGGGACGGCTTCTCTTGGGGCCTGGTTGTCATGGTAACCCTGGCCCCTCCAATCCCAGCTGCTGGATCAGATTAGTGCGAGCTCTAATGCTCTTCTCCAAAGCGCTCAGCGCAGACACAAAGACACCCTGCTGGGGCGAGTCTCACTCACTGCCTCCCAGGAGCCGGGCCTTGCAGGCCTCTGTGAGTGAGAGAGGGCCGCCTTTACCGCCCTCCTCCAGATGCACACAAAACAGCCTTTCAGTGGCCCCTCACCCCTTGTATTGCCTGTGAGTGTACTACATCTCGCCCTGCTCTGACAGGCCACAGATTCCCCTCCCCCTTTCTGGTCAAGGGCTGGGGGAAACTAAGAAACATGCCATGGTGTCACTTCCTTCACTAAAGGCAGGGAGCAGTCATCCTGTACTCTCTCAAACACACCAAAGACAGGGAGAAGACAGCTGCACCAGACAACAACCCCATTTATCAAAGCATGATGATGCTCAAAGCTGCCCCAATACCCCATAACATGTGCCTGCTAAAAGAGAGGTACAAAGATCCACCCTCATAACTTCCCTCTCCCCCCTTTGTTAAAGGCAGGGATGATGCACAGATCCCTTTCTGATCTCATCCCAAAAAGTGGGGGGATGATGAAAAAGGGAGAGTACAAAGCCATCCCAAATTCACTGCCCCCCCCCCCCACTTTTCCTTTCCAAAGGGAGCCATTTAATCCCCTAACCATGCCAGCCTTGCCAAAGTGATGGGGGTGAATGGGAGCATAAAGCCCTGCCTCCATCTCCCACCAGCTTAACTAAAACTAAAGGACATTAGCCAGAGAGACAACTTTGATGCCTTCTTCTCTGTAAAGCAAACTCCTGTTTGCATTCAATAATACACAGAGCAAAAACACATCACCAGTGAGCAAGGGAGGTCCAGGATCTGCCTCCTCATGCAGAAATACACCAAACTAAACATTATAGCTGAAAACTTGGAGGCAAGCAAGTTAGTTATGCTTCCAATGCCAACTTTAATCTTCCCCCCACCCCACCCGCTTCCCCAACCCTCGCGTGCATATGTATTAGGATACATTATTTCAACCCATAATCTTGCCTTCATTCCTGACTCCTATTGAGTTACTAAGTGGTAAGATTCTATCTCAATCTTGGGAGTAGGAACCCAGCCCATCTTGAGAGATCATTAAGTTAACTTTGGGCTACAGGGAACCTGGCACTGGATCAAAAGACCAGATCCCCAACTGAAGATGCAACTCCATCTTGGGTAGGTTGCATTTGCCCTGAAAGATACCCAATGGGCCTGTTTTGATCTTATCCCTTGGGAATAGCTTTGCCTGCCAAGAAGGTATCATTGAACTGAATTGATCTCAGAAGGTTGGAAAAGGGGGATCCCGCTTGGGAGTCATGAAGGATGGACATTTTTCTCATGCCCCATGTTAACAGGCAGGGATAATAATAGGTCTGCCATAATGGATGAGACCAATGGTCCATTTCATCCAGTATCCTCTCTTTGGCCAGCATTGGAATGATCCGTTACTCCCTGTCTTTCACTCCCAACTTCAGGAAATTAGAGGTTTCATCTTCTGACTAACTTGGCTAATAGCCACTGATAGACTCCTAGATATGGAACATAGTGTGGGGCATGGAGGACGGAGAGATACCGCTTCTTTAAAGTGGGCAGGAAAAAAAGAGGCAGAGTTAGAACTGATCTGACAACTAGTGTTTGGGGATTCTTTGGTTTCTATGCACATGGTGGGTGAAAGTGCTATTTTGAGGAACTGGATGAGTTTGTTCGAGGAACTGGAGGAATTTTCCACACTTTACACAGGGGATGGAGCAAGAACCCATGAATGTTCTCTAGCCCATGTGTGAGGATTGGACATAGGATAAGAGTTAAACTGAGACAAAGGGGGGAAAGTAGTATCTTACTACTGTGTTGTATAAACTGTAATGTGAGCACAATAACATGGGCAATGCTGGTCTAATTCACTTCAATGGGACTTGTGTCCAAGTGGTACACAGCTGGAGGACCACGTCCTTGACAATGGTCTTTGCTTGATGGATTGTCATTTCCCCCACCCTTAAATAAATATTGTTTTTAATTATGTAAACACAGCAGATAAGTATAGAAGACACACAGTTCTTTCCCCAAAAACTGTTTAGCTTAGTGGTCAAGCATTTGAGACCAGGCAGTTTGAACTTGTTAGGCTTTTTTATATAGCTATTAGATGATGTAGCACTCTCTAGAAACCAGGCTCAGCAGAGTCAAGGAGGAAGGGGTTTATTCATCAGACAGTAACTCTTGTTCTCGAAATGCTTTGCTTTGACAATGTCATGCCATAGGGAGAAACTGGCTAAGCAGCAGTGACTCTTTACGCCGGACAGCTTCACCAGGGCTCACATGCAAATGGAAATTCCTGCAGACATGATAACACCACCCCTGTGTGGACTCATTCCAAATTCTGCACCAGGGCCCATTCCACTCCCGTAGTTAGGGGGCACACACATCCATCAAGCCCTACATTCTACAGAAAGTATACATATGACACCCACTCTAGAAGACTTGCAGTCCCTTTATACCTTTGGAAGTCGTAGATGAGAAAGAACAAAGGGAGAATGATGGGACCTGGAACACATTTGGAGACATAAAGCTGCTTCTAGTACCTTGTCTTCCTTTATGGCATTGTAAGTGCTGAGCCGTTCTATAGAAAACTAACCACTTTCTGATTAAGTTGGGTGAGCAAACCTGTTTGACAGACAGCCATTGAAACACTTCCCTTCCCAAACCAGCATCTTATCAAGACAGAGCAGCAATGTGGGATAACGTAACCCAAGTTCCCAATTTCAGATAGGTACACAGCAGGGGCATCAGTCCTAGCAACTCCAGAGGTCTCCAAAGGACCATGGACAGATAAGGATCCTAACTGTACTTTCTCGGCCATGTATATCTCAAGTAGCTAATCATAGAAGCTTTCATACAACGCTAGGGTTGGAAGGGACCTCAAGAAGCAGAGCATTTTCTGGCAGTGGCTATCATAGGAGTATTCACTGGATAAATGGGAAACACTCCTATCCAAATGGTGCACTAATGGTGCATATATCTGATTCAATCATCCTAACAACAGTTCCATCCATAGCCTTAGAATGTGTGTATGACAAGGCTGAAGGCTGCCATTGGCCCTGAACTCCAGAAGACAGGTTTTCTAGCCTGGATGAGATCTCCAAACCTGTCCTGTGGTAGACAAACTCCTGTAGAATTCCCACAAAGACAGTAACTTAAGAAGGTCCACTGCAGTTCTTTCCTTGGTAGCTCTCTCTTACTGAGAGTTTTGAAGAGGAAGCAAGTTTCTCAGTGGGCATAAAGTTTCTCAGTAGACTCTTCACTGAAAGTTTAAGCTCTCCTTCAACCCGTAGGCCCAAACACAGGAAAGCCATAAATCATCTCCTGTGCATAAATCACTTCCAGACACTTGGTGAACATAAGATGCAGCCAGAATGAAGAGTTCCACCAGGCAACCTCGGCGGGTGCCGAGAACACAGTAATGGGTACTCAGGAGGGACTGCTGAGGACACAGTCAGGAACCCATGCTAAGTTTGACACCAGGAATCAGAGACTAGAAACCACTGTCACCTCAGGATCCAGAAGTTCTATAAGCCAAAGCTGAATCAAGATCTGAGAGTCAAGAGCTCTCCCTTCATTCTGGCCGCTGTATTGCCAATAGCCATGGCCTATAAGGAATCTAAGATACTCAGGTTTGGCCTTATCAAGACATGAATGTAAACACCTTGAAAGCCAAGGGCCTCAGACCATTGCAAACTTTTGTTTGTGATAAGGTTTATTCTCTCTCTCCAAGTTCGTCAGGAACTCAAGACAGGGCTAGGGTTGCACCAGGGATACTAGGAAGGTGCCAAGGATGCAGGGTGTTTTTAAATGAGTACCACGGGAGGGGGGGGGGGTATCCATGGCCACTGAGTGGCTTGGCTGCCCATGCACACAACGTGCGTGGGAAGCACTTCAAACAAGCAGCTCTCAGCATGGCTGCCCCGTCCACAAAGGTGGCCACCCTGGCCTGCATAGGACACTCCAGATTTTTCAGGAGTGCTCTGTGCATGGTCATGAGTGGTCGGTGTGTTGGTCACAGGAGTGCGTCTCCCCACACACCGCCATCACACAAGCAGTTGGACGTGTGGATGATGGGGGGCCATGCGTGGATCCCTCTTGTTTAAAAACACCCACAGTCAAGTGTCCTCAGGAAGTGTGGGGACACAGTCAGGAACCCGTGTTAAGACAGACACCAGGAATCGGAGGCTAGAGACCACAGCCAAGTCAGAATTCAGAAGTTCTGGAAGCCAAAGCTGAGTTAAGATCTGGGAGTCAAGAGCCAGCAGTCAGAAGTTGGTAACCAAAACCAAAACAGTCAGAAGCCAAAAACCAAGAGTCAGGAATCCAGAGTGGAGTCAGAACCAAATAGCCAGGCAGAGTAAGGAGGAGGGCTGGGCAAAGGGGCCGGAGTTAAGCAATATGGAAGCAAGGCAGGAGCTAGGAGCACACATAAGATCCAAGTATACAGGCTGAGTAGCCATCACATTGCACAATGTTTCCTGCTTCCTCTTTAAATAATCCTAGATAACCAATGGGGCATAGGTGTGATCAGTCAATCAGACACCATAGCTGCTCATGTGGAACACATCACTTGCTGCTGATGTGTCTACAGCCCAGGTCTACTGTCACCTCCCCTATCTGTGGTGGCGTGGGAACAGAGCACCCACTCAGAGCCACTGGGACTTGGGTTTGAAACCAGCATGGGCTTAAAAAGCTCTAAGTTCTCAAAAAGTGTGTGTAGCCTCCTGGGCAATGCTGTTAATGGAACAAAAGGGCTACCGTTGTTCTGCCCACCAAGGGCTTGATCTGAAAGTCCACTTACAGTTCAGCAGCATAGCTGGTCCACAGGACTGATGTGAGGAAGGCAGGAAAGAGGTCATCTCTTTGGAGGAAGAGACTTTCTGGGAAGAGGAGACCTAGGCCTGGTCACCCCTTCTCATTGAAGAGAGCACAGATGCAAAAAGGCCAGAAATTCCAAGGGCTACAATAGCCCTAACAAACAAAATCTAGAACCCTAAGATTCTAAATCCAGATTCCATCTGAAGAAGAATCAAAGCTGAATGGGATGGAATTGCACAGTATCATGCATGGTTACTAAGTCAGCAAGACCTGGAGGATCTAGATGGTTGTCTTGGAACCAAGGCTCCCACAGCAGCAAGGAGTCATCTACAAGGGAGGAAACCTCTTGGGAACCGATTCCGTCAATTCTAAGGGGATGCAGTCAGAGCTTGGCACTACGGTTAATGATGAATCACCTCTGCTACCAAAGCTCTGAGGGTGTGTCTTTCTGGGGGGGTGTCCTGGTGGATCCAGCCATCCCGATTCAGAGAACCAACATGACTAGCTCAGATCAGAGAGAATCAGGCTCAACCATTTCCAACAGTAGGCTCCTTCCCAGAGTGCTGCTTCTTCTGGGCATGTGGAACTGTCCCACCTGTGTGAAGGAAACTCCCCTTCCGCCATATCCAAGAAACTTGGAATCTTAGCCCGTTCCTTGCTAGTTGCCTTTCCCTTAGGAGATCTCCTGTCTGTTTGCAGTTTTATCTGTTGATTCTGAAACTCAGGGAAGCTCAAAAGACACAATACTCAGACGTGGAAAAGCCTCCACTTAGAAAGCTTCCACCACCCAAGCCTCTTGCAGCAAGAGGACCTGGAGTCCAGTGCATCTGTCTTGTTTGGGGCTCCTTTAGGACTCAATAGCTTGCAAGCATCACAGCTTGCCATTCCCAGAGACAACAGGTGCAACATTTACCCAACTAAGTGAATGGGAGTTTTGCCATCGATGTAAATGGGTTCAGGATCACACTGAAAGATGTTTTACATGCTCCATCCATACTTATCTGAAAGCAGAGACACAGCAGAGCAAGTGGAGCATTGCTTAAGCTTAGTCTTTTCTTTGTTTGTGAGGTCTTCAATTTCGGACAAAGTCCACTGTAACCACGAAATGACAACAATAAAAAAACCAAAAAACAAAAAACTAAAGAGCTGGAAGGTATTTTCCTAAGACTAAGACTATCTACAGAAATATCAATAAGCTAGCTACAGAAATCTCGGTGTGCACTACGTGACAGAGAAGGGGGAGAGGCTGTTCTCATGACTCTCCGAGCTAGAAGACAGAGGGGAACTGAGGGACAGTTAAAGAGACAGGGTGTTTGTACCTTTGATCTATGAATGTTGGGCTCAAGGCACACAATTGTGCCCCCCTCACTGGTAACTACTGATCAAAAAGCATCCATGGGCCACATGGGCAGGCTCATGACTCCTAGAGTGAAGCTCTGTGGAAGTAACGTCAGAGAAGAAAACTTAGGGACACAGCACACTCACTCTCTATGCTAGGAATAAGCAAAACATGCATGGGAGAAGAAATTAAGAGTTCCAGAGTGTAGGGTACTTCCATATTATCCACTCTTCCTCAGACCAATCAGAAGCACATGCTTTCAGAAATACTAGAGCAGCAACAAGGCAGTGGCCTGAGTGGGTAAGAACATGCAGCATTGGGTCCAGATCCTTGACTCTCCTGCTCCTTCCTAAACTCATCACAATAGGAGCTCCCTCAGCTCTTGTAAGGCTCCCTTCAGTGGCAGTTGGAGGACGAGTAACAATGGAACGATGCCCCAGTTCTCTGCGCCTCTTCCTCCCTGCCCATCTGAGTGCGCTTTTGCACATGTGTCAAGGAGCCTCCTTGACACATGCACAAAAATGCACAGCATTTTTGATAAGCACTATGTGCATATGCGCACGGGTGCTGACTGCCTCACAGAGAAACAGTCAGCTGGGAGAGAGAGCACGAAGGGAGGGGGAGAGAAGGATAGGTCCAGGACACTTGTGTTTATTGCTCCTGCACCCCCAGGGTGCCCAAGAAAACCACTCCAGGGGTACAGGTGCAATAAACACAGGGGGAAGGGCTGGGGGGGCAGAGCTTTCAGGCATGGGCTCCTATGGAGGAACCCAGCCTATCAGAGCAGTTTGGGGGCACTGATCCTCAGCAACCCAAAACCTATCAGAGCCCAGAGGAGCGCCCTCCTCCACTCCCCTCTTCAGCAGATGGGAAGAGAGAGTGCAGAAGACAAAACAGCAGCTTGGAACCAGTCTAGTGCACTTTGGAGGCTGCTGTGGAGGAGAGCAGGCTGGATTTCTCCACTTTGGGTACGAAAGGTCATTTTTACATGGGGTCCACCCCACACAGGTCCACCCATCCCCCAACCACCCGAGCACCCGTCTGAAGGCAGGGTGAAGGGCGGTGCTTCCATGACCCATGGACCACTCACTCACACACACGGAGCATCAGGGAAAACCCGGGATGCTCCGTGTGGGGACATGAGCGGGCAGTGCATGAGTAGAGGCACACACCCATCACACACCTGGCCCGGCCTGTCTAATGCCCCCCCACTCAGCGAAAGTGGATGTGTGCTTCACGTAGTGCACACAGACCTGCCCCCCCAGCCGTGCCCCTGTAAAAATTGCGAAGATGTTTTACATTATTTTATTTCCCCTGAGTGTTGCTGTTCTTACTTGTGGTACAGAATGTGGTATGTGTCCAATCCCCACCGCCACCCCAGTGTTTTTTAAATTTTCATTTATTTTTGTGTTGGTGGTTTTTTAATTTATTTTGTATTTGTTTTTTATTTTCAATTATTTTTAATTTATTTTTTCTGGTTTACGCTGGGTTTTCTTTTTGCTGTGGTACAGCCCTATTGAATTATCTCACCCCCCCCCCCATGTAATCTGATGTCTGAAAAGCTTTGGGACACTTTTGAATGGTTTGGATATTTTGCACATTTACTGAGTATGCTGGGGGGAATGCGGGGGGGGTTATTAGGCTCTGCAGAGGGGGGGGGGGGGAGAGAATGGAGATAGAATTTAACTGGTTTTCCAAATAATTTATTTGCTGACAAGCTACATTCAGTCTTTCTGCTGTCGTGTGAAAACTTTAAAAATACTTCTTTGCATGCAGCCTTGTGTGGTTTCTAAAAGGGGAAAATAATGGTTACCCCTCTGAATTTTGTTCCAACTCTCCAAGTGATCTGATCTTACTGGCAATCTTAGAATTTTAAGGATTTTTGTTTGGTTGGTTTTTGTTTGATTTTTTCCCCCTCTTGTTTGTTGGTCTGGGAGCTTGTAGGAAGGATCCTGGAAGGCCTATATCAGGGGTGGGGAAATGTTTTCATCCTAGGAGTCATTTTAAACATTATTACAAGCTCTGAGGGCCACATTGAAGTTGAGGGAATGAGTGCTTAAGGGGTAAAACTCAGGAAGAGGAGGGTTCAGACCATAAATCTGTGCTACAGATCTGTCTCTTAGACATGTGTGCATGCTCCTATCTACACTCAGTTTTTCAGTGCCTGGGTTACGAACTGGAATCAGGAACCAGGCTGAGGAATTAGGAAAAGGCCACATAAAATCTGTAGGCTGCATTTGGGCCTTGGGCCTGATGTTCCTCACTCCTGTGCTCTATAAATGCTTAATAATAATGAGGATTCTGGGAACAGGCTGAAATGAATGGCATGGGATGCCCACTGAAAACAGTGACAGTAATGTGAATACTTGAATGGGTTCTGCGAATGACCATAGGATTTAATTGGCTGTGAAGCAATACAATGAAGCTTCATCTTTGAGGGTGGGGGAAGAAGAATTTGTGAAATGATAAGGAAGGCATCAGGGAGAGGGAGTGGAATGACAAGAGAATGGATGGAATGACAGGGAGGAGGCCATGAGGAATAGGTGGAATGACCAGGTTTGGATCAGAATGACAAGGAAAGCCATGACAAGGTTCTGGGTGAAATAAGTGATTGAGAGGAATGACAAGGAGAGGGGAGCATTCCTATCATTCCACCCAGTCTCTTGCTATCGCAATCTTGCCTACCCAATCCTTGTAGCCTCCTCCCTGTCATTCCACCCACACCCCATGGGCTCTTCCTTCTCATTCCACTCAGGCGGTCACTCCATCCACTCCTTATAACCTTTTGCCCTGTTGTTCCACCCCCTCGCCCTGGCTCTTTTTTGTCATTCCACCCCCCCACCACCCCCTTACTCCTGTTCCTCCCTATTGGTGATGGAGCTCCACTGTGTTGCTTTACACCTCATTAAACTAAAGCATATTGTTTTTCACATCTCTTTTATTGTCAGTTGGCATTTGTGTTTCCTCCATTGTTTCCAATGGGCATTCCATGTTATTAATTTTAGTATATTCCAGGTTTCTGGCTAATTCTCTGTAGTTTCCAGATACCAAGTGTCGCTTGAATTGTATTGACTAAGATACTCCCCTCTGTTTGGATTTCTGCTGGCTGTGGGGACTGACCCATGCTGTTGTGCCCAGGGCAGAAGTGATGGAATAATCTGTTTCCATAAGGGAAACAGAAGAGCAGGGATGGGAGGGAGGGGCTGAGCTGCGGTGAGCCAAGTAGCTGAGTAGCTAAGCATTAAGTCTTCGATCCTGTGTTCATCCCCATTCTTCCTCCCAAGTGAACTTTCATTCTTGCCCTCCTCTCTCCCAACTGCAGCTGAGGTGGGGTGGGAAATGAAGGAACTATTGAGTTGGGTTTTTTTCCATGCACACCAAGGCTGAGGTTCGCACTGAAGCTTTCCCCAGTTAGGCATTTACAGGGCTTTCCTCTGCATGGTGGATTCTCTGGTGTGTACTGATGGCTAAGTTCATCCTGTAGCATTTCCCAGTCAGGGCAGATGCAAGTTTTTGTAGGTTCTCTGATGTATACTGAGTACCCCCAACTTCTCCTAAAGCTTTCCTCACACTTTAGGTAGATACAGGGTTTCTCTCCTGCATGGATTTGTTGTTTTTTTTAAAAAGCAAATTTTGAAAGTGACAGAAGTCACAAATACATGTAATGTCCCCTTACCTAAATAGACTTGAAGCCTTGACCTCATGATTTTATTTTCTAGCATCTGACCTACAAGAGCAATTGCTGGTCTCCCCTTTTTTTATTTGTTCACAGAGCTTTGCATTTTGCTGTTACACCAACACGGTGTACTTTTTAGATCTGTATTCACTGTGATTTTTATTCATTGTGTATTCCATAGTCAAGTGTGAAATTTTAATAGCAGCCCTGCTCCCTCCGCCCCCATCAGCCTAAGAGTCCACCAGCCCCCACTGGCTCCCTTGCACCAAGAGCTGGTCTCTCCCCCCAGAACTCCCTGCCTACTTCCTTGCAGCCAGTCCTGGGTGGCAAGCTGACTCAGGGGAACTCCCAGCTGCAGATGGTTTTCAGTGGAGTTTCCTCATCATCCTTTTGCCTCCTTAGTGGTCTTGATGTTACTGATCTCATCCAAAAGAGAAGTCCCACAGCTCTTGCACTTTGGACAAGCTACAAGAAGGCAAGCAGGGAGCTTTGGGGAAGAGACCATCTCTTGGGGGCAAGGAAGCCCAGGAGGCAAGGGCAGAAGGGGTGGTCTTCCATTGTGGTGGATTCAAGAGGCAGGAGAGAATGGGATCTGGACATGATTCTGCGCATACTTACCCACACAGGCCAGTATCATGTTACACTGCCATATTGACTCAGACTGGTATCCTGACTCTAAAAGTGGCCAGTGTCAGAAACCTCAGAAGAAGTGTACAAAGTAGAGCATGAAGAGTGACCCATCCTGCTCTTCACTCCTAGCTTCCAGAAAACAGAGGTGGCATTCCCTTGCCATCATGGCTAATAGCCACTGATGATCCTATTATGCATGAATTTAGCTGACCATTTTCTGACTCCAGTTATACTACTGACCTTCACAACATCCCAGGGGGCATTTAGAAATAAGACCACAAGATAAAAGAAAGGTATTGGAAAGCACTCACTGAGTAAAAGGCTCTCCCTCTTCTGGTGTTAGAAAATCTTCCAGGAAGCTGCACTGATTGGTCAAAACACCCTTTTCCTCCCCATTTTTTTTTTTTTTTTTTGTCATGGCAGCCCTCTCTGCGCGGCTGTTGAGGCCATCTTTTAGGAGAGGCACGTAAGGACTGAAGGCCTCATTAATTATGGTCATTAGACGATCCTATAGTGCTTTTTGCAAGAATCTGTGCTAGCCCCTGTATTCTGACCAGATTCCAACTTAATTAATTGCAATTTACTTCCCTAAATCTTCCAAGAACTTCCATTTGGATGTTGTTGTTCTGTCACTTTTTGCTCTGATCTCTTGTGCTGTGTGCTTGTAAAACAATGATTGTGTCCTACCCCAGAAGTTGTTGGGTTTTAGCAGTGGGGTGAGATTCTCTGTAGACATGATAATTTACACCATTAGCTAAATCCATAAGTGCTCTGGCATCCTGCATTATGCCACAAAATGCTCACAAATACACCCAAAATATAAAAGAGATCAGATCTGAAGTTATTTACAGCTTTCAGATTCTACCCCAGTTTTCCAGCTAGTGAAAGGTGTGCATGTTCACGGAGGACTAAATGTACAAATGAGCTGAAGTCAGATGAGCCTCTCTGACTGAGAATGAGTTTAGCAAAGTCTCAAGGTTTGGGCTGGAGACTTCAGGCTTTTAAAACTGCAGTCTTCATGCCAAACTCAAAGATATAGCAACCCTAGGAATGAGCAGGTAACACAGAAGACCAGTAGCAAAAGCAGAACTAAGGACAGTTGGCAGCAAACCTCTGGTCCATGAGTCAAATATTGCACCCCTCCATTTTGTAATTGGTCCCTTTCCAATTCCTAGATCTGGCCTGTAAATCCAGTCCCTACCCTCAAACACTGAAAAGTGTGATCAAGAGGTAGGGAGTGAAGATGGGGGCATGCACCCATGATCTGGACCCTCCCCTTCCTTAGGGTGGCCAGATATGCAAATGTTAGAACACTTGAGAAATACAAGCTGCAGGGTTGCATTGGAGCCAATGGAGGAAGGAAAGAGCCAACTGGAACGAATGGAGGAAGGATAGTGGCCAGACATGCAAATTTTAGTGGACAATTGGAGCCAACTGAAGCTAATGCAGCCCTGCAACCTGTATTTCTCGTAAGTGTCCTCTAAAATTTGCATATCTGGCCACTATCCTTCCTTCCTCCATCCTGAGCGCACCCCTTAAGAACCTATGCCCCCACCTCCTATCTGGCTCACAAAGCTTATACTAATTACCAAAATGGCCCATGGGAGGGAAAAGGTTCCCTAACCCTGACTTTAGGGGGTGGTTTGGGCAACTCCCTTGCTAGATTATCATTGTATCATAGGGGTAAAAGGGACTTTAAGGGTCATGTAGTGAACCTCCCCCCACAGCCGCTCCATCATGGCAGGAATAAGTATTCCTAAACAAGATGCTTGTCCAGCCTCTTCTTAAGAACCTCCAGTGAAGGAGGTTCCACAGCTTTCCTTCAAACAGCAAATCAATTTAACCTCCAGCCCAAAACTCAGCAGGGAAAAATTCAGGCCTCAAAGGCCTTTTAGGAACAGAAAGTTACACGGGTGTTAATAGTATGGCTGAGAACGAGAGATGGGCCGAAGGTGAACCGTTTGCTTCGGGATTGGAACTACCCTTTCATCCAGAAGGGCTTGGGGTTTGGCCCATACCCACTTAGAATGGAAAGCATCTTGCAGCCCTAACTGTGACTCAATGGGGCTCCAAGTCCTCAGAGGCATCTTAGGAGAGGTTCAAGGTGGGGCCTCAGTAAAAAGGGGTGGGGTTTCCAGTGAAAATCCTGTTTGCAAGCTCAACCCTAGTCATACTGAGCCCAGGCCTCTCTAGGGTCTGGCCAGGCTGGAAGAGGCCCATCCCTTTGCAAAAAATGACAAGTTCATGGTATTCGACAAGAAGTGGGGCAACATCAGAAAGAAAAGGAGGTGCTGCAGCAATATCACTCTGATCCCCCTGCCCCTTCCATTCCCTTCCCTTCCCTTGCATCTTTGTGGTGCACTGGCCTTGGCACTTTGCAAAAATCAGGGCTACTAAGGGAATGGGAAACTGATTAACCAGCCTAACCCAAAGGGGTTGGGTCAGAATTACACCCATAACCCAGCATCTTAAATCAAGCCCCACCAACTCAGGTTGGGCTGCAGGGGCTTACTTTCAATCTCCCTCCCTCAGGATCCTGCTTCTTCCTTAGCATGCAAAGGACTCCTGATCAAAAGCGATACATCTGTATTCAACCTCCCCAGTCTTCGGCTGACCTTGGATTCACTTTCTCGCTAGAAAGTCCCTGACTGTACTCAAGAGCATGCTGGTTCCTAGTCCCACCTCCAAGGAAGTCCACAGCACTCCCCAAAAGGACACTGTTGAGATCTGGCCTCACTCACAACACCTACCTTCCCAAACTGCTCGAAATATTGCTTCACGTCCTCCACAGTGGTGTTCACAGAGAGACCACCCACAAATATCTTCTTCGTCCGCGTCACCATCTGGGAGGAGAGAAGGACAGGGGATCATGGGGCAAGCAGAGCACAGCCAAAAGTAGGATCTGTCCCTTGAACCACATGCTCCTTGCTCTGTTCAGAGGAGATTACCTGCCCTGATCTATATTGCAAGGGGGTGAGGAGCTAAAAGAGGATGGATCCCCCAATTCAAGCAAGGAATCCAAGGGCAGACACATTTCAGGTCCCTCTGTGAAACCTCATCTCATAACATGACATCCCAAACCCACCTAAAAGTCAAATATGTCACATCATTATTCTCTTCCTGTCCCCCTCCCTATCATTTGCAGAGAATGTGCAAGCCCTCCAAGTCATCAGCCATCCCTATGTCCATTCACTGCTACCACTTCCCTCTCCCAATCCCTTGGTGGCCAACACAGCAAGTAACGGTTTCTTCTCCACTAACCTGCCAACCGCCCATCTGGCACATCGGCAAGACACAAAGAGCGCTGCCGACTCTGTCACAATTTTCCAGCCACTCTCATCACCCTACCAATTCCCTGGTCACCCCCACTCCTGATTCTCTCTGATGGGAAAGCAGAACACACTCCTAGGGTGGCAGAGACCTTCCAGTGGAGATGGACCACATAAGACTTGCTCCAAAGATAGACAGGCTGCACAGTGTCCTCTCCTGCAGGGAGCAAGTTCAGCTGCACAAGCTCATTCTATGGAGCCCAAGGAGCCTCCCAGTTAAAACTTTCTGGTACATTTTGGAAGAGGCAAAGGAAGAAAACCCTCTGCCTCTTTTCTTCCAGCCTTAGCAGTCCGAGAAGCAATAACGAGCCACCCCAACAGGGGCCAGGACTGCTGAGATGTGGCCACAACAGTGTCCTTTGAACCAGCTCTCCTGGAGTCCCTTGGCCACACCCCTGATCCGAGAGGAACACATGGTCATAAAGGAGCATAGGGCTAATCTGCAACAATTCCACGGCTTGGAGAGAAGCCCGTTCTAACACTAAAGCACCTTCTGTCACCAAACTGCTTAATAGAATTAACCCAATTCCTACCATGTGTTTCCTGGCTCTGGTTACTCAGGATACCTGCTCACTAATTGTTCTCAGCTCCTGATCCCCTCTGCTTTCCTGCCCACATCATTCCCTTCTGCAATTCTCTCTTCACCAAACCCCTACTCCCACTGCAGTTCTTGGAGCTGGGATTCCAAGCTTTAAGTCCCCTAGCCCACCAGGGGCCCAAACCCTGTGTGTCACTCTGAAGGTAGCTATCCAATTTTGCCCTTTGCTCCCCAACTAAAGGTTTTTTGCTGAACAGCAGCAAAAGTCCCTCTGGTTTCTCTCCTTCCACCATGTAGTCCTTTCCTACTGCACAGAGGGCCCGGCACCCTTCTCTCGCTAGCTTTTTCAGGCTTGTGTGCACCTTGCTATTTTGCCCACACCTCTCTCCCAGATCATCTGACCCACTGCTTGTCACAGTTTGGGATTCCTTTGTGTTCCTCCCAGGCCCTCAAGCTCCAAGCCAAGGGCTATAAGAGAACGCCAGGAAGGCACTGTCTTTTCCTGTACTTCATTAACTTTAGCCATCCCCATAATAATCCTGTTCTAATTGAGATGAAGCATGGGCTGCTCTGTCCCCAAACTGGCTCCCACAAAAGCACCTGAAAGCTTTGCTGAGGGACAGATCATGCCCAGCTGAGAGAGTAATGAGGCAGTGAGGCCTGGTACTGAAGGACATTATTAAGGCAGAGATGAGTCCTGAGCATCAATCACAAAAGCCTCAAGGAGCGGTAACCCGAGTACTCAAGGAGCAGCGCCGCCAGTGTACCCTGCACAAGGGTGCAGATGGGATTCCAGCTCCTTGAGTGACCTCCCTTTGGGGTTTATAGAAGCAATGTGTACAACCTACCTTAGGCTGTGCTCGGCGGGGGAATGCTACTTTTGGGTCGATCTGAAAGAGACAAAGGGAGGAGATAATGCTTTTAAATGCCTACAGTTCACCTGCCCACATAAGATCCTTTCCCTTTAATAAACACAAAAAAATTGCCCAACTGAGGGATGCATTGGTAACTGCCAGGAACCCAAGGAGCAGCCTGTAGACATAGTCACCTTTAGATAGAGGTGAAACTCACAGAAACTACAGCTCCCAGGATGCAGTGCTCCAGCTCAGTCTTAGTAGTGGCTCAAGATGGAACATCACACTCTGGGATTAGCAGCCTCAGCTAAACACGCCCCTGTACTAAAGACAAGGGGGCTGTTATACTTAAAAAGTGCTCCCTGTTCTGCCTTTTTCAGCCCCATCCCACTGGCTGGGAGCACAAAGGGCACCCAGTTAATAATGGAACAGGAAATTAATGGTCCAAAATAGGCCAAGTATTTCACCTTAAGAATCACATTTTTTTTAAAAGAAATCACATGCAAAGGAAAAATGTGAATTAACCAGACAGGCCCCAATCACAAACTGTTGCCGTTATTGACCAACGAAGTCCCCCATTTCTCAAGTTATGCAGCTGTCTTGCCCCCGCTGCATATTGTATTGTACAGAATAACACCGATCCCTTCCAGCCTGCAGCTCAAGGCCTGTGTCACCTCATGTGCGCCTGCACCGTTTCCACGGGAGCTCCAACAGCCTCAGCGCCACCCCCCAGGTGCTGCCTGTTCTGCTGAGGGCAGCAGTGGATAAACTACGACTGCATTGGTCTCACAAGTAGAGGAAATGCTAATGCGGCTGTAAACCAAACCCTCATGGAGCCCCTGCTCCTCCTCGGCTGCCACTTCATTCCTCGTGGCCTTTTCTTTTTAACAGCAACTCTTGTTATTGCAGCTCGAAGTGAGAGACAATCCAAACCCCACAGATCAGCTTAGGGGAAACTTGGGCTTTAAGGAGCACCTCTCCCTCATCAGCCAGTCCAGAAGGAAACTGCATCCTGCTGCTATTGTTTTTACCGCCCAGCCTGGCTTTTTTCACCCTCTCCCTTCCCTCATCCTTTCACTTGTCACTGGACCCAAAAGCTCAGCATGCCTCCTGGGTCACTAGAGAGTTTGCCTCCCTGCCTTCCCCACCTCCATTCTGATTCACAGTCCAGAGCATAAACAAACTCACCAAGTAAATAAACAAGGAACAAGACTGAGGCGCATAAACAAACTCCAGAATAAGTCTCCCTCTATAGCGCCGTGCGCAGGCAAGAGCAGCGTACCCCCTTGATGCCTCATAGGGGCATTTTACCTCCCCTCCCCCCCTTTCACACACACACACACAATCCTCTGGCTTCCTAGCTAGTGCAGAAATCCTCAGTGAATTCTGAGGACAGGGGACGGCAGGAGACCAGGAGGTTGATGGCAGATAATAAGCAAAAACAATCATCTACTGTCTTTCACTTCTCAGCCAGCGTCATTCAACTCCTGCCAAGAAGATGCTTTCATTCTCAGCAAACTTAAGCCCAGGCCTCATTTTCTCATTACTCTGAGCATGATCAACTGGGCAGAGATAACGCGTCTGCCTGGCTAGAAGGGGGTTGCAGGGGAGGGGGCGTAATTTAACAAATTCTTCCACACAACTAGCTATTGTTGCAGGTAAACTGAGGCTTGCCCAACAGACTGGAGATGCAGAATGAGAATCGCACAGAAAGGATGGGATCAATAAGAAACAAGTTACTGGGGGAAGCTATTCTCAAGTTCTGGAATCTTCACAATTCAAGCAAACGAAGTGGGGGGCACATTCCCTAATCCTGGCATTAAAAACCACCGACTCTGGAAAGAGCTTTTGTTCAGTGCTAATGAGGGATGGGACAAACTTGCTCCCTTTTACAGATTTGTATAGGAATCTACTGGTGAGGAAAGAGTTCGGAGTGGCTCAGATAGTGTCCTAAAAATTATATCACTATCAGAGAGCAATTAAGAGGAGTTATTTAAGTGCATGTCACTTTCATTTCAAATTGTGCCCTCCATGGAATCCCACTGCCTTTAGGTTTAACTAAGGGCACAATTTGGCTCCTTGCTGATACTTTTCAGGCCACCAAATAACAACATTTAATTATATTAAAGCCTGTGTAACTACATTTAACTTGCTGACGTCATTAGCTGGGTTATCTATAGTCAATAGATGCCACAGCTGGGATCTGAAGGGATCCAAAGAAAGTGCAGTTGTCATATCCCTAGTGCCAGCTTTGTTACATTAGTTACAACTGAATTTGAAAAGCTCCACCCCAAACTCCCCTCAAGAAACCTCAACAAAACCTCTAGGATATTGCTCCTTCTAAGCACAGGGAGAAACTCAAGGCAGCTACTGGTTACAGCTTTGTCAAGTCTTTTACCTTGAGACTCCCAAGCCAACTCTCCTATCAAGCATTTCCATAAATAACCCCCATAGGCTGCTATCTAGTTTCCAAACAAAGAGAAGTCTGAAAAGCACAAGATCCCACCCCCACCCCCCAGAGAATCGGCCAACACCATTCATCACAATGGGAATAATTGGAAAACAAGAAAGCAACAAGTAGGGCACACCTTGTGCACCCAGCGCTGTTTAGCGGGAAACACCAAGGCTTGAGGAAATCTTTGCAAGAACACTGGGCCTTTTCCAAGATGCAGAGGAGTTTGTATCATTAAGCAAAGCTGTTCAGCTAGAGAGAGGAAACACTTTGAAGGCCCCATAAAGCACTATGAGATCAGCAGGTTTTAGGGACTTAGCCTAGCAATACCCAAACCATCAAGTTTCCAATTCAAATAATAAAGAACTTGGAGTTCTTGATAAAAAAAAAAAGGGGGGGGTGCCTTAGAGAAGTGTCTCCTTTCCACTCCATTCCCCAGCTACATCCAGCAAACCATAAGCACCAAGCAATTTGAATAGCTGGCCTGGCAGCCCCACGTCTGTACACCACAAAACCCTTTTGGACTCTTTCAGCATGTTTAACCCCTCCCCTTGTCCCTCAACAGACCCATACTGTGGTTTCAAGAGAAAAGGCAACATCAGTTCAGACAGAGGAGAATGGAACCTGTGATCTTCATCCCACTTCTGCCCCAGAAACACTTCAGGGAATCGCCACCACTGGCAACCTCCATCACTTCTCTTTTGTCAAGAAGGGGCTCTCAGCCCAACAAGCCTAGGTATCAAACACTATACAGACTAGAGAAGAACTTCAGAACACTCTCCCATAATCCTCCAAGAACTGTCCTCTCCTCAGAACACTCTCCCATAATCCTCCCCAAGCACAAAACTAAGTCCCCCACCCCTACTCTCAGGAGGGGATGAGGCTCTTTAAGAGTCACGCAAATCTGCACAGTTCAAGGAAGGCTGGAATAGGTTTAACCAGGTGTTCCCATGGGGAGGAAGGTCCTGGACACATCAGAAGGAACGATCCATGCAGCTAAATAGGAACAGACCTAACTCTCACTGCAACCCACACTGTAAACCTCAAGGAAGGGGTCTCTCTCCTGCACTTCCCATTCACCTCTGATACAGAATCTCATGGCTGAGCCACCTCCCTAGACTTAAAGTTACGCACTTGGAGTTTTTATTCATCCATGCCTGGAACAGTAACTTCTTGTCTCTCTCATACTCTTTCACTCCCATCCTGAGCCATAACAAGAAATAGAAATTCAACAGTCCAAAAGTCACTGAAACTACAAAAGCAGAGAGCCTCCCACGCAGTCATCTAACTGCAGATCCTTCAAATGCAGATTTGCCCTGGTACCAAAGGCCTTGCAAGGAAGGAACTGATGAGCTATGTTAAGATGCAGGGGAGTCTCAGGACTCCCAAAAATAAATAAATCCTATAACTGCCTACAAGTTCACCAAGAGCCTAGAACAGCTTGTAATTGCAAGAGCCTAAACCACACACACTTCCAAGAGGGATGGAGGCACCACAGGGTGGTCTCTAGCAACAGAAGAAGATGGCCCAGTAAAGCACCTAGTGGCCACACTGGGAAACAATAGAGGCTTGCTGTCTTCATGGCCACCATAATGGTCCAGTCTACCAAAGCCGTAAGGGAGCAGCCTCCAGAATACAACTTAACATTCAAGAAAACATGGGTCTAGTGAAGAAACAGCCAAGAGAACACAGGTCTAGATCTAAGGGAAGGTTCGAGTGCCCATTCTCGGGGGCTTTTGCCTGCAGCAAAACAGGACTTCGGAAAAGACAAGCAAGGTCTCCCACAGGCGGCGGAGTGCTGGGTTCCCCTAACGAAGAGCATGAGCCCCCTTCCATTTGAGGGTCTCCACCCCATCGCTCCCCTGTTTCACATTCTGCATGTGCAGCCCTGTCCCAAAAATGTACTCCAAAACTGCCAAGATCCCATTCCTTAAAAGGGAATGGCACAACTCATAGGCAAGATGGGAAATCAGAATCAACCCTCCTGGGTTCAAAACTCAATCAATCTTGTTCTAACCCCCAGCTCAGAAGAGCAGCCAGTTTACAACTGGATAACCAGGGCGAGGAAGGATCGATCATCCTCTATTAGTAGTCAATAGCTTACAACCCCTAACTGGAAATCAAATACCCCAATCGATGAGAGCTTTAAGCATCTGGCCCCTCAGTTGACAAATGAGAGAAAGAGCCTCACCGTCTTGGATTCCAGTTCGTGTCTGGATTGGGCTAGTACCTTGTCCACACCAGCCTGGTCCATGAATGTGACAAACCCGAAGCCCCTGAGCGGAGAAGAGGGGGAATATATGGAAAGAAGAGAGAGAGAGAGCTGGTTAAAACGGAGACAGGTTCTGCCGAAGGAGGGTTGGGCTGGGGGGGAGCTTCTCACCTGGATCGCTTTGTCAGCGGGTCCCGCATCACCAGACACTCCTTCACCTCGCCGAACTGGCTGAAGTACTCCCGCAAGCCCTCTGCAAGCACAACCAGACAAGGGCATGGGTCCCCCCCCCCACGCAACGCCCGCCTCCCTCCAGCCCTCCTCCTCCCGTGGCAGCGCCCTGGCCCGGGGGAAACGGGGGGGGGGGGGGGGAGTCGACCCCTGCTGGCGAGCGCGCAAAGCAGACCTCGGAGCAAAAGGGGCCCTGGGGGGATCCCCAGCTAAGAGCCCGCCCCCCTCCCCCACCCCACCGAGCGGATCCAAGGAGGCCCCGCTGCGCCTGGCTGGGGAGGGGGGCGGGGGAGTTGGGGGAAGTTTGGGGGGGGGCAAGTGCGGGTGCTGGGTCCGGCTAGATCCGACCGGGGGGGGGGGGGGGTGTCCTCGCTCACCTTGCGTGGTTTGCCAGCTCAATCCCCCGATGAACATTTTGCTGTTGGGGAAACAAAAAGGAGCGAGAGGGTGAATGGAGCGGAGCGCGCCGCGGTGCCCCTGGGAACGGGGAGCGGGCCAGGCCGAGGGGACGGAGCGCGCCGGCCACAAGCGGGCTGCCCGGGACCTGGCGTCTCTGGGATGCCCGGGCTCGGGAGGTGGAGGTGGCAGAGGCCGATGCGTGGCCGCCGGGCTGCCCGCTCCCGCACAGGGACGGAGCGTGCCCAGGATGCCCGGCTCCAGGAGAAGGGAAGGCGGCGGCGGCGGAGCGCGCTGCTGCCCGGGTTCGAGGAGGCGCTGCTGGCGGGAGGGAGGCGAGCGCAGGGATCGGCCATGTTGGCAGCAGCGGCAGCAGCCACCGCCACCAAGCAGCCTGCCCAGCCGGGCCACAAGCTCCCGAGGGGTGGGGGCTGCCGGGGATGGGGGCGGTGGAAGCGGCTGTCGGCCGGCCCGTCTTCCCCCTCCCCCGCAGGAGCCGGGCTGCAGCGCCGGTACCAGGGATCGTGCGGGGAGTCCGGGGAGGCGAGGCCGGGCTGGCTGGCTTCTGGCTCCATCCGGACCTCTTCTCCCTGCGAGGAGCAGAGCCGCACTCCCGGGGCAGATGAGCGCTGGAAAAGGGGCCGGACGGACAGGCCATGCTGCCCCCTCCCCCGACCCCTCTCAGCCAGGCGGGGAGGGGGGGGAGGAGGAGGGCCCGCCGGGGACAACCTGCCCGGCTCCTCCCACCCCCGGCGGGCGGGCAGCCGGCTTGCACATAAAACCCGGCCGGCTGGGGCTGCACGAGTGGCAAGGAGGGGGAAGGGGGGAGCCGAGCCGCCACCGCTCGTAGGGAGCCAGAATCGGGATCCGCCCCCCCTCCAGCCTGGGGGGTAAGGCGGCAGAGCCGCTGCTGTCAGGAGAATCTCACCTGTCTCGCCTCCTTTTCTGGGAAGCGCGGCGGCGGCGGGGCTGCTGAGGCTCTGGCAACGTGGTGCGCGCAGCCAGGAACAAAGGGCGCCTGGAGCTGGCCCTGCTGCTGTGGATGCCCGTGGGGACCAGCTTTGGGGTGGGCTGGGGAGACGGCGCCTAAATTGGAGGCGATCTCCCTCCGCAAGCTACTTCCCTGGACCGGCAAGGGCTTGGCCTCCACACCGGGACCTGCAGTGGGCACAGGGAAGGGCCTACATCGGAAACCATGGCACCAGAGGAGGCATGGGGCTGAATCCTCTCCAGGCGACCCACCCTGCTGCCGACAGAGCGCCCAGAAAGTTGCGGCCAACACCTCCGCTCCTTAGTTGAGGGTTAGCCTCGCCGGCCTGGCTAACATCGACAAGCCTGCGTGGGGAGTGGACCATGCACCTTACCAGTACTGCCTGGCACACCTGGTGCATCTCGGCTTTGTCCACACTGCCATCCTCCCGTACCAGGGCACAGAGCTTGTGCTGAAAGGCTTAAATCAACCAAACTGGCAACAATAAGTAACATGTGACACACAAGCCTGTAGCCTGAGGGGGAACTGGCAGCCAGACTTCAGGATAGGGCCCCTTTTCTGCACACACACCACTGAGCACACCTTTCTCAGAGCTGTTATCACTTTAGTATCACTCCTACACATTCAAAAGGCTGCATGGGAAGGTGAAGTTAAGTGCCTTTATCCAGGCCACGGGAGGGGAGGGGGTGGGGAGTCACTGGCAAAGCTATGGGGATAATCAGAACCCCAGCTCAGTTGGTGCCAAGTCTCTGTTCTACGGCACGTCTCTCTTCCATGCCTAGTAAAACTGAGGTCAGGGATGTGAAAATACCTATCATGGAGCCAGACTGCATCTAGGGGAGTTAATTACAGCTCTGTCTTCTCTAGGTACCCCTGTAACATTTGTATCACCATAGTTTATTCAGGAACATACCTTCTCCAGTGCACTGTGACCACAGCAGAATTCTGTTTCTGCTTAGGCTCCATGGTCCAGAAATACAAGGCCAGGCCTGTGCACTCCATCACCAGTTCAGCTCTGGTTTAAGGCACAGGTGGAGAAGCTTTCCCCTCCCACAGTCCACTCTGGAAGACAGTTCAAGCTCTGAAGGCCACAGAGGAGTTGGGGGCAGGAGTGCTTAAGGGATTTACTTAGGATGAGGGAAGGAAGAGGAGGGCCCAGATCATGGATCCAAGCCTTCTCCTTGAGTGCATGCGCTCCCTCCTCCATAACTCACTCTTTCAGTGCTTGAGGGTTGGCATTGGATTCACAGGCCAGATCCAGGAATTGGAGAGGGACCAAATAGTTACAGGCCAGATTTGACCCACAAGACATAAATTTCCCTTTCCTGGTTTATGACAAGATAATTTTGCATTAAAAATGAAGTTCTAACACAGCCCTAGTCAGTTTCTGCAAAACACTAGAGCACTGTTTTATCTGCTGCTAAGTGTCCCAGGGCCGGCTTTAGGCTGTGGGGGGACTCTACACCCAGCTGGCACAAATGGGGCATGCAATTTTCCCCATGCTTCTTACTCCCTTCATCCCCAATTTTCCATAGTGGCTTTCCCTTTTACTTCCTGCCACCATCTCCAAACATAAGAATGGACACACTCCTTTGTTTTTTTTACAATGCAAGCTCTTTGGAGCAGGAATTCTTACTATAAGTTTGCACACAACCTTTCCCCTAAAATGGGTCAGGTCCTAAGTGAAATCCCTGGGAGCTATAACAATGCAAATGAACAACAGTCATTTTTTTTTTTTGGGGGGGGGGGGGTGATTGCTAGGCCTGGTAAAGACCATTGTAGAGTCACCAGTACAGCGAGACCGGTGTTTCAGTACCCAAGCTGGTGATGTGTTAACCTGCAGAACTGGGTAAAAAAAATAATTTTCAGCAGAATTTCCTAACAGTTTCAGTTACTAAATCACAGTCGTGTGGGTCCATCATGTACAATCATTTGTCCAAAAGCTGACTCTGTAGCCATTTCTTAGGAAATCAATTACCATATCAAAATTGTGTCCCATGTAAGGTGCTGAGTACCCCCCTGGTTTCAATAGGAGTTGAGGGTGTCCACTGTCCAGCAACTTGGCATGATGAACTAATTTAATTGAATCACTCTACTGTGGGTGAAAGCATGCACGATGACAGGACAGGCAGCCTGGGTGGACAGGGTGTGTACCGGGCCAGAGGGTAAAACAAACATGCACCCTATCCGACCGACAGCTGCACAGCCCAGGGGAAGTGAGAACGAAGAATGTGCAGCTGACCGTCCCCATGCTGCGCCCAGCGCACTGCCTCCCACTATGACAGCCAGCCATGGTGACCAATGACAGCCAGCCATGGCTGTCTGTGATGGCGGAGCCACCCGGGCCAGCAGACCAGCTGAGAACCACACATGCAGCTCTGGGGTGGCCTGCTTTGGCCTGATTGGAGCATACCCTAGCCCGGACTGTGATCCCAGTGATCTCCACAATCACAGCACAGGATAGCCGCCAGCATGACCCAAGATACCCCGGGTTGAACATCTGCTGGTGCCTGCACACATGTGCAAGTGGGGTCCATGCACAAATGTGCCACAGGGGGCCAAACGGGACTGCTGTCATGTTTGTTTTTACCCATTGTGCTTCAAACAATGGTAAAATCACCTATTTTGCCCAAGTATTTCTGCAACTTGCCATTCTTTTCTGCTCATTGTGTCACTAGTTGCCCATATGACCCCCATCTTGAGACTTAAATATAATCCTGTAACTCCAGACAGCATTAAAGACATGTAAAACATGTCACCTGGGATTGTGGTCCCATCCACAACCCCACTAGGGGTCCTGAACCACAGTTTTTGAACCTCTGATTTATTTATTGCTGTTTATTTCCATGCATGTGATGAACTCAGTTCAGTACTGTCCAGAATAGGACACAGCAGCTCCTGCTCCACTGACTGATCATCTAAGGTTCTAGCACTGCAACTGGTTCACTTGTTTCCACCTGACTCTCACGCTCCACTCTCTTGACAAAACAATATTGGAAAGGAGATTGTATTTGAACAATGTGATGCTGTCTTTCTGAGTCTGCAGAGAAACAATTCCAGAATCTTCATGGCTGTACAAGATATTACCAAACAACTTAGCAAGACTAGCCAAGTTTACTGCTGCTATAGGCCCTGTCCCATACTGCCTGTGTCAACAGTCATGTCAACTTCATGCTGCTGCTGTAGGTTGCAAAGATCATGCCAGTAGCTGTTGGGATTTGGGGGTTAAGGAAAGGGAAAGGGAAGGGGCTCACCCGCCCCTTCACACAGACGGCTTCTGGGTAGAAATTCTCCCTCAGGGTCTTATAGAGGTGGTGGAGGAAACCTCCTAGCCAAAGATCATCATTGGGAGGTGGTGACGTAATCTGTGCTCCCAACACTCTCACACCATGTGCCACAGGGAAAAGGAAGGGGGAGAATGTGTCACAAGTGCGGATAGGGGGAATAAGGGTCCCAAGGGATGGTGGGGAAGGGGAAGGTAATCAGGACACACAGCAGGGAGAGGGACCCAGGGATGCAGGTATCTTGAACATACAGCCACACCCACCCAGTCACAAGCACCCAACGTGATATCCCCCACCACACAAACCTACAATCAGCTGCCTTCACACACCCTTGCTTACTTGCATCCACACACACACACTCTCACAGCAACCACACAGTTAGCTCATGATACAGAAGATACTCAAGTCAAGGGGCCAGTCTCTCGGCATTCAGTCTGATCACCGGCAAGGAGTGAGGCTGGAAGCAGCCTTTTCACTGTTTTGCTGGTGCAGGCACTCTAAGCACCTGGGTAGGACTGACATGGTGTCCCCCTGCGCCTCCAAGCCCAGGCGCATGTGAGCAGAGGGCTCGGGCAGAGCTGCGCCTGAGGACGTGCTCTCCGTGCATGGGGGCATGGCCGCTTCTGCCGCAACCAGGCCCCCTTTGCCCTGGCTATTCTCATTGCTTCCCCCCTTCTCCTCAGTGGAGTTCGAGGCAGGGAACCCCTTCCATGGGGGGCAGGACAGGGGATACCCCCTAAGCCAGCTTCTTGCTGAGCCCCATCCCCCCCCCCTCCTATGTTGGTACCTAACAGTAGCAGAGGTAGACACTGGAGTTGGTTTTGGATGATGGGTAGAACCTTCAATGGATGCTGCAGAGGGATCTAGTAGCGTCTCCTCTCCCACACCCCTCATCACAGACACAGAGGTTAAAGGGCAGAACGGAGTATTGCAGGCCCATGCCTCTCCAGGAAGCGGGAGGCTCTGGGAGAGGTAGTGAAAAGCGTGCCCTTTGATTTAGTTTGGCCAGAGAGTAAACAATCTTGAAATGGAATACAAATAATATTTTGGTTCTTGTTTGTCTTGGGAGACTGAATATGCAAACTAAGTGTAGCTCTATAGGGAGCCTGGAGGCAGTGCCAGTCTGTTGGCAGCGGCTTCCAGTGAACACTCACACATGTTTTAGAAAGGATGCTTGCCCTCCAGAGAAAAGGATGGTAAACAGTCCATGCTGACCAGCACTGGGGCTGGCCTAGAAGGAAGTCACTTAGCCATTCTTCCCACATACTGGAAATGGGCTTAGAACCACATGGTCCCAGTCAATGAAAGGAAGAATGACTAACAAGAAGGAAGGGCTGTAAAGGGGACCTAGATGCTTAAACCTCCCTAAATATGTAAAGCGCTGCAAGCGCTATGGCAGGGGGATGCTATATAAAAATAATAATAATTATTATTAATTATTATTATTATTATTATTATTTTATTTAAATGACCAGGGCCATTTTAACAGGGCAGAGTCCAAGAGGGCGATGTGCCCTTTAAAAGGCAGTTAATGCCAGCTGAAAACCCGGGCTAGCAGACCGGCAGGTGCTGACAGAAGCATAGGATGGCACTTAATTGATACAGCTGGGCTAGGGCATAGCCAAGCCAGCCCAGAGGTAGATAAAAGCTGAGCCAGAGGTTGGAGCAGCTCAAAGCAAGAGGAGACACAGGGTGATTTCAGACGTTACGCGGTGCCAAGTCACCACAGTGGATTCCCAGTGGTGATGAACCGAGCAACCACCCCCTGTGGTCAACAAAAGCCCCAAACAGACGTGATGGGAGCAGGACCACGGCAGGGAATCGGGCCGCCAGACCATGGTCCGGGGCAGCGCAACAGACGTGACACAGATTCCCGGACGTGGTCAAAACACCCAGACAGCACTGGGGAGGGGCGGGACACAGACATGGACGGCTGAGGGCAAACGAAGCCAGAAGGGACAAAAGGGAACGACCACACAAGGGAAACGGGAAGGGAGGGGGAAAGGGAGAAGAGCCGCCGAGGTACCGCACACAACAGGCACAGAGACAACGAGGGCACAGGGGAACACACAGCACAAACATATGCCTGGGCGCACACACACACCCCCACATGGGAAAGGAAGGGAAGGGGGCATACAGCGGGACAGACAACACACACGGCACCACTGGCACAGGGGGGCTGGGAGGGGGGCGCAGGACAGGGCAGAGAGGGGGAAACGGCCCAGGGGCAGGGCAGGACACAGGCAACAGCAGGCGGAACCCCAACAACAACACAGTCCACACAGGTGACCCCCCCAGCAACACAGGCAGTCCCAGAATGGGGGGAACCCAGAAGGTCAGGGCACAGGCACAGCAGGAGGCCACACGGAACAGGGAGCAGTCCGGGAATGGTCCAGGAGACACACACACACACACTCAAGCACCGGCGAGGGTGCCATGGAAGGGAGGCAGGAGAGTTGGGGCTTTGCAGCTGGTCCAATGTCACAACCCTGCCCCCTCCCCGGAGGAAGCCGGGAGGTGCAGTCTGGGGACCCCAGACACCCAAGGTCACACAGGCACCCAAGGGGGGGCAGGGGCGCAGGAGGGAGTGCAGACGTCTGAGGATGGTCCACAGCACCCAGGGGAGCTGGTGGGTGGGTCAGAGAGCCAGACTCGGACACCGGAGATAGCAGCCACGGAGGGGAGCACCGGTTTCAGGGGCAGGTAGGGGGGCCCCCCAGAGGGGGCCCGGTGCCGCAGACAGGGGCAGCAGCACCCCGAGATGCTGGCAGCACAGCAGCATGGCTGGGACATCAAGGAGGGAACAGGCAGTGGACCACGGCACCAGGGTGGAGGTGGGAGCTCACAGTGGGGCTGGCAACTGGGGACCGGAAGGCATTGAGGGACTCAGCCAGCTGGAGGGGGCCACTAAGGGGCCGGGTGGCCCACCAGGTGAATGAAGTGCGGTCAATGAAGCATGTCCCAGCAGTACCCCAGCATGGACATGTGGTGAGTGATCCGGTAGTACGCCTCGAACGGATCCTGCATGGAAAGCCCCAACTGCACATCGGAACAGGACCACACACCAGACAGCACCACCAGCGCTGCCGCAGTGGGCTCAGATAAGCAGAAGTCAGCAGCGGGGGGCCACGGAAGATGACCCAGCTCCAACAGCCGGTGATACACAGCCCCACGAGAGCGCTGATACCCACGGGCCCCGTGAATGCAGCCAAAGTAGGACACGGTCAAGGCAGGGTCCCCCTCCACCAGACAGACCGTGTAGGCAGCCAGGCTGCACACTGACAGTGCAGACACGGTCTCCACCACAGACCAACCCACATTGCAAGCACCTCATCTCCGAAATGCACCCACAGGGAAAGGGAAGCAGCCCCAGCGTCTCAGCATGCAGCCGGCAATCCCAGGCGCTCGCCTCATAGCCAAAGTAACGAAGGCCAGAGCTCAGACTCGCATAGGCACCTGACAGGCTGTCCGGGCAGCTCAGGAGCAATTGCACGGCCGGGGTATGCCACAGGTCGCACAGGGCCACGGTCTCGTGGAAGGTACATGTATGGGGGGCCCCAGAGGGGTCGGGAGCTGGGAGTCCAGTGAAAGCACAGCCAGCCATGGTCCCGCAAGCCAGGCAGAATGACACCACGGACAGGGGGCCCGCAATCCCTGGAGGGGCGGGAGGGGAACCGGGGGAGCCCCAAGGCCAAGCGATAAGGTCACTGGCCGCAACAAGGCATGGCAACAGAGCGAGGCGTGGGGTGCAGGCCCAGCACAGCTGCAAGAACTGAGCACACAGACAGGACAGTCAACACACTAATCAGGTCTGCAAGGACACAATGTTGCCAACACAGGGAGGTGTGAGGTGATGACAGCAGGAATGCAGCTGCAGGCAGCATGCCCGGGCGCATGCTGGTTCGTGCGCAAGGCCCTGGGCAGGGACAGCAGGTGCGCTCAATGGGCCACCCCCCTGCCCCGGCTCACCCGCCCTACAGGAGGAGGCCAGGCCTGCCGGGAAGGGGCCACCCCGGGCCAACACAGGTGCCCCCACCGGGTCACGACCTATAATGGGGCCGGCTGCACCCCACCCGGGGCAGCTGGCACCATGGAGTGGGACAGGTTGGGCACCTGCGGGATGCACCTAGTGCTCTGTACTGAGTGGTACCGCTCGCACACTGATCAGCTGCGTATCCTGACCACAGAGGGGCACCTGGGTGCCTGCCTGCAGTTTTGAATGGCCTGGTGCACTGCATGGGCCTGGAGAGCCCACCACGGCCGCAGGCTCCCGCACCATCCCCTTGATGGCCTGTTCCAGATGCCCAAACGCCTCTACCTGCCTGCTGTGGTCCTGGCACTCCCGCCTCCGTTCTAGGCGCACTTCCGCCTGGAGCCGCCGGTCCCTTGCCTCCGCCTGTTGCAGAGAGCGCTCTATGGCTGCCTCCATGTGGTCCACGGCTGCTATCATCTGCTCCCCCTGTTCAGTGGTGGTCCGGACTATGTCCTCTGCATGGTCCTCCCTCTGGCACTGTACCCGGGCCTGGTGCTCCCTCATCCGTTGTGCTGGGGTCACGGGCATGGGTTGCTGCAGCCCCTCTGACTGCCCTGTAGGGTACAGGGAGGTTGGTGGTTAGGCACCCATCCCAGCTGCCCCCTGGCCAGGGGCATACCTGGGGGGTTGCTCCCCCCCCCC
>QEPC01001423.1:7597756-7619199 GCA_003113815.1 Sphenodon punctatus | reverse complement strand
TGGGGGGGGGGGCGGGGGTTGGTTGGTTGCTGCTCTGCCCATGGCCCACTCCCTTTTCCCCCCTTCCTGCCACCTGGCTGGCTGGCCACCCCCCATGGTGCCCCTGTGCTGCCGGGTCCGCTTCCCTTTGGTCCCCTTACCCATTTCCAGGGTGCCTCCTCCCCTGGCCCAGTCATTGCCCCTGGGTTGGCCTGTCCCGGCTGCTGCTGTCCCTCCACCCCCTCCATGTGCAGCATGACCACCTCCTCCGCCTGCGCCTCCTCCTCCTCCTGCCTTGCTCTCTCTCCCACCGTTCTCCTCTCCCTTCCGCCTCACTCCATCCCGCCATGTTTCCCTGCTGCTGTGTGCCCTTTAAATCTCCCTTCATGGCCTGTGTTGTTGCTGGTTGCCTGGCAGCGATGCTGCATGCTTTGTCCCCGGCTGGGAATCATTTTGGTTGATTCTGGCTGGTGGTTGCCGTTCAGATGTTACTTTTTTTTGTTTCCCATTGGGAATTGCTTTGACCACGCTTTTGGCGATGGTCCTGGCTGGAGGTCCAGAAGCATGGTTGATATTGACCCCTAGTGGGTATTGACCGTGGTGAACATCTGGCACCCATGTAACAGACGTTCAGGGCGCTTTGGCTCCACCGCGGAATTGACTGTGGTTCACCATGGTTCACGGTAATCTTGTAACGTCTGAAAATACCCACAGACAGAGTGGAGCCTCAGAGAGTGGTCTCCCTGGAAAAGAAAACTTGGACTCTGAGAGAGCAGGAGCTAGCTGTGCTGCTAGCAACTGCCAGAAGAATCAACTGTGAGTTGCAGCCAGAGGCTTGGAGGCCTGGCTGGAAAGAGAGGCCCTGAGAGACTGAACCTGGCTCTTGAGAGTGTGAGTAACAGCCAAAAAGCGGACCTGCCTGGAGTTAAAGATTTTGGGAAGCCAATAGTGGATTAATGCCTTGTTTGAGACTGTGTATTGTGTTGACCAAAGGAACACATTGAGGTGGAGACTATTCCTGTATGTGGATTGTATAGTGATTAAAGAGCATGATGAGCCAATTCCAAGGACAGAATAACTTTTTGGGTCATGATCCTGACAATACTCACTACAGGCGATGTTGTCCCTGCCATAGCCATGATCTAGGGTTGCCATATATGCCTTAGAGGACATGGGCTCCAATGCTGCCCTGCAACTGTATTTCTCATAAGTGTCCTAAAAATGTGCATATATGGCAACCCTACCATGATCCACTTCCTCTAGACTAGTTGACTGAAGCCCATAGGCAGGGGCCCATGTTAATTGTGTCCCCACCCCCATTGGTAGCAATGGGGTGGGGTGGGGTGGGGACACAGTGAACATTTGCCCATAGGACTTCAATGGGACTACTCTGGAGTAAGTGGCTTGCAGCCTAGGACTCTGACTGTGGATCTGGTTTGGGGGGCAATTACAATACCACCACCACAGCAGCAGCAAAAGTGTCGAACTTCTGCTCTTGCAACACAATTAAATGGGGATAAGATTATGATAAAATGGGTTAAATGTCAAACTAGAAGAAGAGGGTCAAGGAGCATGCAAGAAAGTAACTGGTTTTGGGTGCAAGACTGTTAAAAGAGGAGAAATGGGTTGAGGGACAGTCAGGGAATGGGTGACAGAAAGGGGTAAAGAAAGCTGTACGGGGTTGTGAGAAGTTAGTAAAGAGCAGGTGACAACTTGGGAAGAGGTGGACAAATGAAGGGGGAGCACAGAGAAACAGTGAACAGAAATGGGGGGGTGCTGGAAGTTCAAGGAAAAGAGGGTGCAGTGCACAGAATAGAGTTCAGAGTAAAGAACAGAGGGGAGAGTTTGAAAGGGGACAGAGAAAGGAGTGTTGTATGAAGGAATTACAGGAATGCCAACATGGAGGCTGGATGGGGAATAGTTGAGAGACTGTTGCTTGTTTGCTCAACTGGGAGGCTGTAGGTTCTAAGCTGCGTTTGGACAAACAGGCTAAACTACACTGAGGTGCTGAGTCAGCAAGAGCAATCCATTTTGTATTCACACTGGGGGAGGCTACCCCAGGGAGTTAATGACTGTGTGAACAGTTCAGCATCAGGACCATATAAGTGCCTTAATGCACTTTTGTTAACACTTTCCTTGTTCAGATGATCACTTACCCCTAAAGGTAAGCAGCTACTCTGAAGTATGTACCCCTCCTTAATCAGCAGTATATACCTCCACTTTGCTTTAAACACTGTTTCAGTCATACAATATTTCACAACTTGTTGCATGAGACTGTAATCTTGCTTTTTAAATGTTCCCACATTCTCTTCCCCCTCTTTAGTTACCCCTGTTATGGCTGCTGCTAGATATCCCGTAGTGCTGTGCAGCTTTACTGTGACTCTGTGCTGCAGATGAACTGACAGCAGGACTAAACCTTTCAGATGTTATGAAAAAATGTGCACGACTGAGTGAGCATGATTGCTAAACCTATGTTTTCAAATGTAATGTTTGGACTAGATGCATGTTACACCTGCTGCATCTTGCAACCTAACCGTTTACATGCTAAGAAAAAAATGGGGGGAGGGTGTCCCCCATCTTGTGTAAATACCGCCTGGGTTTGCCTGAACAAAAGCAGACTCGGGCAGTTAAGGGGTAATTACTTCAGTGTAGTGTTCGTGTCAACAAGCCTCTACTAATGGTTTGTGCCCAATGAACACAAAGTAAGAAAGTAGACCAGAGCAGCCCAAACTGATACATTGCTTAAAGGGAGGAAACCTTATATAGACATGCAGCCTAGAACAGGGATCTGGTTTGTTACAATACTTCTGCTGACAAATACTTACTGGTCTGGAGGACATTCGGTTGCTACCATGTTACAATGCCAGCTCGCTAACCTCTGCTGCTGACCCATTTACTGCTTGTACTTTTCCCATTTTCAGAAGGCAGTGTTCAGACTCGGCAAGTCCTTTCCATGGCAAAAAATGTCAGGGACTCTCCTGTGAGAAGTTGTGGTGCTGATCTCCTCTGCCTGGTATTTTCCACTCCCTGGCACACTCTATTCATTCCAAATCTAAAATTATCACAAGAAGTGAGAGAACGAAGACAGAGTTGAAAATGGGATGCTGAGCCTTCCCTCAAAAGCTACCAAAGCTGATCTCTGTGCAAACGCTCAAATACTATTGAGAGATTATTGTAATAATCTGGTTTCTCCTGTCTTCTAGCATCTTGCCTCACCCAACCCTTCACTCTGGGATCCAGTGGGGCTGTGGGAAAGAAAACCTACCCCCCCCCCCCCCCCTCAGTACCAGGAGAAAGAGATATCTCTTCCCTCCTTGTTTATAACAGATTTTCCTCAGGATCCCCCTTCTAACAAAGCTAAATGCATGCACCTGCAACTTCTCAAATTCATGAACGTATCCGTGTCTCACCCTATGTATCCATCCCCTTGTCCATTCTAGATTGTAAACTTCTCTGGCTGGTACTTGTCTCTTAGTACAACTGTTCAGCAACAGGCCCCACTACTGGCATAGGGGACTCACATCCCTTGCATCAGCAGGCACCTCAGGAGAGCTTTCATATACTAGGATTGGATTAGGAATGACACAGATGCCTGCAGAAGATGAGGTTTTGCTTGGGAAGATCATGGTTCTGTGCAGGGCAGTGGAGTAGATGACCTCTTGAGGAGGTACCTTCAAGTCCTAGGATTCCAAGAAAGGGATAGGGCAATACCAAACCTACTGATGGAGACAAAGTAGTTCAAGGCCCCTTTTCTGACATGTAACAAATCAGAACTATAGCAAACCTATCCTCACATTTCACAGACCTTTCGTCTTCTCTTTTGAAGCCTGATTGGCTGAATAGTTCTAGCCAATAAGCAACTTCCAGTTCTGGGATCAGCTTCAAAGTTCCAAATAGTGACCACTGGGCTACTAACTATTGCTTTAAAAACTGGTCCTGTTTCCTTGTGCAGTCACCATACATGGTATGGGGCTCTCCTGTCTCTGGCACACACAATTCCCTCTAATGTCTAGAGCACAGGCTGTTTTCCAGCTCTTCTGTAGTAGCCTCTGGGTTTATTTTTTAAAGCTGATGTCCATATCTGTGCTGCTGTCTGAATCAAGTGGACAATGTCCCAGTTGGACAGTCCAGAATGGAAGGGCCTGTGCAGCCACTTGGAGGACGAAAGGATGACATACCTTCTGCCAAGCAGCTGACCTCCACACCATCCCTGCTCAAAAACGCTTTAGGGGTTACGTTTTTACTCTTACCTCCATTAGGATTCCAAGAGTAGAGTAGCCAAATAGAGGGCTAATTTGAGAAGAAAGGGGAGTCAAGGGGTGGAGCAGAAGAGAGGTTTTTGGGTGTGGGACAGACACATCAAGGCAAGGAACAATGAGAACATGGAGTTTAAATGCTGGATGCAAGAAGAGCTAATAGGGACAGAAAGAGTAGTAGGAGTCACAGTATAAAGAGAGAGGCTGGGGAAGGTGATGGGACAGAGCCAAAGCAGAGGGGGTATGCAATGGTAAATCCAACAGCAAGCAACACAGACTTGTAGGCCACAATCCCCCCACTTGCACCAGAGGAGTCCCAAAGGGCTTCATTCGGACTCCTTTGGAGTAACTGGTTGGTGGATCAAAGCTTGGGTGAATAGACGGTAAGATACCACCTGCTGTTTGGGGATCCTACCATTGGCAGGTGACTTGAGCCAGGGCTGTGATGGGGCCCTCCCCACCTCCAAAAAGCTCCTGAAGACACTTCTATTCTCTGGGTGCTTTTAGAGGAAACATGGCTGGTTCCCGTTCATGGTTTTTACTTTTTCTTCTCTTTACCTTCCATTCTGAAAACAGATTTTAGATTGTTTTATTGTATTGATTTTGTGAAGTTCCCGGAGTGCCATACAACAAAAGGGATGAGGAGAGTCTATAAATAAATATTATTATTACTAGATGATGTAAAATGGGTCCAATTCTCCCTTGTTCTTCATCATGTTGTGCAGATGAGCATGGCTGCAGTTTTATACCTTCTTGTCGCGCGTTTCGCACTGACGTCGATCCCCACACAAGGCATGAGTAATGGCGGATTCTCCTTAGTTGAGCATTCGTTACCAGTCCAACACGTTTAATTTTAGTGCCCTTCATGCAGTCTCCACATAGTGCTTCTTGGAAGCTCCCAGACCCTTTCACAGTGTTCAGGAGCAGGAAGGTAACCCCAGCTCAGAAGCAGAAAGGAGCTGGTCACAGTGGGCACTTGCATTGTTGTCAGAGTGCTCTAGCAGAAGCTGCTTCTCTTCCCCTCTCATAAGCTCTCGCCCACTGTCTCTTGTCATAACCACCAAAGCTCTCTATAATATTCCCTCCCTAGATGACTGTAGCTTCACTCCATAAATTCCTTTCTAACCACACTTCTCTCGATAGCATCCCTATATTACGGATGTGTTAAAATAGTGGCAGGGAACCTTTTCCCTTCCCTGGGTTACTTTAAAAATGAGTACAAGCTTTGCAAGGGAATTGGGGGGGAGACGACTCTTAAAGGGTGTGCTCAGAAGGGGATGATCCAGAACACAATTCTGTGCCCTGGATCCATCCCCTTTCCATTACTTCAGTTATGCTGCCTTCCCCGGAGCTCACTCTTTCAGTGCTTGAAGGTAGGAGCTACATCCATGGGCCAGATAATCCAAGGAAGTGGAAATGCGCCAGATAAAAGCCAGCCATGGACCAAATACTATGGTCTGTGGGTTTCCCACCTCTGTGTTAAAACTGGAGCTGCAATCCTGAGCCAACTGAAGTCAATAGCAAAACTCCCAGTGATTTTTAACAGGTGAAGATTGCAACCACAGGCCATGCTAGTATTTTGAGAAATGCCATTTTAGAACCATCTGTCTGTCATTTGGAAAAGAAAGCGGCAAGAAGTCTATTCCAAACTGTATGGGCCTATTGCAACTCCTGAAGCAAGGCTGGCTAAGACCAAATCCTGTGCCTAGGACAGAAATACATGCTCCAAATCTCCTTAAGCAGCTCAGACAGTCCTGGTTCCTCAAGGCTTTGCCAAGGTATTTTGTTTGTACCAGTCATGTGACTCCTATCAGGCTCTGTGTACTAATCAAGACCGACACCAGGATCTTCCCAAGCAAAACCCCATTTTCAGCCTGTACGAAGAGCTTAGCAGCTGGTGTCACTCCCTGTATGTATTGGGGAAGGGAGCCCAAAGTGTCATGGGAAAGACAGCGTGCAAACATCTAGATTTCCTTTGGTTCACATGGCTGTGATTTAGGTTTCTGTACCAGTGCTGAAAGTGCAATAGGTAGACACAGAGCAAGTATTCTGTGTTCTCCACTTTGCACCAGGGTGGCAACAAGACTGTTCACCAGCTGCAGGTGCCAAAGGTGTGTCTTATTTGAAGGGAATGTCTCATATCTCAGAACATCACAGCTCCATGGAACAGGCACCATAGCTCCACAGCATGCCATAGGCCAGACACTCCACAACTCCATAGAACCCAATGCAATAGACACCCCCTATAACTCTATAAAATTCTATAGAACAAATATATCCCAGCTCCATAGAATCACAGATATCCCCACAACTCCAGAGCTGCATGGAACAGATACCTCATGGAATGGACACTTCATAGAACCCCATAAAACAGATACCCCTTCACAACTCCATAGAACCGCATGAAATAAACACTCACTACAGCTCCGTAGAGCCTCACAGAACAGACGTTCCATAGTTCCTAATGGGAACACAGCACCCTAGAATTCTACATGACAGGCACCACCATCGCAGAACCCCCTTGGGACAGAGATTCCATGGCTTTTCTTACTACTTAAGAACTGATCTGGCAAATCCGCCTGCTACCGGCATGTCTACATCTCATCTTCACCAGGGACTACCAGAATGTTCCGAAGCCAGGAACCTCCTCTCTTAGAGTTAGTTGTCAACAGCAGGAAACGTGGTCAGGGTTAACTAACCTCATCCTTTTCCTTAGTGTAGATAGACAGAGCTTAACACAGAGGTTTCCAAGCTGTGGGTCAGGATCCAAAATGTCTGGGAGGGGGTGTCCTACCATTGCCAGATGGAGTCACAACTGTGATAAAAATTTGATACACTTTGCATACCTTTGTTGTTGTCTGGTACCATGGAATTATGTTCAGGGACTCGAGTTCACTGCATTTCCCCCCATTGGCAGGTCCCCGATTATATTTAAATGTCAGAATGGGATCACACAGGCAAAAAGATGGGGAAGCACTGGGTTGGGGGTCCTCGGCCCAGGGCTTGTGAGGCATGTTGCTCATGACAGCTCGGTAAAGAAATGCAACATATTAAGAGGGAAGGAAGAATGAGAGAGAAAATATTGGGAGGAAGGGGAGAGGAAGAGAGAGTTGGAACAGGCAAGAAAAAGGTTTAAAATGGACCCGTCGATCCCTGGCAAAGGAGGGCACTTGGGGGCGAGAGAAGTTATAAGCTGCTGCTGCTGCTGCTGCTGCTGCAGGAGAGAAGTGGTGTATTAACCATATTAGATAGCTAGGGCTACTTAAAGAGACAGGCATACTTTAAAAAGCAATCAAAATGTTTATATTTAGTTATTACTTGATTTTTATTTTCCCCTTTCTTAGAATAATTTAACCTTCAAAATAAAGTTGTAGCTTGCCCTACATCTTGAACTTTAAAAGTGTCTCATAAGCACAAAAAGGTTGAAAACCACTACACTGGGTTAACCCCTTCTTACTATGATTTAAATGGTCGTAGTTGACAGTTGGTTTCCACATGCACTGGCCACCTACAAATCCAAACGTAGTTAATGGAAACCTCTGGCACTCAACACCCCTAAAAATTGGGTCTTGGGTGGCTTAATGGGGAAACCAGAAACAAATACTAGATATTGAGTCTCACCTTGTAGTTTAAGTTGATCAGCGCCACTCTGTTGTGGCTCTTTAAAAAAATTTATGACTATTTTCATCCCATTTACACACAGACACCCCAGCCCCCTTTGATGTTTACTCTATTAGTTAAGGTGTCTACATTGCACCATTATAACCATGAACATTCTAATCATTATAAAATCGGGATGGCACATGCTATCAGTGTAAAACTTGGTAGGAAGGGTCACTTGGGTGAGGTGTGGGATATGTCAAAATTTCAAGAAAATTTATTAAAAATAAGTAAGTTATAGCGGTTTGAATTTGGGAGGCAAAATCAGAAATTTTCCTTTTTGCAACTTGAGTGTTCAATAGCTAGTGCCAGGATGGGTATTAAGGAAGTTAGCTGTGTTCTACAGAGCAAACTCGGCCCTTTTACTTTTCCTGTGTTTAGCTTTTTACATTCAGAGTTGTAATTGTGTAAGTCATGAAAGTACATACTGAAAGGTGATAAAAGTACCAAAAAGGCATTAAAGTACTAATAGAATGTACCAAAACTCACAAAAGTACAGAGAAGTCACAAGCATACCAACAAGTCAGGCAACTTTCCATTTGATCTGGGCAGATAAAACATTTCCTGGGCCTGGAAATGATCACAATAGTGGAACTGGGAAGAACAGTTGTACTGGGAACAGGAGGGGTGCCACCTTGTTGCCTCCTGCCGCAACGCTTTTCTGACACTGTAAGGTTGGGGCTAGGGATGCGGATGGATAATACTGGAGTAGCATTCCTGTATCAACAAATGTCCCTATTCCACAGACAATACTCCTATCACCATAATTCAGGGTGTGAGAGCAAGAAGTGAGCTGCAGGTGCTTCCAGTCCAGATCCAGAAGCATCCGTACAGTGTTCTACTACAAATACGTAGTAATATGTTCTGGGGAAAACTCACTGATGAAGACACAGTTGTCCTCACCAGAGCATTGGACTATCAGGCTGCAGGGAGGGGGGAGTCACAGGAGTGAAGGAAATCAAGTCTACCTTAAATAAGGTTTCAGTAGTGACCATTCACTCCCCGCTACCCCTTTGCCAGCAAAAGGATGAGTGAAACGGCAGTTGCTCCTATGCTAGTGTCAGCTGCACTGTAGCACTTCTTCACTCCAAATATGTGGCAGGTAATGGCCATTTCTATAGTAACGGCTGCAAAGGCAGCTTTCTTCTGAGTACTGGGCAACAAGCTATGGGTAGCAAGGAGAGGGGGTGCAGGATTAGGGGAACTGACCCCATCCAGCATCATTGCCCAACAGTGAGTCATGAGTTTTCAGCCCCGTGGAGACAGGAGACATTAGGTGCTTTTAGACAGACAGGCTGCCCTGCTGCTGGCAGTGCCAGCCTGCTTCCCGGGCTGGCCCATCTGTCTAAAGGCACTCTGCCAGATGTGGAAGTGGGGCAGGCAGCGTTTGCAATGCCCCAGAACATCCCAGAGCACTGCCTGCAGGGTGAGCTGGCCAAACCTGGGGCACCAGCTCAAAGCGGAGCTACTGTCCATTTGCTTGGCAGACCCATGCTGCAGCTTTGCTTTGAGCTAGTGCCCCAGACAAGGCCATAGAATTGTGGGCGCCAGCCTAGTGTCAAGCAATCTGCCTGCAGCTCTATGGCATGGGGGTGGGGCGAGTGCTATGCAGGGGGATGGCGGTCCGGGGCAACTGCTGGGTCTATCTAAAATGGACCCAGGTTGGGCTGTAAGCAGGTGGATGCGGGGGTGCCCCCCACCCCCGAGTAGCTCTGGGGGCAAGCAGCCTCCACATCTATCTGTTTTACACCCATTGCGGTTTTGATACCGTCCTCTTGTTTATTTTTTATTTATTTATTTTATTGATTTATATCCCGCCCCTCCTGAAAACAGCTCGGGGTGGCTAACAATTTCAAAAACATAAAAAGTACAATAATACCAAATTTAAAACAATCATAATAATATAAACAGTGAAAACAGGGCCGGGGCCACTTTTAGACGATCGCGCGGTGCGCTTGCGTGGGGCTTCAAAAACCCCGCGAGGAGAGATTACACGTGACGCCGCCAGCAATCGCGCACCTGATATGGCGCCGCGCATTCTTATCAAGCCGCGAACTGACCGGGAGCCTGATCCAGGTAGGACATTCACGGCTTGAAAAGAATGCGCAGTGCCGTATCAGGCGTGCGATTGCCGGCGGCGTCACATGTAATCTCTCCTCGCGGGGCTTTTGAAACCCCGCACGAGCGCACAGCGTGATCGTCTAAAAGCGGCCTGGGACAAAATAAAACAGTAAATAAGGGTAGGACAGAGATAAAAACCCTAACCCACTCTCCCCTCCTCCCCAAAGGCCTGGGCGAACAGCCAGGTTTTACAAACTCGCCAGAACTTTAAAAGGCTCGGGGCCAGGTGAGCTTCCTCCGGGAGGGAACTCCAAAGGCGTAGCCCAGCCACCGAGAATGCCCTCTCCATTGTGGCCCCCCGCTTAACATGGTGCCAGCTTCAATGATGGCATGTGCGGACTGCAGGGAGGCCGCTTACTGCTTCAGTGTTAGCCCCAACTGCAGAGGAAGAGGATTGGGGCTGAAAGACCAAGACAAAATATGGGTGCATGGAGCCTAAGTTATAAGCAAGTACAATATATGAGACTGTACAATGTCTTTACTGTTTATATGGCACTTGAGTTAAGGCAGAAACCTTAATTTACAATTTCCATACTTTTTGGAGCATGTGTGAATTAAGAGCCTTAACTCTCCTCTTAAACCAAAGGATTTTTGATCTAAGAATTATAGTTTAAGCACAGCCATTTACATAGGATGCATCCAATAAATTGTCTTTGGTCTTTGAAGCAAACTGAGGGAGGGATGATTCCAGGGAAAGGAGCCTTTAAATCAGGAAAATTATTACAAAGGCAGAGGTTACTAGTTACTACTTATTTCTATAGCACTACGAGTTGTACGCAGCGCTACAGTCCACCCCCACCCCACCCCACACACACACCCCTCCTGCTATTTCCACAAGATATGTTCAGGATAGTCCTTCATTAGGGAGTCCCAAAGGCTCTGTGGCCCATCTGGCAAATCTGTTTCTGGATGCCAAGGTGGGGGTGGGGGTGGGGGTTAGGTGAAAGGCTGAAGCTGTCAACTGAAGAGTGGAGGGATTCACTGAGGAACGGAAAAAACACAAATCAGTAATAGTTTGTCTCTTAAAAGAACCAAACCCAAACCAGAGTGAGTTTGATTTTTGTGTTGTGTCACTTTAAGAGCAGGAATGCTGGAAACGGAGGTATTTGATATCCTTGCTGACTAATTACAGTGCAAGCTCCCAATGTCCTGACAATGCCCTTGCCCCTGACCTGGAGGGGCCTCGCTGTCTCAGGGTCAGCTGTAATTTAGTCTTAGGTCAGACTCGGAACTCTCCTCCCAGAACTTAACTGCACTTTGTTTTGTGAGGGGGCAAGCTATTTCCCAGTAAGTAAGGGATTGAGACCATCAAATTCATTTCACTGATGAGAAACAGGACACACAGGGAGGGTCCCAGAGGCAAAGGTCACAATGTTTCGCACAGTGAAGAGTGCTGGGCTGCTTCTCCAGGAAGGTATTTAATTTGCTTGTGAGTGCACATGAGAGTTTGTGTTTCCTTCAAGTACAGCATTACTAACTAAAGGCACTGGGAGGCCTGAAAGGGTAGGATGGTCTAAGTGCAAAGCAAAACTATCTTCATCTGTGTGTCATGTGGCTACTGTGACCAGGGGAGTGACAAGCGTCCCAAGTTGCAGGAGCTACCCCCTCTAGAGGCGTCTTACCTCCCACTCAGACTTCCTCCACAGCCCACCCCTGCTGCGTTTGTCTACATGTACACACTCACGTGTGAATCATCAAGTATGTTCAGTTTCATTTTACAAATTGCTGGGGTCCCGCCTCCATCCATTTGCATGCTAAGAAGGGACTGAATTTGCCCATGCCCACGTTGGTCCCGACTTGTTGGTGAGACCAACCCCCTGGAAAGTCTAGCTCAAAGTACGAGAAGGATTTTGACAAGAAAGGAGTGGCAGGTACCGCTAATAAACACCAATCCATTTGAATGTGAATCGGGCAAGGCAGGCACAGAACCACACGTGCTATTTGGGAGCAGGACTGGTCTTAAAATTTTCTGGGCCTAGGGTGGAGAGTTGTGGGGGTTGCAAAGATTGTGGGGGGATCTGGAGAGGCCATTGTGGTCACTGTGGTAGAGTGGGGCAGGGAAGTAGCTGGGGGGGGGGCGGGGGACACCAGAGGGTATACCTGAGTGGGCCAGCAAGGTGTGCCAGGATGGGGGAAGTGGTGGCCAGAAGGGCCAATCAAGAGCTCTGCGGGTGAGTGGGACAGAACCCGCAGTGTGCTGCTTTGGGCATTCCTGCTTGCATCCCAGTATGGCCCCCTCTCAGGTAGGACCTGTTCCATAAACCTAGGAACTAGGGATGGGCGAACAGAACATGGTTCGGATGTTCGGACGTTTGGTCCGAAATCCGAGTTCGGGTTCTGCTGTTTGGTTCGGCGGAGTTCGGTTCGGCCGAACAACCGAAAATAGCGCTATCGATACCGAAACCGATTTTGTTTTTGTTTTGTTTGACCCTGAAACTACCCCTGGTGCCAGGAAGTCTGCTCCTCAGATGCCTCCCACTTCCAGTCACGTTTTTCCTGCCTTCCAGTCATGTTTTTCCCACCCCCTCAAACTCATCCGAACTTTTCCGAACTGTTCGAGCGTTCAGTTGTTCGGTTTGGTCGTCCGAACAGGCCGAGTTCGGCCTGAACTCCGAACTTCCGAACCACGTTCGCCCATCTCTACTAGGAACCCCAACCTGTTGTTTCCACAATCCTGGCCTCTCCACCCTGGAGTGCCAGGCTGCAAGTGCCTCTGGTGGGCTTTTTAAGTGCATCCATGGTGAGAGTGCTTTAACCCCCTCGGGTTGCTTCACCTGAGGCAGTGGCAGCGTGAGGCCCTTAAGCATCATGGGGTCCATGTGAGCTGCCCTGTTTGACCCACCCTACAACTGAATCTGTTTTTAAATGAGCATGGCTGGGGGGGTGTCCATGTCTGCTGAGTGGAACAGCCATGGAGCACCCACTCAGGTGGAGTGTGTGGGGAAGGGTTCTAACAGGCAGCTCCCTGGGTGGATACCACAGCAGCCCCCATGCACTCCCCCTGCCACAGACCATGGGGGAAGGGGAAACAAGCAGGGCTGGCGTTTGAAATTGACATGTCCTGGCTAAGTGCTGTGGAACCAGGGCTCCCCAGCATTCCCAGTCAGTTCCTGGGACTTGCAAAGGCTGTTTTCCCCATCCACAGCACCTCTGAATGGTGGACCGCTTAGCTGACATGGCTGGCTGCTGACATTCATACGGGCTGGGGATGCGTGGGCATCGGCTCCCATGCACGTTTTTGTTTGCCACTACATGGCACATTCTGGCTTTTTCACCAGTGCTCCATGAGTGGTCAAGAGCGGTTGTTGTGTGGGTCACAGGAGCACCCACCCACTCACCCACACCACTTTCACATGGGTGTTTGAGTGGGTGGTTGCATCTCGTTAGAGCCAACACAAGCTCCACTGAAGTGCATGGGACTCATGTTACACAGAGCCAATGGAGCCTAGTGGCAAAGTGCTGGACTTGGACCTGGGAGACTAGGGCTTAAATCTGATCTGTGGAAAGTTGCTCTTCCTCAGCCTCGGTTCCCCTGCTGTAAAATGGGAATAATAATGACCTACATCACGGGGTTGTTATGAGGTGAATTAAGTAAGGATTGTAAAGCACGTTGATAATTATAAATAGTAATGCCGACGCTAGGCTCTAGCACCAGCATGAGTAACTTGATGATAAGGGTGCTCCTAACTTTTAATTTGGGGAGACAGTCCTCCTTATGCCTTGGTGGGTCTCTCATATGTGTATATCAGCAGACAGAGGGAGAGTTTGTGTGTTAACAGTAGCTGCTATTAAATAAAGGGAGCAACTTTAGCAGCCTTCACCAGTAAGAGAGAGAGAGAACAATACCGTGCCCACCAGAGAGTGTGATCAAGGCAGTGACTCCTCCAAGCACCTCCCTCTGTAGCTCTAGGAAATGTCCCTTGAGTTGGGAGAAAAGAGGCTTTGACTCTCCTTTCCCGTGACTGTTGCCTTGCTGATTACCTCTTGTTTCTGACCCAAGCCAGTCTGCCCAGTTTTACATATGGATGAAGTGCTGAGAGGGGAGTCTGAGAGCGGCGTCATTTACTCACCTACGGTCAGCTGTGCCGGAGGCGGGGCCAGTCCTTCGGGAGGAAACAAAAGCTGTAAGCGAGCCTGCGGCAGTGCCACAGGCATGCACCGGGGCCGCGCGCCGGGGCTGCGCGCCTAAGGGCGATCTCCGCCGGGAGATGGAGGCAGGATGTTCGACATTTCTCATCCTGCTAGATCTCTTGGCCACTTTTGATACTGTGGACCATGGGATGCTGTTGAGATGGCTGTGTGACCTGGGGGGTCTGGACGAGACTGTTCTTGAATGGTTCTGCTCATTACTCTCAGGGAGAAGCCAGCGGGTGGTGCTGGGAGCTGAGACATCTGGCCCCCGCACCTTATCCTGCGGCATTCCGCAGGGTTCTATTCTGTCTCCATTGCTGTTTAATGTATACATGCAGCCCTTGGGGGAGATTGTGAGAGGGTTCGGGGTGCGATGTCACCAATATGCTGATGATACTCAGTTGTACCTCTCTTTTTCAGCTGACCCAGACCCTGCAGTCTCGTTGCTATCCCAGTGTTTGGAGGCTGTGGCGGAGTGGATGTGGCAGAGCAGACTGAAGCTCAACCCTGATAAGACAGAGGTGATGGTGGTGGGGAGAGCGAGGGAGGTGTTGGGCCCCCTGGTTGGGGGGGTTCGCCCTCCCGTAGCTCAGCAGGTTTGGAGTCTGGAGGTGATTTTGGATGCAGATCTCCGCCTGGAGCAGCAGGTGGAGGCAGTGGTGAAGGCCGCCTTCCGTCAGCTGTATCTGGTGTGGAGGCTGCATCCGTTTGTCTCCGTCCCGGACCTGGCCTCCCTCATCCATGCCTTCGTCACCTCGAGGCTGGACTACTGCAACGCGCTCTACGTGGGGCTGCCCTTGTTCCTGGTTCTGAGGCAGTAGCTAGTGCAGAATGCGGCGGCCCGCCTCCTGTCGGGGACGGGCCGTCGGGAGCATATAACACCTGTGCTCCGAACTCTGCACTGGCTGCCGATAGCATGCCGAGTCAGGTTCAAGGTATTGGTGTTAATATACAAGGCCCTTCACAGTCTGGACCCCTCATACCTCAGGGACCGCCTCGCCCTCCATGCCCCAGAGCGGCTCCTTTGGTCCGCTGGGGGTGCCTTTCTGGAGGTCCCCTGTATTAGGCGGGGGGCCACAATGGAGAGGGCATTCTCGGTGGCCGGGCCACACCTTTGAAATTCCCTCCCGGAGGAAACTCACCTGGCCCCAAGCCTATTGAAATTAAGGAAAATTTGTAAAACCTGGCTGTTCGCCCAGGCCTTTGGGGAGAGGGGTGGGGTGGGTTAGGGGGTGTTTTATCTTCCCCCACCCTAATTTATTTATTATTATCCCAGCCTGTTTTATTGTAGTGTTTTTATGGATTGTTTTAATATATTGCTTTTAAGATTGTTTTATGTTTAATTTGTTGGCCGCCCTGAGCTGTTTGCAGGAGGGGCGGGATATAAATTGAATAAATAAATAAATAAAAATAAAATTTCTCAGCTGTTGTCTTCTTCCTTTATTGCCTTACGGAGAAGAAAGTCTATAGCAAAAGTAGGGAACCTCAGACCTGAGGGCCAAATGCAGCCCATGACTAGTTTTTTATGTGGCCCCTTTCTAGTTCCTGGATCTGGCCCCTGGATCCACTTTTTGCCCACACCTACTAAAAAATTGAGCTCGGGGGGGGGGGGAAGAAGGAGAGAGAGAGACGGGCATACACACAAAGATAAAGGACAGATCCATGCTCTTGCTGAGGACACCCCTTAAGTATCCCTGCTCTCTACTTCTATGTGGTCCTCAGAGCTTGTACTAATTTTCAAAGTGTCCCTGGGATGGAAAAGGTCCCCCACCTCTGGCCTAAAGTACAGAAATTGACCAACAGAGGCCACAGAACCTCACAAACCAGTGAAGGAGTTGAAGAAGTGTTACAGAGAAGCAATAGGAGGTATGGGGATGTCATGGAAACATGGCTGTGGTGGGGAAGGAAAACACTAGTATTTCACATAGTATTTCACCTTTGTACAGAAGCCCACAAATTCCAAAGCCAACTTGCTCATCTCATGTCCCTTATGACATGCAGCAACAGGCCACTGACCTGGGAAACTCAAGCTTCTTCATGTCTTCCAAAAACTCCTCCTAACCATAGCTCATTGGCTTTAATGGTCACCACACCTAACAGGGTTGTCGTGACATGGAGGCTCCTTGTAAAACAGGCTTCACTGCACAATGTATATTTTTTTAACCTCTTGCAAGATAAACTGTACAGTACCTGGTGACATGCTTTGTGGCAATGTGAGTACTTGCTGGTCCATGCTTAGAGAGGTTTACCAGACTGCACGCTCTGCACCAGCCTTCCACAATTCTCAGTGGAAGGGTGAAACTTCTGACTGCTGGAGACTGGGAGTAAATGACAGGAAATTAATAATTCCATTATGATTGGTTGTGCACTTCTTCACAGCAACCGAAGCTGTCACTGTCAGAGACAGGATGCTGAGCTAGATGGACCATTAGTCTGACCCAATCTGGACTCTCTTATGTTCAGTGATTTCCTATGAAACCCAAATAACTACCTGCTGTCAGGAAGGAACACAGGGCTCAGACACAGAGAGTTAGTGCAGGATGAGGTCCAGGATCTTGGAACTGGTGTCAGTGCAGGTTTGAGTCTGGAGGGTCAGGAACAGGGATTGGCACATGGACCATGGGGTAGGATGGACACATGGATGAACAGACAAGGCAGGCAGATGGACAGACTGGATGCAGATCAGGACAGGCTGAGTGGACACAGGTCAGGGTGGATGAGAGAGCCAACAGAGTGGGCCCTGGCCAGTCATAAGTGGTGGTGCTACAAAGCCAGCCACTATGCCCAGGGCTCCAAGGGCACTGGTTCTAGCCTGGGTCCTTACACCTACTTCTGTGCTCCTTACACCAGTGTTTCCCAAATGGTGTTGGTGGACTGGCACCAGTCAATGGCCATGATTTTGCCCACAATGGTTTGGGGGTGGCTCCCCTTGGAACAACCGCATATGGGCTCTCACTTCTGGAAGCACTTTCTCCTGCTGGCAGCCCTCTCTTCCAATGCAAGAAATGCTGGAAGCAGGATAGGACTTCCTCCTTCTCAACGTTCAGGGCTCTGAAGGCCGTGGAGAGGCTAGCTCCTCCTGTCTGCCTATCTCTAACCAATCAAGGCTCCAGGGAAACACTAGGACTTCACAGCACTGCTACTGCTATTTGGAAGGGGGATCTCCTAGTGACCGAGCAGTTCTCTGAGTGAAAAGGGTTAAGAACCACAGTCAATGGTTTCAGTGGGACCACTCAATTGTAAGTGCAAGTGGCTTGAGGATCACAGCCTTAAAAACTTCTAATGGTGCATCATATCCTGCCTCAAATCAATAACTAACTCGACATAAATCAAGTTAGGTTTTGACAATAATCTAGCGTGACCAAATAAGTGATCACATCAAGAATGATTTTCAAGTGAAATTGACATCTGATGGAGTGTTTAGTGATGTAGCGGCACTGATTTATATCCCAAGTTTTCATCGATGCTACACTTACCTACAGCAGCCAGTGCCTTCTGAAGCAAGGATTGCCACAGCACTTGGAACTCGCACTGATCTGCTTAGCACATATCTAAATAATATACTGTTTGTGTAAATAGATTCACTAATACAGATGGCATATGTCTGGTTGCACAACTGGCATCTTTTGATACTCCCCTGAACCTGGGAGTTCTCCTGTAGGTGTAGACCAGGAGTGAGAAACCTCAGGCCGAGTTTTCTTTTATATAGTTATAAAAATAATAGGTTTTTTTATTTGGCCCCATTCCAGTTTCTGGATCCAGTTCTTATGCCCCAAGCATAGAAAGACTGAACTCAGGAGAAGGCAGCAGAGATGAGGGCACGCACACAAGAATAGGGAGAGTCCTATGGCACAGATCCACGATCTACACCCTCCTCTTCCTGAGTGCATACCTTATACACCCTCACTCCTAGCTTCTATGCTGGCCTCAGAACTTGTACTAATTTTCAAAGTGGACCCTGGGAAGGAGAAGGTTCCTCACACCTGATGAAGACTCAGTCTCAGCTTGGTAAAACCAGTCAGCAGCTCCATGTTGTCAGGAACGTGGCTGGATGCAGTCCTGGTTCAGGATAGGCACTCACCTGGACTGGGATGAAGGCCCGAGTTTGAGGTCAGTTGTAAGTACAACCCAATTTCCAGAGGCAGACCTAGGTAGCAGGGGGTGGGGGTAGCCTCCTGTGGTCAAGGCTGGATGGGTGGAGGAACTGGTAGTGTGATGCTGGAACCAGGATCAGGGGCAAGAAGTGAAATGGAGGCTAAAATGCAGCGGCCTGTCTCCTAGTGGGATTGGGCTGCCAGGAGCATATTACACCTGTGCTCTGCTCTCTGCACTGGCTGCCGGTGGTTTTCCGGGCCCGATTCAAGGTGTTGGTTTTAATCTATAAAGCCCTAACCGGTCTGGGCCCTGCCTATCTGCAAGACTGCCTCACTCCCCATGTCCTGGATCGGCCCCTGAGGTCGTCTGGGGATGCCCTGCTGGAGGTCCCCCAAGTTTCTTGGGTGGCCACGCAGGAGAGGGTGTTCTCGGTGTCTGCGCCGCGCCTATGGAACTCCCTTCCCGTGGGGGCTCGGCTGGTGCCAAACCTTCCTTCTTTTTGGAAACGTTGCAAGACCTGGTTGTGCCGCCAGGCGTTTGGTGGGGGAGAGGGGTGACGGGTGGGTGGTAGGGGGTGGGGGTTGTTTTCTCTGCTTCCTCCTTTTATGATTGTTTTAATTGCTTTTTATTGTTGTAAGCCACCCCAAGCTGCCTGTGGCAGGAGGGGCAGGGTAATAAGTTTTTTAAATAAAAAAATAAAAAAAATAAAATGGGAACTAGGGAGCAGGAACAAAATGTGGGAGCAGAGGCTGAAGCAGAAGCTCAGGAGATAGGACAAGATGAGGAGCAGAGACAAGCCAGAGCAGGAGATCTGTACAGTTGGCAAACCAATGATGGAATGGCTGCCTTCCCTTTATATAGGGGCAGAGGAAGTCCTAGGAACTTCCTGCTTTTCACCCTTTGGTCCAAAGATGACTCCTTTTATTGACCTTGGCCGTAGGACACAGTACGGTGTCTGTGCTAGCTGTGACCTGGCGCTATCCTGGCTGGTGAATGGTGTCTCAGCATCTGGAGCTAACTGTGGTCCTACAGTGCCATCCTGCTAGTGGATGGTATCTCTGCACTTTGTCAGGAACTGTGAGCGGGGGGCATGCTGGTAATGGCGGATGATACAGGTGAAAGCAGTGGAATGCCCGTGATGGAGGGTGACACTCCAGTCATCCCAGACCGAAGCACAGTGACCATTTGACATCTGAACTACAGGATCCCTTCTGCACCATGAATTTCTGGATTTGCTAATGGAGTTCAAAATAGCAATGTCTACTAAACACAACTGATGGAGTAAGACACTGTGCAGCATCCTGTTAGACTGGAATTTGGAAACCACGACACATTCACTGTTCAGTTTCATGCTGCATAACTGCAACATGCTGAACTCAAGAAATGAAGAGGCCAACCCTGAAAAAGCTCCAAATGGTTGAAGGACACAGCAACCCACTGTTGTACCTGTACAATCCAAGCTGTAAGAGCACAACTCCCTAGCACTCCTTCCATGACTCTGGCTCCCCAGTGATCACCAAGACAAATACAACAGCTAAGCATTGGGTCTCTTCATAGGTCAGTCAGGCTACCAAGCAAACTGCCTACCATTCCGTTGTGTTCTTCAGAACTGTCCACCAAGCAAAATTCATAAGCATGGGAGACAGAACCGTCTTGGAAGCTGGCTCACAATACTGGAATTCTCTCTTGCAAAAAATTTGAATGATGAACCCTGCTTGCTTCAGAAGGAAATGTAAACCTCGCTTCTTAAACTGAGCTTTTCACAATAGAAGAAAAAAGGAACTGGAATGAGGGAAGTGGAAACCCATCTTAATTTAACTTTTAGAAGTTTGTAGTGCTCTCAGAAAAGAGGGGCCAGTGCAGGATTAGACAAAAAGCAGGGCAGACAGAGAGATGGGGGGGGGGCAGGCCTGATGAGACCGGGGAAGTGGAGGTACAATTACCAGGGCCCCAATCTCAAGCCAACCCCCATCACAAAACTACAAGTATTTTCTTTCTTAATACACATTAAAATACGAGTAAAAGAAAATGCAAGTAATATGTGTAAATATAAATAAACTACAAGTATGAGCTTATGAGGGGGGGGGATGGGAGGTAGGGGGACTCCCAAGCTACCAGATCATGCATTGTTCAGTGGGCCTGAAGAGGGGCTAAGCAGATAATGCCTTATAGGTATGGGAGGTGGATCACCTGATTACTAAGTCTGATGGGGGCATCGTCTATCTACACAGCACTGGTCAAAGCACGAACTAGTGCTTGTAAAAATTTGTGGCGAGCCGATTTTGAAGCTAAGATAAAGTGATGAAATTCCTAACAAGACATCTGCTTCAATTCCCAGACAGAGTGTTTCAGGTGGTGCATTTAGAGGTGGCAATGGGAAAGAGTTCCCTTCTGCATCCCCCTTAGGCTTGACCTACACTAGGCTCTTGTACCAGTTTATGTCCATCTAAACCAGTACAAGAACCCCATAATCCACACAATTTTTTTTCTTATACTGTTGAGCTCCTCTCTCAATATGGTTTGACAAAGCTGGTTCTGCACCCAACATAATACTAAACTGGTACAATTTTAAACTAGTTTAGCGCATGTGCAACTATTAAGCAACTCTTCAGTTCCAATTGCCCACAAACCACTTCCCAACAAGCAGCAGTGGAGATGGTGAGCATTCCTTGGGGAGTGGTCCAAGCACCTCGTATGACGCAAGACGTTTGGTTCCTTAAACCAGTTTGGGTATTAACAAACAAGACAATAGACCCCTGGAGGAGTTGAGGTTGGGTCCGTGCAGCCCCCATTCACACGTACTACTTGTGTAGTAATTCCAGCCTACTCTTAGATGCCCTAGAAATTTATAAAGCCCCCACTTGGAGCTCCGACATGGCATCTAGGACCACTTGTTGGATCCAGCTGCCACACATAATCAATCTTAGAGACTCTCTTATGCAGGCCAATGACTGGGATGAGATAATTGACATATATGGACAGCTCTCGGTGGGTTTTTGCGAACAAACCCAGGCAGCTGGTAAGGTCAGTAAGTCATTCTCTGTAGGCACGAACAAAGTTTGGTTTGACAAGGAATGTCGAGCCCTTAGAACTAAACTGAAACAGCAATATAGGATCTATAGGCAGACTTCTCTTACTAAAATACCGGTGGAGTATACCACACTAAAAAGGACCTATAAACTCCTGATAAAGGAAAAGAAA
>QEPC01001423.1:7552768-7587921 GCA_003113815.1 Sphenodon punctatus | reverse complement strand
CCTTGCCTCCTCCCTCCGCTCCTTCAAATCCATCCTCAAGACCCACCTTTTCCATGCTGCCTTTCCCAATGCCCGCTAGCCTTTCCCCTTACTCTTACTGTCAGCCCTCCTCTGCTGACTGCTGCTACCAACTTCATTGTAACCAAGCCAAGCACACGCACCTGAGACTTCGCATCCGCCTGAATGTTTCTTTGTCTTCTCCCATGTCTCTCCCACTGTCCCCTCCCCCTGTCTCCCCCCCTTTGTTTTTGTCTCTTAGATTGTAAGCCACAGGCAGGGACCGCGTCTAATTCTATGTTCTGTACAGCACCAGGTCATGCGGCTGGCGCTTTATAAATGTCTAATAATAATAATAATAATAATAATAAACAGCGAGTGGTTGCGACTGAACAGTGGAGGTAGCGGTGCTGGTTGTTACCTGGCTGCTGGACCGGTATTAGCCATGGCCCTGGTGACTGGTAATCCTCTGCAAGTCATTCCTGAGAATGCAGGGCTGGCAGCCACTGCATTCTCAGGAAAGACTTGCAGAGGATTCCCAGTCGCGGGAAACAGCAATCAGAACGAACTGGGAGAACACGTTCGAAAATGGAGCATTTGGTTGTCAAGGCAGACGTCACATGCATGCCAGTGAAAGGGGACAAAGAGCGGAGAAAGGGGCCGGAAGTGGTCGCTCCTCAGAACGCTCCAGGTTCTTCGCCCACAACTCTATGGTGCTGGCAGAACTGTATGCGCAGAGGTGCTGCACACAACCTAATTGATGGGACACAGACATAGCGGTGACCTTTAGCCCGCATTTGCCCACATGGCAGGGTCTACATGCTCTGGGATCCTGTCGTGAGTGGGGGCTGCATGTCCGGTGGGTGGTGGCCGCATGGCCAGTGGGATTGAACACCGAAGAAATGGACATATGGACCCCCACCTGGTGTGAACTATCATCTCATTCGTTAACAACTTTTAACTTTTACACTGGTTTGAAGACAAACTGGTACAAGTTGCAGCATAGTCGAGCTCTTAACCTTAAGACACTTAACCAAATTCAACTTAAAACTCAGGCCCGTTTATCTTATTTTTTCCTGAACACTCTAGGCCCTGGCTATATTTGAGACCTGCTCCTGGAATCTCACCCTGATGGTTATCTGTGCTTGGATACCAAACATTGTTTGGGGATCCCACCATTGTGCCTTAAATCAGCAGGTCCTTCAGTGTGGAGCTCCCTCCCTCCTATTTGTCTCAGTTTTTCCCTCCTAACCTTCAAAAAGCAGACTTGTTTGTTCTCCAGATGCTTTAAAATGTAAAAGATCCACTGACGGTTCTCTTGGATGTAATTTTCCTACCCTTTTCTTTCCCCTTTTAAACTGTTTTTAACTAGATTGTAAATTGATTTTAGGTTGTTTCATTGTATTTTGAGAATCGCCCCAAGCACCATTTGTGGGGGAAGGGGGTTATGTAAATAATTGTTTTGTTGTTTATTATTATTTAACTGCGTGTCTTCATTGCCATGGACAATCTTCTCTAAGGAGTTTTGAAGAAGATGTACCCACTGTGCACAAAATCCCCCATAACACGATAAGGCAGCCCATTTCTATAATCTGGGCACCTTAGGGATCTGAGTAATATAATCCCTAGACTGATGTGCAGAATGAATGACTCACTGGGGAAGGAGCCTTTAGGGCACTTTCAGCTCTCACAGGGCCCCACCTCCAGGCAGGGCTTGGTAGGGTCAGCCCAGCACCTCTTTTATGCCATGGCTCAGCAGCCCTGGTACTTCTCCCATCACTGCTGCTACTCGGCCAGTCCCTGCCCTGAGCTGAATAAAGCTCCACTGACCCCTCTGAATTACCCCCACCCACCCCATGCTTCTGAGGCCAAGGGGCAGGAATTCTGGAGAAGGCTTGAGTTTGGGCATCTCTTTATTATTCACTCTGTTTATTAAGGTTTTCAGTGACTCAATGGTGCAATAAAGGTTTGTCAAACCGTTCAGTTTCTCATTTAATTTGTGCTCAGTAGTACCTTGAGTACTGACACAATTACAAAGAACCCTAGATATGTAATGACAAGAAATAAGTCTAGCAGGGAAGGGTTGTGGGAACTCATTAATATAACAGGAAGATAGAGGTGGGGAAAGAAAGAGGGAGAGGGAGGAAAGAAAAAAATTTAAAAGGGAGAAAAGGAAGGGGAAATGCATATAAATCACAATAAGAGGTATTCATTCACAAGAGGTACTATACTCTGACATCCGGATGATTACACTCTATCCCTGGGCAAGCTCATTGAAATGTTGTTTGATTCAATACTGGTTGATTTTGAAGATGTCAAAGAACCTGAGAACAAGGATGAAAAGATCAAGGTCCCAATAGGGTCAGTGATGCCCATTCCTTTCCCTGACGATGTGCACGCTCTACATAGCAACTAAAGAAACAAGAAAGTAATCCACAAGCCCTTCAAGCTGGACATCCTGTCATGTTACCTGCAGCTGGAGACAAAAGCCCAGCCCATCCATTGCAGCTACTGCACTTCTTGGATAGCACAGAGAGAGAAAGAAGCAATATTAACAGTTGTGTCTGTGTGTCGGCAGGTTTGGGCCTTCCTTATCTCACCAACTCTGTGTCCCAGCTTTTTCCTGGGAACGAGTCCAGTCCGGGCAGTGGTGTAGGGGGCTTTTGCAGGCAGCTTGAGCACTGCAGGGGTCTAGCTAGGTTGGAATGGACCCAGGTGCAAGAAATGGACTCCCCTCCTCCCACATCACCATCCTCTCCCCTGTCCTACCCCATTCCCTCCTTCCTCCCAGTGTGCTTATTGCAGAAAACTGTCAACATGCTAAGTCTGGTGAGCCTGTTGCTCTGACTCCAGAGACTCTGCAGCCCCTCTCCCTCCCTCGGCATGCTGTGGCTGCGCTGTCTGCCTCGTGCTGCCACCGGTGCTTACTGTGTCCTGTGCCACCCACTGGCTGGATCCCACGCATGTTGTGCACTGAAGGTGCTTCTGCTCAGCTCAGTCTCCATCCAGCCGTGCTGAAACAGGACAGAATGGATGTCCCCCCAACTCCTCCCTGTCCCTATGATAGCTATGCCCCAGCACTATTAGGAAGTTTTCATACTGGGCACAGAAAGGAGTGGGGATGGGGCCAGCGCTCTGCCCCCATCCCTCACCCACTCTGAAAATTTCCTTACAAAGAGTCCTGCCATGAAGGAAGGTTTCAGAGTCGGTGGGGATGGAGTCCTGGTGCCTGAAGGGGGCTTTCACCAAGCTAAGCCCTGCCCTCCATCCTGGAGGGCCCGTCCCCTTGCACATAGGAGGACCATAATTGGGAGCTGAGCCTGGGTCCCACAGCGCCTTGCTATGCCCCCGAGTCCAGTGTTTAACTTGTGCCAGGTCTCAGCCTCAGCCCCTTGTCCCTGCTGCTACTCTGCAGGCCCCTCCTCCCATCTCTACTTTGTCAGCCTAAATAAATGTAAATTATTGCACCTAGGAACAAATAACAAACAAAGAGCAACAGGAGCACAAAGATAAGGTTGGGGATAACTGGCTAGGCAGCAGCACTGGGGAGAAGGATCCGGGAGTTAGGGTGGATTATAAATTGAACAGGAGTCAGCAATGGAATGCTGTTGCAAAAAAGGCAAGTGCTATTTTGTAGGGGCGGGAAAACCGGTAAATCCGGTATCCGATAATGCCGGTACCGGGCGTACCGGCATTATCGGATTCGACCCGGTAAATCCGGTCCCGTTACCGGATTCCGGGTACCGGATTTTTTTACATTGCAGCCATTTAAAAATGGCTGCAATGTAAAAACTTAAAGCCCCACCAAAAAAGTTAAAAAAAAAAAACCCTCCCCGAGTCCAGGCTGCGCGGGTGGAAGGGGGGACACCCCCCACCCACCCTGCCCAGCCTGGATTTTTGTTTAAAAAAAGACTCAGAGGCGAGCCCACCCCCCAGCACCAGCGGCCGCGGCGTCCCCGCAGCCGCCGGTAAGTATGACCCGATCCCTGGGGGGGGTGTTTAACACCCCCCCACCCCCCAGGGATCACCCCTACTAAAGTTCATAGCTTGCTTACCTTGCGGAGCTCCGGGTGCGGCGGCGGCGGGCGGTCCGGCGGCCTCAGCGCCGGCTGTGGCTGCCGGCGTCAGAGACGCTCTAGGCCTTCCGGGGAAACCCGGAAGTTCCCCGGAAGGCCTAGAGCGTCTCTGACGCCGGCAGCCACAGCCGGCGCTGAGGCCGCCGGACCGCCCGCCGCCGCCGCACCCGGAGCTCCGCAAGGTAAGCAAGCTCTGAACTTTAGTAGGGGTGATCCCTGGGGGGTGGGGGGGTGTTAAACACCCCCCCCCAGGGATCGGGTCATACTTACCGGCGGCTGCGGGGACGCCGCGGCCGCTGGTGCTGGGGGGTGGGCTCGCCTCTGAGTCTTTTTTTAAACAAAAATCCAGGCTGGGCAGGGTGGGTGGGGGGTGTCCCCCCTTCCACCCGCGCAGCCTGGGAGGGGGAGGGGGAAGGAATTCATTGATTTCAATGGGGACACAGCGCCCCATTGAAATCAATGAAATAAAACCGGTACCGGCATACCGGATTTAATCCGGGAATCCGGTTTTTAGAGAACCGGTAACCGGTAAATCCGGTAGCCGGTAATGGGCCCGGGGTCCCACCTCTACTATTTTGGGCTGCATGAATGGGTGGGTCAAGCCACGATGCTTGAGGTAGTAGTTCCACTTTATTCAGCACTGGTGAGAGCTCATCTGGAGTACCGCGTCCAGGTTGTGACGCTGCACTTCAAGAAAGCTGTTGACAAATTGGAGAAGATTTCGAGGAGAGCAACTTAGATAATAAAGGGTCTGGAGAGCAAAGCCATATGAGGGAAGGCTGAAAGAACTGTGGATGTTTGGCTTTGAGAAAAGAAGAGTCGGGGGGTGGGAGGGACACAAGAGCAGTTTTCAAATATCTAAAAGGAGGCCACAAAGGAGATGGTGAAGGTTTGCTCTCCACTGTCACAGAAGGCAGAACAAGAGGGAATAGGTTGAAATTGCTGCAATGTAGACGTCAATGAAATATTAGGGAAAACTTCCCAATTGTGAGAACTGTTGGGCAACAGCATAAGTTGCCAGGGAGGTTGTGGAATCTCCTTCTTTGGAGGTTTTCAAAACCCGGCTGGACAAGCATCTGTCTGCAAAACTGTCACCAGGGCTATCCTGCTGTGGGGCAGGGGGCTGGACTAGAGGAACCCCCAGGACTCTTCTACTCCAAAATTCGATGATTCAATTATTATGATTCTAAGTTCATACAAGGATAAATTCCATCTCTGCAACTGGAAGCTTACCTGGTCTTCAATAAAAGATCTGCAGTGGACAGTGCAGCTACTACCATGATAGCTGAGGATTAATTCTCAGGGCAAGGTCTTAGGGCTCATTCACACAACAGAGGCCTTTTTAGATGAGCACTTTTTCTCCTGGACTGCAGAGTTCGCGAGAAACAAAGTTGCATGTGTGTGTAGGGGGAAGTTAGACATTCCCTCCCCTGATTCTGGAAGTTGGCCAGCACCACTGAAAACAGCACATTCGTGCATAGATGGAGAGCCAGACTTATGAAACCTTGATATTGGGGTTTCATAAGTCCAGATCTCCATTCACGTGCTAGTGTGCTGTTTTCGATGGCACCGGCCAACTTCCTAAATTGGGGAAACATCTAACACACACACGTGACTTTGTTTCTGGCAGAGAAAAAGCACTTGTCTGAAAATGCCCTCTGGTGTGTAGTGTCACAAAACCACATCCTGAGTGTTGTGTGAAATCCCAACTACTTCCTGTGTTGAGAACCCTGTGTTGTCTGCAAAGAATGCGAGGAGGGCAGGGCTGGCCTTTGGGGTGTGTGTGCAGATACAGCAGTTACCCCGTATCTGACAATTTAGGGGGTCCTGAGGAAACGTTTCCCCAGAAGCCTCAGGAACTTGGGAACCCCCCATGGCCGCTGCTGCTCCAGGGAGGCTCTTGGAGGCAGGAGCCATGCCCCTGTTGATTCTCATAGTGACAAGGCACCTCAGGAGGCACCCTAGAGTGATGGTGGGGGTGGGGGGCTCTTGGGTCCCTGATGTGCTGTTCCTGAGGCTCCTGGAGACGTGCTTCTTGTGGGGTCTGTTACTTCCCCCACCCTAGCATTCCACCACTTCTAAGGTCAACCCTGTAGGAGGGTTCATTGAATGCAGGGGTCTCCTCAGCTGTGTGAATGCATTGCTACAGGAAAAGGCAAGCAAAACTGAGGAACAAGTGGGGAGTTTGCAACAAGGAAGGAGGTTATATGAATGGACCCATAATCCCTCTTTGGACTATGTACATATTGTGCACTGGCACTGGGTAGTGTATAGCCAAACCTGTAGGTACAACATTGATACAGGGGACAGACGGGGGCCAATTGGGCTTGCCTTCCCAGAAGTTCATGTTTTCTTAGAAGAATTAAGATTATTACTCTCTGGCATTGGGCTTTCAGTCACTTGTCTGAGACTTCAAACATCTTAGGTCTTCAGACTAACAAACTGAGGGGGGAAAACTGGAATACATCTTATTTCTACAGGGGGGTGGGGGGAGATTTACAATGGGGTAGGGTAGTACTAGATCATCAAGCCAGCCCAGTGGAGCTCTCATTTTACACACATAACCCGGCCATTAGAAATCTCTGCGTGTGGCCTGGTTCCTGCCCTCTGCTCCTCAGACTGTTGTTGAAGGCTGGAGTTTGCATCCTGAAAGGTGTAGCATGAAGCCCAGGATTGGGCTACATTTGAGCAGGCAGGCTTGGCCTGGGAACTCTGGGAAGAACAAGCAAGGAGGGGATGCTGGAGTGGAAGTGATTTGAATTAGAACAAACTGGCTGCTGAATGGAAGCTTTTATTCCAGCCTGGAGAAAGCTTTGTTAGTCAAGCACATGGGATGCACAAAAGCCTCCACTTGAATTCATTGAGTTTTAATTGGTTCTCAGGTGGGGGAGGAGATGGGTGTTGGGAATTAGGGATTCCTTAAAGAGACAATAGCCTCAAAACTTAACACCCCAAGATTTGGGGGTCTGGCCTTATTCAACTATCTTGAATTAGGATAAGGAATCATTGAAGTTGAGAAATCAGAGACAGGAGGATCCACAATAGAAAAGGAAGGGAGATCAGTCTGTTAGAAGAGCACTGAACAATGAAAGAGGGGGAAAGAAAGGAGGTGACTCACACACAGAGAAAGAGCCAACGAGAATGTGAAATGAACTTTGAGGGAGGGGGAAAAGATGCTGTTTTGGAGATTGCTTCTCTTTCCTGCTATTATGACTATGACAGTTACCTCTAGCCACATTCCTTCTTTTTATTAGCACTTTTAAGACTTCCCTCACTTCCTGATCCTCTTCCTCACAGTGTCTTTGGAGAGCCTGTGTTAAAAAGCGAGGTAATGAATCATTGCAGCAGGGTGAGGAAGAAAATCTCTGAGAGCAGTAATCTAGTAAGATCCAGTTGTGAGGTGGGACATGGAGTTTCCAAGCTGACTTGTAGCCACAGAGCACACTGGGGGTGTGGGGGGTGGAGAATGTTGTGTTGTCAGCAAGAAAGGGGACTGGCTAGCAGCGGAAGAAGGGGTAGATCAAGATGCCTGCCACTGATGGAGGGAAAGGGGTGTGGTCAGGAAGTCCATCTTTCATGCCTGGTTCACACAGCAATAACTGTGAAGTGCCTACACAGTTATTGGACCTGCCTGATGTCATTCTCATCGTAACCAAGCCAAGTACGTGCACTTGTGACCTCGCATCTTCATGAATGTTAGACCCCTTGTCTCTCCCTCTGTTCCCCTTCCTAAGTCTCTCCCACAGCTCCTGTCTCTCAGATTGTAAGCCCTAGGGGCAGGGACCGTGTCTATTTTATTACTTTGTAAAGTGCCAGGTACACTGATGGCGCTATATAAATGTTTGTTAATAATAATAATAAATAATACACTACACTGATAATTTGCATGTCATCACAGGATAATTTGTATTTCTACTCCTGTCTGAATCAGGGGTTAGTACCTTTTGCATGTCGGAAAGATAAACCCTGAACTGCAGGCGACTGTGTGAACACTTCCAGGGTAAAGTGTCCTGGGAGAAATGTGAATGCTCATGTGACCACGGCCTGAAAGTGGAGGTGGACTTGGAAAGCCAGGTTTCAAATCCTACCCCTAGCCATAAACTCATTGGGTGGCCTTGGGCAAGTCACTACCTCTCAGTCTCAGTCCCCCATCTGTTAAATGGGAATATGTGTGTATGTGTCTCCCTGTGTTCCCCTCACTTGTGTCCATTTAGATTATAAGCCCACTGGGCAGGGACCTGTCTCCAAAAATCTGTGACTGTAAAGCACTGTGTACGCCTAAGAGCATTATAGAAATGATAAGTGTAGTAGTAGTAGTAAGGAATGCCATCTCTCTGGGCTTAATAAAGGGACTTCAGGCTCTGGGGAAAGCTCTGATTTCTTTGGGCCAACCAGGGGTGCTCTCAGTAACTTGGGCTTCAAGATGGGGCAGGAGGCAGCCATGTCAGAAATGGGGCAGTTCATAAAGACTTTCCCCTTTTCCAAACAAGGCCCACCCCATTTGTGCCATAATGTCATGACTCTCTATAGGGGTAGGCTACATTAGAAACGGGGTATGGCAGCCCCTTTACCCCACCCCCTTTCCGATGCATGTCGCTCCCCTTGCAGAACGATTCAGATTCATGGACTGAACCCTCCCTTCCCTCCCCCACTGTAAGCACACCCCTTAAGCATCCCCACTCACAACTTCTATATGGCTCGCGGAGATGGTTCTTATTTTCAGAATAGTCTGAGGGAGGGAAAAGGTTCCCCACCCCTAAATTAGACCAGGAGACTCCCACTTTGTGTGGGCTGTGAGCTTCTTTTGACCCACAAAGCATGTAAGGCGTGATATTAAAAATTTCCTCAATTTTTAAATGACATCAAATCACAAAATATTGGGAGATTCTACACGGGCCTTCTCTGGCCACTTAATCCACTTTGCAGAGCTTAGAGGAGTGCAGGTGACTGCATTGCCTCTGGTATGGAATACAGCTCTTCTGGACTTGCTTTCATAGACAATTTAAAAGTTAAAAATCCCATAACATTAAAGTCACAAGGCTGGAAGGGACCTCAAGGGTCATCTCTTAATCTGAATCCAGAGTGTCCCTGGAGGGAATGAGGGCTAATCTGGTTTAAAGTGGAGCAACTTCCCATGTGGACAAGACCGAAGTACAGCGATGAGGAGGATGTGGTAAATGTGCACAGAGAAGTGATGTAATCAAGCCAAGCACATGCACCTGGGACCTCGCATCTTTATGAATGTTACACCCCTTGTCTCTACCTCTGTTCCCCTTCCTTTCTCTCCTCCCCCCCTCTGTTTCTCAGATTGTAAGCCTTAGGGCAGGAACCATGTCTGTTCCATTACTTTGTAAAGTGCCAGGTACATTGCTGGTGCTATATAAATGCTTGCTAATAATAATAATAATAATAATAATAATAATTAATAGATGTGATTGGTTAACAAGAAGATTAACCTTTGCATTCTCCTGACAGCTTGAAAGTGAATGCTCATGCCAGGTCCAAAATAGATGTGAGATAATGATGATCTCTCAAAGGAATTTTACAAATCTTGATTCATACAACCTCTGATAAGACTTACACATTCTGAAGAGAATTCCTTAAGTTCTCTAGTCAGTTTCATCATAGCTGCCTCCTGCTGGGCTACATATCCTGGTTTCTCTTCCAATTGAGTGTGTGCATACTAAATGTATTGATAAATCAGGACAAATCTGAACACATCTGCGGTATGCCCCAGGCCTTTAGCCATTCTGAAAAGTTTTTTCACATTCATGTGTACATGATCAGGATTTCCATTTACTTATAAGAACATGAAGAGATTTGGTTACTGAGCCCAAATGAGACGGGAGATGTGTTTGACATAATTCAGCAATTTAAGAGAACAACAATTTCAGAAGTTGCATTTTCAGGCTTTCACTTATGCTGGTGGCTCATTCTGGCACCAACTATGCAGCCCAAATATTCCATGGATTGTATTTGTTCTCTGGAAAATTCAAACCATAATTCTCCAAGATCTATAAGGTGGAACCTGCAGCTGATTCTTAAGTTGTTCATTTTCATTCTTTCCAGCCACTAGAATATCAACTACACTGGACAGCGATCTTGCTCATCCACTCAAAATCTAGCCCACATCCTGCTAAAACAAGGTGCTGATCTTATTCCAAATGGCGGCATGCTTACAATTCCATATATTTCACTCCTGGTAACAAATCCTGATACTTTCCCTTCACTTGCATTTGGAAGTCAGATTGGTATGTATCAATTCAACTCATTAAAAAAAACTGAAATAGAGAACAAGAAAAGGTCCTAAATATGAAGAAATGAAATTGTTTTGCACACAATCAGAAAAGTCAGTAATTATGAAATTGCCCTAAAAGACTGTAAGTCTCTTTCAAGATTGCCATAAACTGGGAAACTCGTTCTCCTCCTTGGTGTTTTGTGGAAATCTGTGGACGGGTTCACCTCTCTTGCCTGAGGAGCAGGCCTTCTTAGTTTCTTTGGGGAATTTTGCTTACCCCTTGCTACACTCCAAACAACCCTGGGCCCTGACTCAGCCTCCTGTTATCAATATCGCCTCCTTAGTGGTGTTTTGTTTAATTTGGTATCAGGCCTCCACCAAATCCCCTTATAGCCCACCGCAAATCCTCCTGGTTGGGGCTTTTCCTGGTTAAGGCCAGGTCCCCTCTAGTTCATACAGTTAAGTTCCCTTCCAGGTGTCCATACCACAGTTCGTTCCGACCTGAGTTCTTCAGCTTTGTCTGCTGAAAGGATCCTCATTTGTAGCATTGCCTCAAGATATTCCTGCGAGCTGTTTAGGCCTTCCTGCCTCTATCTTTTGAGGCTCCCAACAGCTAAACAGACTCCTTAGAGCGCCTTCCAAAACTCTCTCCCCTGTCATTCTGCTGCCTTCAGGTTATATAGCCAGCTGCCACAAAAAACACAACGGGGGTGGGGACGTCTTAACATAAATGAATAACAATTTTATTCTCAAAAATTGTGTGTTATTCATATGTGTATACGTTCACAACCCAAAAGATTCGTTCATGTTCTAAGAAACATACATGAAAACAGTTAAATCAACATTCAGAACAATATAATTTAAAAATAACTTCCAGTGTGTAGCAGGGAGCTGTCCTGCGGGGCTGCTGCCCCTTTAAGAGGGGGCTGTGGGTGCCAACCAGTGAGCTGTGTGCATGTGCATGGGTTTGGGGGAAGCAGGCCCATGGCATAAGATCAATCTGTGGAGGAAACAGGCTGAGAACCCAAGAGCAGAGAGGGCAGGACACTGGTCCCTTAAGGTTGAGGAGTGGAAGCCTGGCCACGCCCACTCTGATAGTATAAGAGGAGAGGCAAGACTGAAAGAAGAGGTAGTCTCTGCCTGGAAACTAAGGAGGCAACGTCTCGTAGGAAGAAGTTGTTTGGTCACGCTATGCTTTCCAGGGTTCTGAAGACTAGGAGAACCAGATCCAAGAAGGAGTGGACCCAGGTTTTGGGGAAGGCTCTGCCCAGGAGGGAGCCTCTTGCCTGGGGAAGGCTTACTGTGAGCCAGGGCCTTGCTGGCCTGGATGTTATGGACTTTGGGGGTGTTTGCTATGGACACAGGAATATCCCACCTGACTACTACTGAGTCAGGCAAGACTTGACACGAGGCAACTGAGCCGGCAGCCCAGGGAGACACTGAGTGCTGTATGTGTGTCTCTAATAAAGACCTTGTGCTAATTTCCACATGTGACTAATGTTGAGCTGATTCCTGAGTGATTGACAGCCTAGGGGGGACTGACCTGCAGAGACTTACCACCTGGAAGCTGCCCACTGTACACAGTGATTTCACAGAATTAAGTCCATATCGTTCCTTGTATTCTCCTATTAGTAAGAGAAGAACAAAAGGTTTAATCAGCTTTTCAGTGATTTTTTGTGGTGTCCTCTTTGGTTGGTAATAGAAATCATTTAGATTATATATTTGTAGCCCACTAGTTGCTTTGGGTAAAGTTTTTTGCAATTAATTGTGACAGTGATTTTTGCACTTTTTTTTAAAATGCAGTTAGTTCAATTCATTTATGTTAACATCCCCCCCCCACCCACCCCCCGTTATGTTATTTGTGGATACTAATAATGGCTTGTTTTAAGGGGTGGTAAATATATATATCCCTATAGTCATTTGTTTGCTATAGAGCCAGCTGTGCCTGTACGTGGACTTCCATTAGCTTGGTTTCTTAAAGGGGCCATGACCTGAATCCTTGCCATAGGGTCTTTGTCGCCGCACCCCCCAATAAGACACAGAGACCAAGTGCTGGATTAAATCAGGCCGCACTCTTTATTCAACCAATTAAAAGACGGTGGGTGATTGCACAAGCAATATGGGTCCAGTATGATTAGCTAACTGATTCTTATAAACTGGTCGCTGGCCGGGATGTGCCTTCCCGTGCCAGTTCCAACACCAACAAGGCTCCCCTTCGACAGCACCCTGGCTCTGGCCGAAAGGGGGAGCGTCCCAACAGTGGGCTTGAGTAAGGAGGTGAGTACCCGCTCAGCCAGCAGACCGTGCAGGTACTTACTGACCGAACTGCAGTACCCCTCCCCGGGGAATAACCCCAGTGCGTGCTGCCTGCGCCTAGCACTGGGTGTCACCTCCCCATCTCTTAAGGAGATGACTCGTTTAATCAATTCCTATCCTATTTAACCTACCAAACCATACTGGACCCCCGCTGAGTGCGACAATCGTACCCCTTGAAAAGTAAAATTCTCTTAGTGTTATTGTTCCAATTCACATATATATCTGTATGTGTTGTCAAATTAGTATGAATATCATTTCCAGATCGGTATTTTATAATTAATATTAGCCAATTACCAATTGCCAATCACAACCTATTTAGCCTAATCTGCACTGTTGAAGGGGCGAAACAAACGACCCTAAATCAGGTTAGTCGTTAAAATTCCCCTTCGGTTCCCTAAGGGCAACCAGTAACTACCACAGTGCTAGAGGTGAGGTGGGTGGGGCTGCTTTCGGCTCTCCCCCGACGATCTGCCGACCACGCGGCTAGGAACTGCTCCGCCCCTTCTAAAGGGGGCGGGGCTTGTCCTCCATTTCGGCGCGGCGTGCTTTCCCGCCGCGCACAGTCTGCCTGGCAACAGACTCTCCGGCCAGAGCGCTCTAACGCGCTCCGCCGGCAACAACCTCCGTCCCGTCTCTTCCCTCTCATGGAGGGGGCGGGACAATAACCCCGTCGCCGACATGCGGCGGCGAAGGGGACTTGTCGCCGCACCCCCCAATAAGACACAGAGACCAAGTGCTGGATTAAATCAGGCCGCACTCTTTATTCAACCAATTCAAAGACGGTGGGTGATTGCACAAGCAATATGGGTCCAGTATGATTAGCTAACTGATTCTTATAAACTGGGCGCTGGCCGGGATGTGCCTTCCCGTGCCAGTTCCAACACCAACAAGGCTCCCCTTCGACAGCACCCTGGCTCTGGCCGAAAGGGGGAGCGTCCCAACAGTGGGCTTGAGTAAGGAGGTGAGTACCCGCTCAGCCAGCAGACCGTGCAGGTACTTACTGACCGAACTGCAGTACCCCTCCCCGGGGAATAACCCCAGTGCGTGCTGCCTGCGCCTAGCACTGGGTGTCACCTCCCCATCTCTTAAGGAGATGACTCGTTTAATCAATTCCTATCCTATTTAACCTACCAAACCATACTGGACCCCCGCTGAGTGCGACAATCGTACCCCTTGAAAAGTAAAATTCTCTTAGTGTTATTGTTCCAATTCACATATATATCTGTATGTGTTGTCAAATTAGTATGAATATCATTTCCAGATCGGTATTTTATAATTAATATTAGCCAATTACCAATTGCCAATCACAACCTATTTAGCCTAATCTGCACTGTTGAAGGGGCGAAACAAACGACCCTAAATCAGGTTAGTCGTTAAAATTCCCCTTCGGTTCCCTAAGGGCAACCAGTAACTACCACAGTGCCAGAGGTGAGGTGGGTGGGGCTGCGTTGCTCTCCCCCGACGATCTGCCGCCACGCGGCCAGGAACTGCTCCGCCCCTTCTAAAGGGGGCGGGGCTTGTCCTCGATTTCGGCGCGGCGTCTTTCCCGCCGCGCCCAGTCTGCCCGGCAACAGACTCTCCGGCCAGAGCGCTCTAACGCGCTCCGCCGGCAACAAACTCTGTCCCGTCTCTTCCCTCTCATGGAGGGGGCGGGACAATAACCCCGTCGCCGACATGCGGCGGCGAAGGGGACTTGTCGCCGCACCCCCCAATAAGACACAGAGACCAAGTGCTGGATTAAATCAGGCCGCACTCTTTATTCAACCAATTCAAAGACGGTGGGTGATTGCACAAGCAATATGGGTCCAGTATGATTAGCTAACTGATTCTTATAAACTGGGCGCTGGCCGGGATGTGCCTTCCCGTGCCAGTTCCAACACCAACAAGGCTCCCCTTCGACAGCACCCTGGCTCTGGCCGAAAGGGGGAGCGTCCCAACAGTGGGCTTGAGTAAGGAGGTGAGTACCCGCTCAGCCAGCAGACCGTGCAGGTACTTACTGACCGAACTGCAGTACCCCTCCCCGGGGAATAACCCCAGTGCGTGCTGCCTGCGCCTAGCACTGGGTGTCACCTCCCCATCTCTTAAGGAGATGACTCGTTTAATCAATTCCTATCCTATTTAACCTACCAAACCATACTGGACCCCCGCTGAGTGCGACAATCGTACCCCTTGAAAAGTAAAATTCTCTTAATGTTATTGCTCCAATTCATATATATATGTGTACGTGTTGTCAAATTAGTATGAATATCATTTCCAGATCGGTATTTTATAATTAATATTAGCCAATTACCAATTGCCAATCACAACCTATTTAGCCTAATCTGCACTGTTGAAGGGGCGAAACAAACGACCCTAAATCAGGTTAGTCGTTAAAATTCCCCTTCGGTTCCCTAAGGGCAACCAGTAACTACCACAGTGCCAGAGGTGAGGTGGGTGGGGCTGCGTTGCTCTCCCCCGACGATCTGCCGCCACGCGGCCAGGAACTGCTCCGCCCCTTCTAAAGGGGGCGGGGCTTGTCCTCGATTTCGGCGCGGCGTCTTTCCCGCCGCGCGCAGTCTGCCCGGCAACAGACTCTCCGGCCAGAGCGCTCTAACGCGCTCCGCCGGCAACAAGCTCCGTCCTGTCTCTTCCCTCTCATGGAGGGGGCGGGACAATAACCCCGTCGCCGACATGCGGCGGCGAAGGGGACTTGTCGCCGCACCCCCCAATAAGACACAGAGACCAAGTGCTGGATTAAATCAGGCCGCACTCTTTATTCAACCAATTCAAAGACGGTGGGTGATTGCACAAGCAATATGGGTCCAGTATGATTAGCTAACTGATTCTTATAAACTGGGCGCTGGCCGGGATGTGCCTTCCCGTGCCAGTTCCAACACCAACAAGGCTCCCCTTCGACAGCACCCTGGCTCTGGCCGAAAGGGGGAGCGTCCCAACAGTGGGCTTGAGTAAGGAGGTGAGTACCCGCTCAGCCAGCAGACCGTGCAGGTACTTACTGACCGAACTGCAGTACCCCTCCCCGGGGAATAACCCCAGTGCGTGCTGCCTGCGCCTAGCACTGGGTGTCACCTCCCCATCTCTTAAGGAGATGACTCGTTTAATCAATTCCTATCCTATTTAACCTACCAAACCATACTGGACCCCCGCTGAGTGCGACAATCGTACCCCTTGAAAAGTAAAATTCTCTTAGTGTTATTGTTCCAATTCACATATATATCTGTATGTGTTGTCAAATTAGTATGAATATCATTTCCAGATCGGTATTTTATAATTAATATTAGCCAATTACCAATTGCCAATCACAACCTATTTAGCCTAATCTGCACTGTTGAAGGGGCGAAACAAACGACCCTAAATCAGGTTAGTCGTTAAAATTCCCCTTCGGTTCCCTAAGGGCAACCAGTAACTACCACAGTGCCAGAGGTGAGGTGGGTGGGGCTGCGTTGCTCTCCCCCGACGATCTGCCGCCACGCGGCCAGGAACTGCTCCGCCCCTTCTAAAGGGGGCGGGGCTTGTCCTCGATTTCGGCGCGGCGTCTTTCCCGCCGCGCCCAGTCTGCCCGGCAACAGACTCTCCGGCCAGAGCGCTCTAACGCGCTCTGCCGGCAACAAGCTCTGTCCTGTCTCTTCCCTCTCATGGAGGGGGCGGGACAATAACCCCGTCGCCGACATGCGGCGGCGAAGGGGACAACTCAGGCTGAAACCCCTGTGACTCTGTCACAAAATCATTCAATGATTACTAGTGGTCTGGAGCACAACACACTTGAAGAATAGGTGCACATGGGCCATAATCCATAAACGCTGTGGGCTTCAATGAAGCAACTCTGAAAGAAGAGGTTTGTGGATCGTAGCCGCCTTGCCAGTGTGTTTCATCGCACCAGAGGGCATAATGAGGTGAGAGTTCTAGCAGCCGTCATTCCTTTGAGAAAGGGTACCAGCTGGTACTTGGGTATAGCACTTGTGGCTTCAAAGTATTGTTATTAATCATTGACTGTATATAGCACTTTGGGGATACAAACCTTATGTAGCTCACCCTGGAAACAATCCTGTCCAAGCACAATGGACCAAATATCCTGTTGTTAGCTCCCATGATAGTGATATTTTTGTTAAAATATAAGCCAATCTCCTCAGTGATTCCTCAGGAGCACTCACCCTCTGACAACAACAATCCCTCTTCACTCTCTAGGTCTGTCCAGTTAAATTTTTCTAAATGCTCCTTACAGATTCCCTTTTGCTTTAGGGAACTTTTTTTTTTTTTTTTTAAATTGTTGAAAATTGCTGACTACATCTGCTACAATTTCTTCTCTCCTACACAATGCTCTCTTTTCCCTTTATTTCATTTATTTATTTGTTTACGAAATTCATATCCCAACTGTTCCACAAAAAGCAGGTGAAAAGAACGAGCATTTTTAAAAAACCACCCCTAACTTATCGCTGGACCACCAGAAGTCTGCTTGAACAAAAATGCTTCACATGCCTAGACTCAAGCTTTGGCAAACCTCCGTGAAAGAGAGCTACACAAGGGAGGAGCCCGCCTCTGTCTGCACCCTCATTGTCCATGCTTGGTGCGCCGAGGGGCCATCCAGAAGGCCACTCCCGGCTGGCCAAAAGAGAGCATGATGGAACATAGGGGAGCAGGCGGTCCCTGAGGTATGTTGAGCCCAAGCTGTTTAGGGCTTTATAGATCAAAACCAGCACTTGAATTAGGCCCAACTTACTATAGGAGGCCAATGCAGACCCTGGAGCACTTGTAATATGCTCCCAGCTGCCCAAACCCATCAGAAGGCAGGCTACCACATTCTCCACCAGCTGCAGCCTCCAAACACTCTTTAAGGACAGCCCCATGTAGAGTGCATTACAGTAGTCAAACCTCGAGGTTACAAAGGCATGAATGATGGCAGTTATTGTCTCTCATTCTGTGTTCTAGAAAATTTGGGCTGTAATCTCAAATGACTTCCTCTGGAATAATTCCAATGGAATCAGTGGGAATCTTCCCTAATAATTGGTTTGAGGATTTCAACCACAAGGAGCAAGCACAGCCTAATAGCTTGGGATGGTCTCATCTGTCACTTTGTCCTGTGATTACGAACCCACACCTTCCTCACCATTGTTAAGCATGTCACTGTCTTCAAGATATTCTCAAGTGAGGAAAATCCATAGCAGCACAAAACTACCCAAAGAACAGAACTCTTCAAAAGTCAGCTGTTGATCTTGGCCTGACTCTTACTTCAATGGTTCCCAAACATTTTGCCTGTGAAGCCAGACTTTATTATTTATTATTATTATGACTGCACTTCCAGTGTTCAAAAGTGCTTTACAGTCCTTATCTAGTTCACCCTAGAAACAGCCCTGTAAAGTAGGTCATTATTATTCCCATTTGACAGATGAAGAACTGAGGCTGAGAGATAGGGGCTGTTTTTTAAAGGGATGCACTCACCCACCCGAGCACCTGTCTGAAGACAGCGTGTGTGGGCCCACGCTCCCATGATCCATGCATCGCTCACTCATGCACATGAAATATCAGGGGGGAAACCTAGGATGCTCCATGCGGGGGCATGAGCAGGCAGTGTGTGTGTAGAGGCACACACCTGTCCTGGCCCATCTGATGCCCCCCCACCGGAAGTATGTGTGCACTCCATCGAGCATGCATGAACCCGCCTCCTGACCATGCCTATTTAAAAACTGCCAGTGACTTGCACACAGACAGTGAGTTCATGGGTAAGGTAGGATTTGAACTCTAGTCTCCCAGCACCAAGCACCTGATCCATTAGGCTACATTGGCTCCAATCTTAATCTAGATTTAACTATAATTCCATGACCTCAGACAGCAATGAGAACATTCAACGTTTATCAAACATCAATCAGGATTGAGACACCATCTACAGATGGTGTCACCCCTCTTAGGCTCCTGAGCCATAGTCTGGAAACTTCAGGCTTAGATGTTATTATTATTAAGTATTATTATTATAAGCATTTATATAGCACAAGCGATGTACCTGGTGCTTTACAAAGAATAAGATAGACATGGTCCCTGCCCGAGAGCTTACAATCTAAAGACAGGGGGAGGGGAGACAGGGAAGGGGGAACAGAGGGAGAGACTAGGGGTGGGTGAACGCGGTTCGGCAGTTCGGAGTTCGGCCCGAACTTGGACTGTTCGGATGACCGAATTCGAACCCGAACCCGAACGCGAACATACCGAACAAACCGAACACCGAACGGCGAAATGGCCGAACAGTTCGGTCAGTTCGGATCGCGTTCGGATGAGTTCGGGTGGCAAAAAAAGGTTCAGTGGAAGGTCAAACATTACAGGGAGGTGTCAGTCACTGAGGAGCAGACTTCCAGGCACCAGGGGTGGAGAGGCTTGCAAGAAACGAAACTAATTATCTGCCTCCCCACTTCCCAACACCTTCTGAGCTAGTCACTGTTCCTGAACAGCAGGTGTTGAGTAGGATTTTTAGATTGCTTTAAGTTTCATTTCACTTTTGTAATGAAATGAAACTTAAACCATAAACTGAAACCTTGTGTTATGCACTGTACAGACTCATTGAGTATGTAATGTATGTATTTCACTACAGACTCCTCTTCTATTTGTGATTCCCCCCCATCCCATATATATGGGATGTATATATATCCATATATATCCATATATATATCCATATATATGGATATATGGATGTATATATATCCATATATATCCATATACATATATATATATGGATACATATATATATATGGATATGGATATGGGATGGGGGGGATAGATAGATAGATGAAGACAGTTGTAGGAGTTACCTTAGTGATAGAGATAGCGTTAGTGATTTAGTTTTAGTGTTTGTAGGAGTAGGTCTGTGTACTTATTAGATAATCCATTTAGTTCATAGCATTTAGATTAGTTAATAGCAGTTAGATTTAGTGTAGACAGCTATATATAATATTAAATTTAAAAAATAAGAAAACCCCATATAAAAACCAAATAAAGAACAAAAGAAAACCATATAAAACCCAATAAAAAACCATATAAAAAACAAAAAAAACCATAACAACACTTCCCGAACGGCCGAACCGAACAGCTGAACAGACAAACCGAACAGCCGAACGGCCTAACCGAACACCCTGTTCGGATGACCGAACCGAACAGCCAAACCCGAACTCGGCGAACGAACCAACGAATGAACCGAACGGACGAACCGAACGCAGACGAACCAAACGGCCGAACCCGAACCGCGATCTGTTCGCCCATCCCTAGGAGAGACAAGGGATGCGACATTCATGAGGATCGAGAGCTCAGGTACATGTGCTTGGCTTGGTTACAGTAAATTGGGAGTTTTATTCCACAGACCTGTATAAATTGGCAGCTACCCTAATTGCAATTTGAATAGCCACAAGGATACCAATATATAACGCAAACAATTTAGTAGTCCCTGGAACAATTTTATTTCAGCTACAGTTACCATGCTCTTGCAAGAACATTAGAAGCACCTATGCGTTGCTCAGCTGAGGGCTACAATAGCAACTTGCCAGGTAATTTGCAGAAAATTTAATGATTTGCTGCTGCCTGTATCTTTTTAATACAGTACTTCAGCCTACAAGAACTAGAGATCTCAGCATCCAGAGTTCCATCTAAATAGAAGTGGAAACAGGGGCTTTCATCTCCTGAAGCCAGGGGTTCCCCAACTATAGGTAGGAACCTTGAGTACTAGGGTCATACCATCTATGAATTTTATTTATTTATTTAAAATGGATATCCTGCCCCTCCTGCCCACAGGAGTTGCATTTCCAGTTGGCACCCCTGAGATTATATTTCAGTCTCAAAATGGGGTCCTGCAAGGGAAAACTTTTGAGCTGCTGCCGTAAACTGAGACAGGGGAGGGGACCCTCAGGCACATGGGCCAAATGCAGCCCTCAGCTAGCTTTCTTTTAAAATTATTTATTTATTCATTTGTTATATTTATATGCCGCCCCCTCATGCCAACGGCATCTCGGGACGGCTTCCAATATACACTAAAAACACTTTAAGGTCACTTTTTAAAATTACAATAATTCAACAAGTTTTTTAAAAAAAACCTTTACCCTAATTTAACCCACCCCTCCCTCCCCACCCTTGAAGGCCTGGGAGAACAGCCACGTCTTGCAGGCCCGCCGAAAGGCCAGCAGACTTGGGGCCAGGCGAGCTTCCTCCAGGAGAGAGTTCCACAACCACGGCCCTGCTACCGAGAATGCCCTCTCCATTGTGGCCCCCCGCCTTACGCGGGGGACCTCCAACAGAGCGCTCCTGGTGGACCGAAGGGGTCATCCTGAATCGCGGAAGGCGAGGTGGTTCCTGAGATATCTGGGGCCAAGACCATACAGGGCTTTATAGATCAACGTCAAGACCTTGAACCTGGCTCGGTACATTACAGGCTGCCAGTGCAGCGCACGGAGCACCGGCGTTACGTGCTCACGTCAACCCGTCCCTGTTAAGAGATGGGCCGCTGCATTCTGCACTAGCTGCAACCTCCGGGCCAGCATCTGGGGAAGCCCCACATAAAGCGCGTTACAGTAGTCCAGCCTCGAGGTGATGAAGGCATGGATCAAAGTGGCCAGGTCAGATATGGAGATGTATGGGCCCTACACAGACATCTCTTGCTATATTTCTTCCCTAGACTTACTCTAGACTGACTTACTCTAGACTTCCCCTGATCCACACGGGTCTAACAGGTTCTGATTGCTCTGTTTTGGCCCAGCCTTACAGATGCATTTCATTGTTTACAAACACTGCACAAACTATAGATGTGAACTTCAGAGGCAGGCTTTGTCACTGGTGCGTCTCTATCATTTTACCAATGTGCACAGTATGATTTACTGGAATGAAGTCACTGTTTACGGCGTGCCCTTTCTCCCACCTTTGTTTTGGCTGGTGAGTGGGAAAGGTGCTGTTTCCCTTTAAGAAGGTCATTTTCACTGTCCTGATGGTGTAATTAGCCTGTTAAAGAAAAAGCAGAGGCTGGAAATTGAATTGAACAAGCCAGGCTTTAGCCCCAGGATGAAGCCGGATCTACAAGGATTGTTATGCTAATCATCTGGGATCAGCGGTTCCTTTGCCCTTCAAACTCCCAGGTAGCTACTTGCTGAGAATACCGCACTGAGGCACAGCAAACTGCAACTTTTCTGCATTTTCATAGTGGCTTTCACCCAAAGGTTTCCAAATACATTACAGCTCATTTTACAACACCCCTTATTATATCATCCTTTTCCCTTGTTATTTATAGTTAATGAAAAGAAGTTGTTGTTCTAAACATACAAAAGGCGGAACAGTCTGAAGGTGAGCAGTGATACAGATAGAGTTAGGAGAGGACACATCCATACAGTAAGCAAGTATGTCTAAATCTAAAATCATCACTTTGAGTGTATTCCCTCCATGTTAATTAAGAATGGCATTGTTTGTTGAAGTTCACAAACCAGATAACTCTGTTAGAACAATAGCAGTAACCTTGGCCTAGCTTGGTTGGACGGGGACCTTGTGCAGAAAGTGTAATGAGCCTTCCTTTTTCCTGGAGCCTCCTCCCTTAGAACCGATGGTCTATTCAGCCCAGCATCCTGTCTCCGACAGGGGCAAGAGACAAGAGGTTGCAATGGAGTGATCCACTTCCCTCTAATTGCTCCCAGTTTCCACCCCTCAGAGGTTCCTGTCTTTGCCAGCACAGCCCCGTTCCTTTTTGCTCCCAAAGCTTGCCCTCTATAAGCTGGCAGCCCCTTCCACTCCTTTCCTCTTCTTGGAAATTCAGCTGAGGGAGTGTGGCATGGAAAGCAGTGGCATAACTTTGGGTTAAATTTGGGGGTAGGTATTGGATCTACCCTGACCCATAAAAGCTCCACTCCTGGACAAGAAAGACTTCCTGAAACTCACAGATGCCCCATCCCCTCACTCTGAAGCTCATAATGACAGTGAAAGCACTTAATTAAACTCTGAAATGTCTGAAACTTTAAAAGTTTCTTTTGCAAGGCAGGAACCATACTCACTGAATCTGAGGATCCTTCCCATTCCACACCACTAACAACAAACTGGACTATCAGCTGTTAATCTTCTGCCAGCTCATTGGCATCCCACTAGCTCAGAAGTAAACACACCCTAGACAGATATGCCCTGAGAGTATTTTCCTCTCCTCCCTAAAGTTCCAAAGAGAGAGCCTCCCCTGCCCCCAAATCCCCTTGTCCTGCAAATTAAATCAAATTATAGTGTAAGTGACTTAATTTTATTAGCCCATGAAGCACACTATTTGCTCAAACTGCAGCCCAAGGCACTTAGTAAGTCTTCAGTGGGTGCTAATCAGTAATCACCCATTTGCCTATTCACACATTCCACATGGTTGTGTCCATCCCACCCCCCAGTCCGGCTCTTGAGCCCTGGTGCCGCTGTACCACCTGCTCCTATTTTAGCTATACCTTTATTCCTGGGGGGGAAAGATAGCGCACCAGACTGTCATAGGCAAAGCTAAGAAGAGGGAATGAAGAACGGATATGGGAACAGGGAAAAAGGAGAGGGAAGGGGTACTGCTGATATTGTTAGTCTATCCTATGGTAGTGCCATCCTATGGAAGGAGATGGTAAGAACTGCCCAAGAATTTGCACAAGGTCAGGCTGTCACTAGAGCTGGAATGAATATCTGTGGCAAATCTCATGTCTGACAATTTTGTGTATTTCAAATCAGGTCCAAAAAAGTGGATATGAACTACTATTTGGTACCCACTCAATTTGTGTAAAATAATACTCACTTTGTTTTATTTATTTCAGTCATTTCAGTATTTTGATTTCTGTTTCAGCACCATTGCCAAAATGAAGTAACCAAAATACTGAAACAAAATACTAGAACAGACAGATATGCGAAGACTCTTTCTGTGGTGAATACTTAGGAATTGCAAACATAGAAATCCCTATTAGTTTCAGCTCTATCTATAACTACAATACCATGCTGTTGTTTGGTTTTGATCCATGGCTCTAGGGAAGCATTCCCAGAAGGGGATGAAATGCAGAAGTTTCTAAAGTGATGACACTATGGGCCAGTGGAGCTGAGAATCTGGCCCCATTTTATATATATAATACTGTGAGTCAGAATGCATTTCTGAAATAGCTGCTTGTTAATTGCTGTTGGGTTTATTTGTTCATTATAAACAGTGTACAGAGTGAAAACCCAGGCCCATCATCACTGAAATCAGAAATAAGTTTGCCTCAGTGTGGTGACCAGCTGAGGGCTAATTTGTCCCTGTTAGGTATCCGTACACATTAGGGTTCCTACCCTTCTAGGTTTTGATCCAGAGTCTCCAGATTCTGGGAAAAGCCACAATTTTTCTGGCTTAGCCAGGGATGCCTGTGGCTAAGAAGAGAAGTGGGGTTTCCAGGGATTGCCACATTACAAAGGGGGTAGCTCCTAGAGACTTTCCTGTCCTCTTACAGACGTGGCCCCACCCCTACAGAGCACTGTGATATGTCACAATGTTCTATAACATTCAGGAAAGGGGCATGACAGTGTCTTCACCCCTTCTGAGTTTCCTGGTGCAGATTGGGAGTAGTGTGGAATTGCAGTGCCCTGCACAGACGAACTCCGGGTTACCTTATGCAGGAGAAGCATGCTCATTACTCTGCCCCATAAAAGGTGCTCATGGGTATTCTGGCCCAGCCAGCTGTGCTAGTGTGTTCAAAGAAAGGCATCATTCCTTCTTTACTGTCTCTGAGTTGGCTACCCCTGCCACGGTCCACCAAGGGAAATCCTGCCTGGGCCCTGGCTAAGCTTTAAAGGTAGAAGATCTTGCAAGCTCCCTCTTGGTGCAGCTCAATAATCTATCACTGGGGCCCCTACAATGGCAGTGAAAGGAATTGGTCCTAGTGGTGGCCATGAGCATCTGTTATTATAAGACATGTGATTGGTGAGGAAGGATTGGATCTAAATTGCCCCCAGTTACAAACTGGCTGCTTGCTTCTTTCTTTGTTTTGTTCATCTCTTGATTCTCAGTCCAGAGAACAGGGATGGAAATTCACCCCTCCACCATTTAGGCTTCTCTCCTCACAGAAACGCCAGCCTGGTAAAGGTTAGGGCTGGGTTCTACCCCTCCATCCTTGGAGAAGTTTAGAAGCTCCCTTCCTTGCCATCCCCTTTTGCTAGGGAACAAACAGCTCCTCGTTCCCTCATGCTCTGCCATTCCTCCAGCTGGATCTCAGCGTTACCTCTCTTGTTCTTTCACACATTTTTCCACAGTGCCCCTGTGCTACATGAAAGGGCAAAAGGGGTGGGTGGGGGAGGAGGAGGCTGGGGAGGGATGGAGGGGAGGAGGGCACTGTCTGGCCCTGTATCCAGAGCACCGGATGGCATGGTTTTGGAGAGGCCTGGCTTAGTGAAGTTATTCAAGCCAACTGCAGCCTGGCAACCAGGCGGTGACAATGGGAGTGCAGGAGGCGGAATGTTTCCACATGCCTGATCAATGGGAGCGAGTGAGACAGCAGAGCAAACAGAAGCTGGGAAAGAGACACAAAGAGAAAGCAGCCTTTTCTCTGCTCAGTTCCTTTAATTTATCACAGCTCTTTGTGAAGCTGATGGCAACGGAGGCCCTTGGGAGGCTAGTTTTAGGGAGTTTGGTTTTTCTAATTAAATAAAATGTTGAGTCCTTTCTCTTCTCTTGTCACCTTCCAGCTCACCAAAAATGTATATCTATGTATGTATAAATATATATATATAGCAAGTCCCATCTGTGCTCAGACCTCCAATTTTGCACCCTCTCTGTAAGTCCCATGGAGATTTGCATTTCCTGGGAAGACAGAAAGAAAGGATGGAGCAGCCTTTTCACTTCACAAACAGAGCAAAAATACCTGAAGGCAACTTCTACAACCCACAACATGGCAGCCGCGCTGAACAACAGCTCCCCACTACAAGTGAGCTATTAGAGCAATTAGTGCACAGCCGGAATAGACACATCATGATGCTCCAGGCCACCTCCCTGCAAGGAGAAGGAAGTAATAGTAAAGGACACACCCTCAGAGAAGGTGGCAGCAGAAATAACTGGGTAGTCTTCAAAATGCACTTCCCTATTGGCAGCCTTTAGCACAGGGTTACAGGGTAGGTTCTCTCTGAAGGACTGAACAGTTTTTATTCAGGGTGTAATACTCCAATACCTGCCCCCCAGCAGTTAGGGCTTACCTGTGGCAGAAAGGCTGGCCTATACAGGGATGGGGAACCTTTTCCCTCCCACAGGCCACAGTGAAAATTAGTACAAACTCCAAGGGCCACACAGAAGTTGCGGGGAGGAGCACTTAAGGGATGTGCTCAAGAAAGGACGGTCCAGAGCCTGGCTCTGTGCCATGAACTTGGTCCCTATCCTTGTGTGCATGCCCTCATCTCTGCCACCCTTATCTTGAGCTCAGTCTTGGGTAGGAACTGGATCCAGGAGTCAGATCCAGGAAACTGAAATTTCATTTATTTTTGTCTGAGAAAATTTCTAACTGGCCATTTCCACCCTGGAAATCTGCACAATGAATTCCCACCTGTTGCAATGGAAATTTTAGGTAGGGGGGTGAATTGTACTAGCATGGACACAGCTAGAGAAGAGGAGACTATGGTGGAGGTGTTATTTTAATCCGAATAATCTCTCAGAAGTACCTAATGATTTGATTTACACAGAATGAACATCTGGTGACTGGGACTGGGAGGCAGGCCGCACAGCTTGTCCAGTCTTCAGACTTCTCTACAGCACACAGGCATTTACCTCAGCAGCAGCTGCTACTCCATCTCCAGATGGTCAATGCTGCAGCAGCCCAGACTCCAGCCATCTTGACATCATGTTGCTAAGAAGAGGATTAGTGACCTCACCTGCACTTTGAATAGGGAGGGGACACAGAATTGTCAACAGCAGAAGACAGGAAGATGCAGGAGTCCATTTTAGTAATCAACAGACTAAGCATGTTGCCACCTGATCCAGCAACAATGAGGAGCAGTTTCAGAGTACATCCCAAAAGATTATTTCCAAGCACAGAGGTAGTGCTGGATTAACAAACTGTGAGGAGGAAAATATTTAGGCGCTGTGGGAGCGTCGGGTCATTTCTGAGCACTAGGCCTCTTGGACCTGTTTCCTCTCCCCAAAAATATTTCAGGCTGGTGTTTTCCAAATTCATCCTCCCAGCCTGCACTCTCATTTATCCCACTGCTACAGTTTAAGAGGGTTTTGCTTTTATTTATTTATTTATTTTATTTTATTTTATTTTTTATTTTTAAAAACTTATTACCCCACCCCTCCTGCCACAGGCAGCTCGGGGCAGCTTGCAACAGTAAAAACAAACAATTAAAACACATAAAAGGAGGAAACAGGAAAGGAAAACCCCCACAACCCCCACCCACCCACCCATCAACCCTCTCCCCCGCCAAATGCCTGGCGGAACAGCCAGGTCTTACAACTTTTCTGAAAAGAAGGGAGGTCTGGGGCCAGCCGGGTCCCCACGGGAAGGGAGTTCCATAGGCGCAGCGCGGCCACCGAGAATGCCCTCTCCTGCGTGGCCACCTGAGAAACTCAGGGGGCCTCGAGTAGGGCATCCCCGGACGGCTGCAGGGGCTGATCCAGGACACGGGGAGTGAGGTGGTCTCGCAGATAGGCAGGACCCAGACTGTTTAGGGCTTTATAGGTTAAAACCAACACCTTGAATCGGGCCCGGAAAACCACCGGCAGCCAGTGCAGAGAGCAGAGCAGTGGTGTAATATGCTCCTGGTGGCCCAGTCCCACTAGGAGACTGGCTGCCGCATTCTGCACCAGCTGCAATTTCCGAGCCATCACCATGGGTAGCCCTGCGTAGAGCATGTTACAATAGTCTAGTCGAGAGGTGATGAAAGCATGGATGACTGTGGCCAGGTCAGAGTCTGAAACAAACGGCCGAAGCCATCGCACCAGATGCAACTGACAGAAAGCACTCCTCAACACAGCCTCCACCTGGTGATCCAGGCGGAGCTGCGCATCGAGGAGCACCCCTAGACTCTGTACCTGGGAGGTCAATGGAGGACAAACCTCATCAATGATAGGGGCCACCAATTCCATTGCCTTACCCCGTCTTGTCAGGATTCAGCCGCAGTCGATTAGCCCTCATCCAATCCCTCACAGCCGCCAGGCACCGAGTAAGCACTGAGACTGCAGGGCCTGGGTCTGTTCAGAAAGAGAGGTACAGCTGGGTGTCATCAGCATATTGATGACACCGCACACCGAACCCCCTAATCACCTCACCGAGCGGCTGCATATACGTGTTGAACAGGAGAGGGGACAGAACCGAACCCTGCGGTTCTGTTGGGTTTCTATTGCTTTGCAGTACTCCCAGTTCCAGGGTGTCCATACTTCCAAGCCTTAACAGTGCTTTCCTTCGCCCAGTCACTCTAGCACAATCCCCTAGACCAGTGGTCCCCAAATCCATGGCTCAAGAGCAACATGTTCGCAACACTCTTTTGTGTTGCCTGCAAACGTTCAGTAAACAAATGCAAAATATTGAGAGGGAGGGAGTGTGAGAGAGCATACTCAGCACTAGGAAGGAAAAGCTTAAAGTAATCCTGTGCTTCCTGGCAGAGGAGTCTATGGGGGCTGTGAGAAGCCCTGAGTTGCTGCTGCAGGAAAAAAGTGGTGTGTTTTTAACCATCTTGGCTAAGGTTTCTTAAAGAGACAGGTGCACACAAAAAATGTTTATTTTTAGTTCTTATTATATTTTCTGCTTATTTACAACCTTATAATATAGCTGTAACAGAGCAGAGTCTCTGTGGGCAACTGACCCTGTAAGGAGGTGTATGAGGGATAGCTGAGACTGGGCGTGGCATAGCCCTTCCAGGATTGAAAGCAAAAGAGAAACTCAGTGTTTAGGGGGACTTGCGAAGAGGCAGGAGCTAGTTCAGCACTCTGCCTAAGCCAGAAAGCATTGAAAGAAAAACCCTGCCCAGAGGATGCTGCCTGGGTGGGAGGGTTTGGGTTGTCTGAGCTGAAAGCTTGATGGACTACAGGAGGGACTGTGCCTGGCCCATGTTTTCAGACAAGACGCTCTCCACCCACTACCCACCCATCCGCTATACATGTTTCAGGGCTGCTGTGTTGCCCTAAGGGTGCCCTGTAACATGTATAGTGGATGGGAGGTGGGTGAAGAGTGTCTTGTCTGAAAACGCCCTGAGACTTCATGTATACTAAAACAAAAAACCTTACGGTTTTAAAAAACAAAGGCAGGATCATTTCTACTAAATTCTATCTACAAACAAAAAACATTTATAACAAAATATTTTAACAACGTAGCATATAGCAAAACTTAAACACCAAAAAGCATGGAAATTATTGAGACTCACTTCTCAAAATGGCATAACATAACATCAAAATTACTATACCACAGCATAGACAGTTAATTAATTAATTATTGGAAGTCACCAACTCACCAGCAAAATTAATACATCACCTTAACTCTGTCCTTTTACGCACATATTAGAAGTTCAGCTTATACAACTAGTTTAAAATGTATAGTGTAAAAGTCATATTAGTAAATAAATTATTATGAATAAGAAAGGAAAACAAATAATAATGAATTTAGATTAACAAAAAGTGAAAATAAAGAGACAATATAAAATATACCACATGTTCACTTGGATGATTGAAATTGTCCATATTATAGCGTTAAGTACAGCTTTGTATTAGACGTATATTGTATTTTCTGTTTCATAGAGCTTGTGTTCACGCTCAAACCTTCATTATTTCATAAACCTATGTAAGAGGACAGAGTTATGGTGGTGTATTAATTCTGATTGTGACAGTGAGTTGGTGACTTCCAATAATTAATTAATTTTCTATGGTATAGTAATTTTGATGTTATGTTATGGCATTTAGAGAAGTAAGTCTCAATAATTTCCATGCTTTTTGGTGCTTAAGTTTTGTTATACTCTATGTTATTATAGTTTTTTTATAAAATGTTTTGGGGAATTTATGTTTTGTTCATAAATAGAATTTAGTAGGAATTATCCTACCTTTAATGTTTTTTAAAATCATAAGGTTTTTTGTTTTAGGAAATTTCCAAGTTTCTTGAGATGTGAGGAATATGTATGCTGTACATGGATTGTGTTCTCAACACACCTCCGTGAAACTGCAGTCTTTCAGCAGATGCCAAATTGCTTTTAACTACCTATTACATAAATGGAGTGGAGGAAATCCACCTGTCAAACACAGAGGCCGTTTTTAGACGTGCAGCGGGGATCAGGCACAGGAGCGGCGAAACAGCCGCGGCGCTGTTTTACACGAACCGGAAGCGGAAGTTGTGTGCATGATCGGCGGTCGCGCATACTTTGCCGACAGTGATCGAACCAGCCTGATTTCTCTGGGGGGACATACGCGGCCAAAAAAGAATGCGCAGCCACCAATCACGTGCACAACTTCAACTTCCGGTGCCTGTAAAACAGCGCCGTGGCTGTTTCGCCGCTCCCGCGCCTGGTCCCAGCGCACGTCTAAAAACAGCCTGAAACACCCCTGATGATGATTCACACAAAAGCACTTTCCCATTCCTGCTGTCCTCTTCCTATATATGTTCAACATACAACATCAATGAATAAAAAAAGAGAACACATACTAAAAAGAAGTTTCAAAAAGTTTCTTCCCAGCACTAGACTTTGGGTGTTTTTAAATGAGACACGTCCACTCATGGCCCCCCACTGAACATGTGTCCAACTGCTCGTGTGAAGGTGGTGCATGGGGGAACGCGCTCCCATGAACCTGCCTGCTGTCATTCTCATCGTAACCAAGCCAAGTACGTGCACTTGAGACCTCGCATCTTCATGAATGTTAGACCCCTTGTCTCTCCCTCTGTTCTCCTTCCTATGTCTCTCCACCAGCTCCTGTCTCTCAGATTGTAAGCCCTAGGGGCAGGGACCGTGTCTATTGTATTACTTTGTAAAGTGCCAGGTACACTGCTTGCGCTATATAAATGTTTGTTAATAATAATAATAATTAATAAAGAACACACAGCGGTCAAACATGGCCATGTACGGAACACCGCAGAAAAATCCAGAGTGCTCCATGTGGGGCCACCCACATGTGCAGAGGCTGCCTCCGTGTCTGGGGTAGCCATGCTAGGAGTCACTCTTGTGAAGTGCTCCCCACACAGGTCACGTGTGTGGGTACTCTGCAGCCATACCACTCAACAGCCACGGACCCCCTCTGTCCATCTTGCTTGTTTAAAAACACCCTTTGGTGGGAAGGGTTAGGAGGAGAAGCTTGCATCTACCATTTTAATGCCAAAGCTGAATTTCACTGCTTGTCACTCCAACCCGCCTTCGTTACCGGTGTGGGGGGCTGTGGAACCTCAGAGTCCCCCCCAATTTGTATCCCACTTCTAGAAGGCCCTATTCAATGCCTTGCAGGTCACATTGAAACCTACCACTGCCTATCATCCACAGGCAAATGGACAAGTTGAATGAGTAAATCAAAAATTTGAACAGTATCTCCGATGTTATATTAACTACCTACAGGACGACTGGTACACTTGGCTACCTATGGCGAAATTTGCGTACAATAATGCCTCCAATGCATCCCTCAGGAACTCTCTGTTTTATGTGACCTATGGCTTTCACCCCCAAATCGGAATGCCGGAATTATCATCAGTACAAGTTCCGGCAGCTGGCATGCTAGCCCGCCACATTCAAGATGTACAAGCCTTAGCCAAGATAAGTCTTGAGCATGCAAGACAAAAATACAAGGCAAATGCCGACAAACACAGAAGACGTGTACCTTCCTTGCAGCCAGGAGACTTCATGTGGGTGGATCGCCGACATTACTCCTCTGCACGCCTGTCAGCGAAGTTAGATCACAAGTATACAGGCCTGTACTCTATCGCCCGACAAGTAAACGATGTGACATACACAGTACAACTTCTTCCTCGTGTCCGCATCCACCCTACATTTCACGTCTCCCTCCTGAAAAAGGCTGATGCTATGAATCCCGCTGACCCATCTAGTCTACCAGAACCAGTCCTCCACTCTGCTGTGGACTCGAGTACGAGGTCCAGGCTATCCTTGATTCCAAATTCCGTTGTGGTTATCTGCATTATCTTATTGACTGGGCAGGCTATGGCCCTGAAGACCAGTTGTGGGAACCTGCTACCGGCATCTCAGCTCCTCGGCTGATTTGCACCTTCCATCGTCGACACCCCGAGAAGCTGGGGCCTCGCTGGTCCCTCACCCAGGGGGAAGAGAGGGGTACTGTCACTCCAGCCGGCCTTTGTTACTGGCGGGGAGGTGGGGGCTGCGGAACCTCGGAGTTCATCGAGGACCCACCCCCCCGCTTCAGAACAAGACACTGCGCTGCCAATAGCAGAAACGGCAGCATTGGCGCCTGAAGAATCCCCATGACAGTGGATTGCTAAGACAACCCGCTGCCGCAGAGTCCATAGATCCCCGTCCTTGGACCTCACGTAGCATGAGGTCACCGCCTGTGCCGATGCGGCACTCTGCACGGCTACAGGCACGCTGGTGTGGGCGGAGCCTAGCGGTTAAAATGCCGGTGCTGGAGGCACACAGCACCGGTAATCAGAGCAGAGAAACTGGCCCCTGAAAGCAAGCTAAGTGTGCATTTATTGTTTATGTTTACTAGTGTGTATTGTAGCTCATTGTGTTCCCTCTGTGCTTGATTGCGAGTGTGTGTGTGGTGAGTGAGAGAAGCGCAAGACCCTCCCTTCCCTGGGGGTTCTGCCCTACTCCCTGACGAGCGAGAGTCCCTGTTTCCCACTCTCTGCCCTGGCACCTTATCCCCATATACCCCACTTGTCCATAACCACTCTCCCGGCCCTCCTTCCCAGTGTGTGAATGAAAAATGATGATAGAGGCCTGATCTTGTTACAATCAAAAGGCCACCATACTATCCTGATGGGCACTGTTTCCCAGATACTTCCCTGCGAGAGCAAGAGTTTGGGTTCCTTTGGTGTGCGTGAAGTCTGCTTGGGTGGGCTTCCCCTCTACCCCAGTGACACTGCTGAAATGTATGTTAACAGCTGACTCAAACTGTGGCAATGCCAGGTACTTATCAACAGGGCACCCAACTCTCAGAACATTCAACAGTATTTATTTATTTATTTATTTATTTGAAAAACTTATTACCCCACCCCTCTTACCAAAGGCAGCCCGGGGCGGCTTACAATATAAATGATAAAATATATCATATACAAAATACAAATCAAATAACAGCAAAAAGGGGCACAAACAAAAGACAGAAAACACAGCCTCCCCACAGTGGGGAGAGGGACGTCAAAAAGCAGCAAAACACATTTAAAAATCCCACCCCAGCCCCCCAAATAAAAATACCCCCTCCCCCTCACCAAAAGTCTGACAAAACAGTCAGGTCTTGCATTGAAGTCTGAAGAAACAAAGGTCTGGGGCCACCTGGGCCTCTGCCGGGAGGGAGTTCTACAGCCTCAGGGTGGTCACTGAGAAAGCTCTCTCCATAGTGGCCCCCTGGAATACCCGGGGGACCTCGAGAAGGGCACTCCTGGCTGACAGCAGGGGCCGATCAAGGGCACAGGGAGTGAGGTGATCCTGCAGATAGATGGGGCCCAAGCCATGTAGGGCTTTATAGGTAAAAACCAGCACCTTGAATCAGGCCTGGAAGACTATAGGCAGCCAGTGCAGAGGGTGGAGCGCTGGTGTAAAGTGCTCCTGGCGACCCGTCCCTGTAAGGAGGCAGGCCGTCGCCAGCTGAAATCTCTGGACCACCCACGTAGAGTGCGTTAATAGTCCAGTCTTGAGGTAATGAAAGCATGAATGACAGTGGCCAGGTCGGAAACTGAGATATATGGCAAAACCGACACACCAGATGTAATTGACGGAAAGCGCTCCTTGCTACAGCCCCAACCTGAGCATCTAGGTGGAGCTGCAAGTCAAGGAGCACTCCCAGACTACGAACCTGGGGAACCAGTGGAGGATGAACCCCATCAATGACAGGGGCCAGCACATCCACTGCCTTCCCCACTAGCATCACCTCCGTCTTGTCAGGATTCAGCTTCAATCTACTCGCTCTCATCCAGTCTCCCACAGCCGTACGACATCTTGTAAGCACTGAGACTGAAGGACCTGGGTCCGATGAAAAGGAGAGATCGAGTTGGGTGTCATCAGCATACTGAAGTAGAAGGGGGTGATGTGAAACTTAACTCATTAATGTTCATGAGACACTTTGACATTCTGGGCGTGAAAAGGCGCAGGGAGTTACAGGTTAGCACTGCAGCAATAACTGCATGATATACAAATGTCCACCCTGCCTAGAGTTGGGCTGGTATAAGAGAGAGGAAATTAAGGAAGGTAAGAAAGGGTTGTGGATGGCAGGAAAAGGAGAACACTTAGTGGGGTGCCAAGACAGAGGGGGAAACCAGGAAGAGGAGATATGGGAGAAGAAAGAGAGTGGAGAGAAAGCAAGAGTCAAAGTGAGGATATACAGAGGGAGGTGAATGGCATATTAGGTGAGTGGGGCTTATTTACGGGAAAGATGGGGAAGGGGACTGACAGGGAGGAATGGGGGTGCAACGGGACCAGAGAATGGGGTTTGAGGGGAGAAGAGGAGAGAGATGGGTGTATGTAGGGAGGGGTCTTTCACATTTCAGGGCAGAAGGTGCATCTCCAGACCTAACAGACAGACAGCTAAGACTGGGCGTGGCAAAGCCTGCCCAGGATTGAAAGCCAGAGAGAGACTCAGTGTTAGGGGGACCTGCAAAGAGACAGGAGCTAGCTGAGAGCTCTGCCTAAGGCAGAAAGAACTGAAAGAAAAACTGGTGCTACCTGCTTAAAAGGGCCAGTGCTCTACAGCCCAGCCATTCTGTCCCAGCCATTAAGAGGCTGCTGCCTGGTTTGGGTTGCCTGAGCTGAAGGCTTGGTGGGCTACAGGAGGGACTGTACCTTAGGGATGGGCGAACGCGGTTCGGAAGTTTGGAGTTCGGCCCGAACTCGGCCTGTTCGGACAACCGAACACGAACATGAACACAAACGTGAACATACCGAACAAACCGAATACCGAACGGGGAAATGGCCAAACAGTTCGGTCAGTTTGGATCGCATTCGGGTGGCAAAAAAAGGTTCACTGGAAGGTCAAACATGACAGAGAGGTGTAGTCAGTCACTGAGGACCAGACTTCCAGGCACCAGGGGTGGAGAGGCTTGCAAGAAACGAAACTAATTATCTGTCTCCCCCCTTCCCAACACCTTCTGAGCTAGTCACTGTTCCTGAACAGAAGGCGTTGAGTAGGATTTTTAGATTGCTTTAATTTTCATTTCAGTTTTGTACCGAAATGAAACTTAAACCTTAAACTGAAACCTTGTGTTATGCATTTCACTGTACAAACACATTGAATATGTATGTATTTCACTACAGACTCCTCTTCTGTTTGTGATTCCCCCCCATCCCAACCGCCCAACCGCCTTCGTCCCTTCTCCCTCGCTGCCCCACATGCCTGGAACTCCCTCCCTGCCGACATCCGCCTTGCCTCCTCCCTCCGCTCCTTCAAATCCCTCCTCAAGACCCACCTTTTCCATGCTGCC